>JANSLV010000062.1:0-201568 GCA_029298845.1 Ophiostoma perfectum
TGATGTCCAGAGAAGGGCGTAAAGTGACCCATAACATAGGTAAAATGGTGGTGATGTGAATGTGTAAAGAAGAAGAGTAGAACCTCTGATGAGGCCGTCTCTCATGGAGTTGCATTAAGAGTCTAGTGATAGATCTCTTTCATGCCAAGTACATCGACAAAAGCCATGTGCTTCTAAAGAGGTAGAGGCTTGGTTAAGCCGTCAGCAAGCATCTCAGCCGTAGGCAGCCATTTGACTTCAACAGTCTTGTCAGCAACCACTTGTCTAATCCAATGGCGATAAATATCGACGTGCTTGATGTTTGTAGACCACCTGGATGGAGTCTCAGAGGGCTGCACGAGGCGAATGGTTTGCTTGTTGTCGCAGTAGATGCTGATGATGTTTTCGTCGAGCTCAATAGCCAGATCGGAGAGAAGGCGGGCAGTAGAAATACCCTCCTTAGTCGTCTGTGCAAGGGCTAAGAACTCTGCCTCAGTCGACGATGTGCTAACAGTCGTTTGTTTAGCAGACTTCCAGATAACTGGAGCGCCAAATAGCATGATGATGTAGCCGTAAGAGGACTTGCGATCATGTGCATCATCAGCAAAGGCGGCATCTGAGTATATAGCTAACTCAGGGCCGTCAGATGGTGCACCGCAAGGGAGAGAGAGGTATTTGGTGTTCACGAGGTAGTGGAGACAGTGTATGGCGATTTGCTGGTGTGTATCCGAAGGATTGTGCATGAATCTGCAGAGAAGTGCCACAGTAAAGGAGATGTCCGGTCGAGAGATGATTGCTGCGTATAGGAGACTACCGACTAATTTGCGAAATATCTCGATGGCTGCACGAGTGGCTTTACCACTAAAGGGCACAACGGAGGCGAGAGGCACTCTCTCGGTTGGGTACGGAGTAGTGGCGTACCTCGCTAATAGGTCCTTCACCTCGAATTTGTTTTAAATCGCTGAGATATACTAGGATTAGGACATGAAGGTGCGGTTGTCGTGTAAGAGGAAGGAGATGTTCAAGAACCATTTCATGGGGCCCTTCTTGGAGAGAGACAGCATGCTCATAAATCGCTGTTCAAGCAAATCCTAGTGTTGTTAGTGCTTAGGATGGAAGATCACCCCGATGTCGTCGACGTAGAAGAAGATAATCACTTTCCCATCCATCCAAATGCAGGGGTCTTCGGTGGTAGTTGTGAAGCCAAGAGAGGTGGAGGAGAAGCCTCTGGTTGCACCTCGTTGGTGATTTCTTCAGCTTGCACCAAGTTAGTGATTTCTTTTTCAGGTTGCACCACGTTAGTGATTTCTAGTGTGAAGGTGGGAATATCTCCAGCGTCTACTATTGATATAGCCACTGAGTTAGCTTCCTCTATGGCTAATAAAGCCATTGAGTCAACTTCCTCTATAGCTGATGCAGCATTTGGATATCTTTGTTGAGTTGGCGGTGGTGAAGGATACAAGGCTGCGGGTTCTGGGGTTATTTGTACTCTGCCCGGAGCCTTAATCACCCCCTCAGACGTATCAGCGTCTGGAGTCGAGATGTATGTTTCATCTAAGGTAGATTGATACCAAAGGATGGCCTGCCTCTCCTCTAGGTTAATCCCTGATGGAGGAGGGGGCGGCTGCGGCTCGTAGCCGAGGTGCTCGTTGAACGTAACACTGCTTGATACCAATACTCGGTTCAGGAGAGGCACCCAGATCTTGAATTGTGTAGAAGATCGATACCCCACGAGATATCCGACGTGTGCATGTGGCGAGACCTTGAGCAACGCCTTTTGAGTGTTCATGAGTGAGGCTGAAGTGAGGGGATATGCTCTGCATCCGAACACTTTGAAATGGCTGATGTTTGACTGCCTCACGGCTTGAGGGGTCAGGTGGTAGGCTGGGTGCTCTTTCTGGAGATAATCGTACAACCTTTCATGTGGTGACATGGCAGGATGCGACTCTTGCTTCACGGGTAGGTTGTTATGGATGAGCACCGCAGTTTCGGTAGCATGTGGCCATAAGTGTATAGGGAGCTTGCTCTCAACCATCATACACCTAACTTTCGTAGCAATGGCGCGTCCTGCACGCTCTGCAGCGCCATTTTTCTCGCTTGTGTAGGGATCCGATGGGTAAAGCTTGATGCCTCTATTAATGATGCCTTGGGCGGTTATCGTGGCCTGGCACAGCTCGTTGTCTGATCTAATGATGCGGACGAGGATCCCGTACTGAGTGTGGATGAGATTTAGCTTTTACTCTAAAAAGTAGAGGAGCGTGGACGCGTGTCTGTCGGGCAAGTGCTCTGCGAGGATATGCTTCGTGGCTCTGCAAATAAGAAGCCCTAACACTCCAGTGTTATCGTCTGCCTTTAAGTAAAAGAAGAGGTCGAAGCTCATGTCGAAAAAGGGGACGTAAGAGATCAGTGGAATAGGCTCTCGACTATGCACTCTCATAACCTTAGAGGTAGCGCACACCTCGCATTCAACCGTTGTAAGTCCGCGTATAAGTAATAAGCCAGCATTCTTGAGGGCTAACTAGATCACAAGAGGGCCTGCGTATGCGAGTCGCTTATACCATATAATCGCTTCCTCTGGCTTATTCTTATTAAATTAGGCAGTAGTGGCAAGTGCGTAATGCTCCTGTCGCTTGACCTGCGCCTGAACGACATATAGGAGGTTGTCTTTGTCTACTCGACAGACTTCTTGGAGATCTCGGGACGAGAAGAGGTTAAAAGAGTGGGAGGGGGCTCCCCTTTTATACCCCAGGATTCGCCTAGAGGTATCCCAGTATATAGATCTCTTCTCTAAGACTCCAAGAGAGATAAGGTTAATAAGGAAGTCAGGGCAATAGTAAGCCTCAGCGAGAGTAAGACTATGCTAACTACCATAACGCGTTTACACCATCAAGGTTATCGATCCCTTATGAGTGCATGTGACAGGGCCTCCGCCTATCTTAACCTCCTCTAAGTATAGCATCACGTCGTCGTTAAATAAAGAGAGGTCGTTGAATAAGTGCATGGTGGCTCCAGAGTCAAGGACAGCTTAGACGTAGTGGTGATCTCCTGCTGCGGGAGATATGGTGTAGAGGGCCGTGTAAAGGGCCGGGTTAGTGTATATAACACCGACGAAGTGTATATCGTCAGCCTTAGCTAGCTGTGTGGTGATACCAAAGGATCGAGTCTCTCTCTAGCACCATTCGATGATCTTTACCTTATTGGCTAGAGTCTTAATCCATTTCTAAGCTGCCTCTTATTGCTCTGGCCTATCCTTCCAGTATGGTGCCCTACTAAAGGTGAAGTCAGGGTAAACAGCCCGTACGGCTGAGCGGCACGGCTTTCGCGAGGGGATAAAGTGCTCAGAGTTGCATGCAGGACAGTAGGTCTGAGTAAGCGTACTCCGTGTGTCCCCGCTCCGTGTATCGGATCGAATCTGACCCTGGAACACGGCATGTGCGGAGCCCGAAGCGGAGGCCGCCGGTGCAGTGGTTTTCGCGATCTCCGTGGGCGTCATGTTCTCAAACTCTTCTCGGATCTCTCTCAAGAAGTAGGACAGCTCCGACAGAGGTGAAAGAGTCTACTTGACGTGCCTCGAGTAAAGGTTAAGGTAACGGTGTATAGAGATGTCTGCTACGCGTAGGAGGACCTCCTTACGGTAGATGGTGTAGTTCTCTTCTCTCACGAGACCCTCAGCTTGCAGTTGCCTTAGCTGGACTCCTACGTTAAGCAGGAAGGTAGGGAGATCTCCCCAATACAACTTCTTTACAGTAAGGAGTCGCCAGGAGAGTAAAAGAGAGTCTTCGTACTATGCTTATAAAGGCATCACGGCCTTCTTAATAACTTTCAAGTAAGCCCGAAGTGGCAGGTACTCAGCTATTACTTAAATCTTAATCGACTCAGTGATAGACTTGTCAGCTACCACTTTAATTATCCTCACCGCGTTAAAGTACGCGGTGTACATAGTATTTTCGTAGTAAAACTCGTCCTTCGTGAGTCCTGCCAATGGCTTCTTTAAGGGAGGTTAAAGCGTATCCTCTTCTTTCGATATATCGAGATACTACCACACATCTAGGTCGGTGGCTAAAGATATCAGGGCAATATACCAGCGCTGCCAGTCACTCGCGACCGCGAGCTTAAGCAACGCCGAATACCCCTCGGTGTATATCGACATGGTGGAACGAGTCAGAAACGCGATTCGAGCGGCGTTGAATTCTGTACTCGCGGGAGGTGTAGTGATGATTTGGGGAGTGGGTGGTCAACAGATTACTCAATGCTCAAGTCAATAGGACCTTGAACACTGGCACTTGACTAACTTGAAGCTCTGTGCAGGGGAATTGCCTCAGCAACCTCACGACTGGACTTTCTCGTGATGTGGTGACGTGTCTTCTGACTCCGTCTTTTCCGCCTCAATCACTTCTCTTTGTCCTAATCGATTCGGTTCTTTTCTGCTGTATCAGGCTGCGTCATCCGGGCTCATAACTATGCAATTCAAGTCAGGAGAAAATCTGTTGTATTATCTAGGAGATAAAATGGCTAAAGATAGAAGAGATTTTACATATAGGGAGCGGAAATCAGCCCCTATTGGACAGTATGAAAATACAGTGAAATAGACATAAGCGCACTGATACACTGTGTCATGTGATGTGTGGAATTTAATATCTTAGAGCACATGTGGGTCCCACTCGCGCACAGCACAGACCCTGCCCTACGCTAACAGGCCAGCACGGCATTCAGGTGATCCACCCACTGTGGGGATCTTAGCGCCGAGAGGACAGCAACCTCGAATAAAAAGGGACACTACCAGAGACACGTCTCGGCAATATCGCGAGACGACGACATAGGCTTTAGTAGCGAAGCACGAGCAACGACACACTGCACCCTCGGAAGCCTCGGCGCTGGCCTTCCAGTCTAGTCTGCACCCGCATAAGTAATAAGTAGCCCCTCCCCGTCTTTCAAGGGTAGCATCGACACCTTGGCGCCATCGCGAGATTGCATCGAGCACATTGACGTCGACGACACTGTACCTGGCACGCGCCCATGGCCTTGTAGCTGTGGCCACCACTCTCTTTGTCTTCCGTCTCTCTTCTCTCTCTCTCGCCCTCTCTCCTTCTCTCCCTCCCCCACAATGCCAATGTCCCTGACGCAGAGCATCGCGTGCGCCTGTGCTGTCTGGAGCAGCTTCATCTTTGCCGTCCAGGCCATTGGCATCATCCAGCTGTATGTCTTACGCCTCGTCGTCTTTGGCTGACCCCTGCCCTCTCGGGCCCTCCTCTCACAAATCTGACTGTCTAGCTTCCGCTACTACTCGAAACCGCCGCGCCGCGCCACCCTCGAGACACAGGCTGTCTACACCGACGACCCTTCTGCATCATCGGCACTGCCCTCGCAGACATCCGCCGTGCCGTATGTGACGGTCATCCGCCCTGTCAAGGGCCTCGAGGCCGGCCTCTACGAATGCCTCGCCTCCACTTTCCGCCAGACCTATCCGCGTGACCGCCTGAGCCTGTGCCTCTGCGTCGAGTCCCGCGCCGACCCTTCGTTCCCCGTCCTCGAACAGGTGCTCGCCGACTTTGCCTTGTGCGGCGTGTCTGCGCGCATCTACGTCGAAGACGAAGACCCCCTGCTGCACGGCGCTGCCGGCAGCACCGACAACCTCGGCCCTAACCCCAAGATCCGCAACATCAGCCGCGCCTACCGCGACGCACCGGCCGACGGCCTCGTGTGGATCATTGACTGCAACGTCTGGGTCGCGCCGGGTGTCGCGGGCCGCATGGTGCAGAAGCTGGTCGGGTCTGCCACGGAGACACCCTACAAGTTTGTGCACCAGCTGCCCCTCGTTGTCGATATCTCGGCGCCGTCGTCGTCCCTCATCCCGGGCGACGGTGCGGCGCTTGACGAGATGTTCATGGCGACGACGCACGCCAAGTTCTACAGCGCCATCAACACGGTCGGCATCGCGCCCTGCATCGTGGGCAAGAGCAACATGTTCCGCAAGGCGCACCTCGACCGGCTCACGGACCCGGTGCAGAACCCGACAGTCCTGACCGTCAGGGACGCCAACCGCGGCCGCGGCGTCGACTTTTTCTCGTCATACATCTGCGAGGACCACCTTATTGGCGATTTGCTGTGGCGATCGCCACTGCCCGGCTTCCGCAACCACGGCCTCGTGACGGGCGACCTCGCGATCCAGCCCATGAACGACGACGTGTCCGTGCACAGCTATGCGGCGCGCCGCGTGCGCTGGCTGCGTGTGCGCAAGTGGACCGTGCTGCTGGCGACGCTCGTGGAGCCGGGCGTCGAGTCGCTGCTGTGCGCCGCCTACGCGTCGTTTGCGTGGGCGAACCTCGCGGCGCCGTCGCCGACCGTGCTTGCCTTTGTCAAGTGCTGGCTGGCGATTGTCGGCGTGTGGATGACGGCCGACTGGTTCACGTACCGGCGGCTGCACTCGTGCGACAGTGTCGCGCAGGACGAGAACACGCCACTGTTTGCGCAGCAGAAGCAGGCGTACCGCAAGCTGGGGCCGTGGATCCGCGCATGGCTCGGCCGCGAGATGCTGGCGCTGCCCATCTGGACGTATGCCGTGCTGCTGGGCGCGACGGTCGACTGGCGCGGCCGGCCGTTCCGGGTGCGCATGGACATGAGCGTCGAGCGCGTCGGCGGCGACGACCCGGCAGAGGCGCAGCTGCTGACGGGCAGCCGCAGCGGCAGCACCGACGGCACCCGCGCGTCGACACCCAGCAAGGCGCGGGTCGATTAATGCTCACGCTGTTCACTTTCTGATCTTTTTCATCTTTCTAATCTTTTGATCGTTCTGGGTCTCCATTTGCTTTCATTATTTTCTGCCTTACTTGTAATCAATCTTTTGTAACATAACGACTCACGCTGGATAGAATAGACATGATTTCATGACTTCATTGCTTGCGTCACTGGCTGCCGTTGCTATGCTATGGTACGCGCTATCAACTATGCTGTGCTCACTGCTTCCACTCCTTGACGTCAACGCCCTCGGGCGGCTGCGTCTCTACCTTGCCCGTCGACACCGACGACCAGTCCGTGCTCAGTGCCGTGCCGTTGCTCTCCACAAAGCTCTTCATCATCGCGCGCTGCGCCTCGGGGCCGCTGCTCGCATACAGCTTCTTGAAGAACGAGTTGACGTCGTTGTCGGGCTCGTCTGCGTTGGGCGCTTCCTCCTCAATCACCTTTTCCCAGTTCTTTGGACCCGAGCGCGAGCTCGTAGGGTATGTGCTCTCGGATGTAGAAGCCGATGCTGCGGGAGCTTTGTACGATGCACTTGATGTTATCGGTGCAGCCGATGCAGGCAGTGCTGGTGCGCCCTCGGCTGCAGTAGTACCGACAGCATCAGCCTCAAGCTGCTGTCCCCATGCACCCCATTTCTCGCCGGTCTTCTTGACCAGGCTCAGCTCGATTTTGTACGGCGTGACTGTCGTCTTGACGGACTCTGCACTCGTGTCGACAGCACCGCCCAGCTCGAGCACAATAGCACCGGCCGCACCCGCTACGGCCACAGGCAGCGGGCCCAGCTGCACACGCTGGTCGCCCTGAAACGCGACGCGGAGCGATGCGGCGTCGACGCCCTTGGCATAAAGAGTGAGGCTGACCTTCTCCGACGACTGGAACATGTCGACCCGGAGAGGCTTGGTTGCCGGTGTTGAAGCTGCAGCTGCTGTGTTTGAGCTGGACGCCGCAGCCGCAGCTGGTGCTGCTGGGCCTGTGCCTGTCTCAGTAGCATCCACGATCGTCGGCCGCTTCGGGTCGGGCACGCGCAGCACAGTGATCTTGCGGCCGGGGTCGTCCGCTGGCAGCGCAGCCATCTGGTTGAGCACCATCGACCGCCACACAAAGGCACGCGTCCACTCGGAAGCGCCCTCCACTTTGCCGGCGGCAGCGGCACCGCCCTCGCTCGAGGGCATCGTCTGCGTTGCCTTGCGCGCCTGCTCGGCTGTTGCAAGGTAGTAACCATCGGCATCGACGTTCTTGACGACATCGTCCTCCTCGGTGCGAAAGTTCTTGCCGCTGATCAGCTGCTGCGACCAGATGCAGCAGGCATCGGCATCGGCAAACCGCTTAAGAGAGCCGAGGGTGACGGCGCGGCGGTACTGGATGAGGGCGAGCAGCTGGCGCTGGTTGGGAGGGTTGCGGAAGAGAGCACTGGTGTAGGCACGCTCGGCGTCGGTAAGGGCGTTGGCGTACTGCTTCTCGTTCTGGTAGGCCTGGGCGCGCGCGAGGAGCCAGGCCGGGTTCGGGTGGGCGGCAGTCGAGCCGTTGATGCCCTGCGACAGCAGCGTGATGGCGGTCTTCCACTCTTTCTTTTCGGCGGCCACGAGGCCGTTCTGTCCTGCTGTTATTGCCGACATGATGGATGTGGAAGTGCAGTAAAAGTTTGAGCTCGAGCTATGAGCTATGAAGATCCAGTTGCGATATTCAAAATGAGCAGGGTTCAAGAAGCTTAAAAAGCCCAAGAAGCTCAAACAAGCTCAAGGAAGCTCAAGGAAGCCCAAGGAAGCTCTGAGAAGCACCAAGAAGTCGATGTGGTGATGAGAGCTAAAGAGGAGCTGGCTGAAGCTCGACTTACTAGATATTTCTATAAACACAGTACGATGAAAGAGATGGTTAGAAATAAATTGGTTGTCACAAAAGTGGACAGTGAAGCTCAAGTATCGCCAGACTGGTGGGATGGTGTTTGCTAGTCGTCGTTTGCCACTGTAATCAACGAAATCGACGCACTACCAATCCTATGCCGTCTTGCGGCACCTCACTACGATTACAGCCCCACGAGACCCAAGGCAGGGTGAGGCGGTCAAGAACGGCAGAACATTTAAGCAACATGAGAAACAATGACTAAGCCAGTGAACGTCATATAACAAACAAAGGTGGCATGCAAAGCACAAATGAAGAGAGGGAGCTTCATATGAAGAATAGAGAGTATGCAGTGTATTAGACTGAGTTTTACATTGTAAACCTCCACTCCTGTGTCCATCATCGGCTCTACATGGTCCCCTCCCACAGCGCTCTTACATGGACAGCTGACACATCTCGCCATCAAAGCTGCTCGTGGCTGTGATGCCAAGCACCAGATGTGCAATCGAGCAAGACATTCAACAGCATCGGATCTTATGCTTGCTCGGATAAAAACCATAATTTTAATTGTGAATGCAGACACGTTGCCTGGCCGGGGACATTCTTTCCCAATCACTTCGTGTTGTTGACCTCGATTGCCCCAGTACATTTTGGAATTTGTACTTGTTGTTCGACAACGAGACCGTAACATACTCGGCATAGTCCAGTATTTTGGTGGAACTCTCCGTTTGGGGGTCATTTGCAAGTGCTCAGGCTCCTTGCCCTTCCCTCTTCCCCATTTCATTCCGTGCCCAGCTGCCGGTGCCCCAGCTGGTGTAGAGGCCGCGAGCATGGCAGCAGGGTTCTCACAGTTGCTATACGACGCTTCGCCCTCCTGGTAGCCTGCGTGTTCCTCGTATTCCTCCCCGCCATGGATGTCCGTTTTATCCTCTGTAGCGGGATATGCTAACACTGGCTGTTGGTAATGCTCGATGGCCGCAACACCATAGCCAGGGGTGACGATACCGTGTGCTCCGCTGCCTTTTATTTCCATATCGTAGCCAGTGTGTGTGACGTTGGCAGTGCTACTAGGGTAAGTAGCATGGGAAGTTGATGGTGCTGTGAAACTATTGTAAATTTCCCGGGCGTGGTCTTTGATTTCGTTCGTCACATTGACTGCCCGTTGACATTGCCGACGCAACGCCGGCACGCATTTAATACCTGACGTTCAGCGTCGCTCGCGCGGCCAAAGTCTGCCTTGCACTCAACCCATAAAATAGGAGCTAGGGATTTCAAATCCGCACTGAGTCTTCTGACAACGACGTCTACACGGCGGAGGGAGCCATCTGGGCTGAACTCGGAGGTGGTTGCATAGAGATCGCTCTCATTGAAAGCATGAAGCAAGGCGACTTGCCAAAACGCCTTGGCCATGTACTCAGGTTCAGCTCTTGCAATATGGTAGAGCAGCTTAAGCATCGGATTAATGAGGATCGTCATGGTTGTGGCTGAATGGAAGAGATAATATTGCTTGAATGTTGATGTTTTGGTCCTTTGGCTGAGGACAGCTGCTTGCATTGGTTGAAGGAATCAGAATACGGGTGATGATGGGAGTACAGAGCTTTTTATATTGTCAGTTTCAATGACAGTGCAGCCGTGTCTATCATATCCAGGCATTGCTGGTCTCATCATCTTGCTTTGTTGCCTTTGTGAGATATCTTCTCATCGCATACCAACGCAGCGAAGAAATATAGCGACGACATTTTTTTGAATAGTAGCGCCCAAACAGGACCCTGGTCAGTTGTTGTCCACAACCGACATGTTACTTCGAGGTCAAAGCATATAATCAAAGACATTGTGCGCGGATGCGATATTATTAGAGCCAGCTTTATCCAGCTTTATCCAGAAACCAGCACTGACGGACTGTGCCAACTGAGTGGCATGGATCCAACCTCAAAACCCTTCGGTGCGTGCAAGCGCCTGTTGAGCGCACATTATGCCTTTCATGTTCCATATCCTCCTAGAATCCTATGGGATGAGTTCTGGTCATGTCGCTCATCCCACGCACTCATCATAAATTCGTTTCCGTCATGGTACAGGTGGCTTGAATGCAAAGAAAACCACCACTCAAGAATTCCACTCCATGGAACTGTTGTCCATAGAGCTCTGAAAAACCAATCGTCGCTATCAATGTCTGTCTCCTTGTGTTGTTCTGGACTATGTGTCACAACAGCGGCAATATAGTCCCCTCCGTAGCGATAGCGTTGTGGCAGATGCAAGTAGCGGATGGAATGATATCTTCGGTAGCACACATGCAGCCCATCAGATTGACCTGTGACAGGAATAAAATTGTCCGTCGCCGCCGCCCAGTCAAAGCGCCACACTCCTACGCACGCGTCGAGGCGGCTGTCCGTGTAGGACACCAGCATGCCCACGACTGGTTTGTGTGGTACAGTCGGATTGATGCAAAGCCGGATGGAAGCGACATTGTCCAAGGGGCAGGATGAATACAGCACCCCTTTGTACATGTCATTGGGGGCGCTGAAAGACATAGGTGACAGACGACGGCGCCTCTCAGCCGAGAACTCAGCTGACAACTCAGCTGATATACTAGCTTGTGGTCGCCTGCCTGTATGCTCTGGCAAATGCTCACGCGGATGTACGATACCTCCGCTGTCGAAAGCAGCCAACTCCATGCTGAGCGGCCGGCGATGTATGTCAATCTGGAGGTTGAAAAACATACGACAAGGACCGCCGCGCGAGATGCGAGCGACACGATGTATCCTGGAAACGGGGATGTGAGCACCCCAAAAGGCCCCGAATTCCAGAGCTCGTCCGTAACTTGTTACAAACTACAGGATAACGGTTTGTTAGTTCAGAGACCGGGAGAGAACTTGGAGAAGCAGGACTGTCTAGATCAAATCTTACCATAAGCCCCAGTCTTGTAATCAGGTTCGGGTGTGTATCATAGGCCACACGCCGATAGATGCCCGTGATGGTCTCCCCTTGGGCGAGCGGCATATAGACCCAGGACAGTTTGGACCGACCAACGTCCGTATATTCTTCGGTATGGGCGTCGCTGCGCTCGTGCCGCGTGTGCGCGATGACAGAGTAGACTTTGTTGGGACAGCATGCCACCGAGTAGCCTACGGTCCCCGGGAAGTTGATGTTAACGAACCACATGTGGTATGGGTCGTAGAGCGGTGGTATACACCGAGGCGCGATTTTGACCTCCCAGGGACCCGAGGCGAGCGGCAAAGGCCAGTAAATGTCCGATTCCGGGGTATATCCATCGGCGGAGTCATCAGAGCCGATACGAGTATTATCGATCATGCGTAGTTTGATAGCCTGTTATATTGTAAGATACACTCGGTTAGTAGTAGTAGCACCTGGCAGACCACCTCGTCTTACAGTCCTCGTAGAATCAACAGAATCAATACCCACATCACTCTGAACGTCTAGCGTTGTTGGAATTGTCAAGTCGACGTCAAGGTGATTCCACCAGACCCCGCGCACAGGCGTTCGTGCTTGCTGGCGGCACCAAGCCGTGATGGTGTCATGGTCATCTTCACTATCATGGCGGAAGAAACGAACACACCGAACGCCCAGATGGTCGCTGCCCATAAACAGACGTACGAGCAAAGCCTGGGTCGCCATACGCCCGGGGAACAATAGCAGGCGGAACTTCTTGGTATCTCCGCTGGCGGTGTCCCGTATACCGTCCCGTGGGTCCTTATTGAACAAGCGCTGCACGTAATGCCGCCCGTCGATGACCAAGTACGAGGCATATACCGGCTCGTCTAGACTGATTTTGACTGTCTCCAGTTGTGTTTCTGGCTGTGTTTCTGGCTGTGTTTCTGGCTTTGTTCCTTCCAGTGTCCTATTCTGCGTTCTTATATGTCCGGAGAGCTCCTGGGCGACTAGAGCCAGGTTTGTGACAATGGCACACTCGCGCGTCAGATACTTCGCAACTATCGCCCACAGCTCCAGTGGTAGCGCGCGCGGCCAAGCACCCGGTGTTTGTGTCTGCTCCACCAGCCGCCGGCTGAGCGCGTGCTGGATCCAGTAAATCCGCCGCCGCTCGTCTGCCCGTGACACGGGAAACGTGTATTTAGTTGTCGCGAGAAAGGTGGGAGTCAAGACGGACGCGAGGTCGGGCATCCTCGTCAAGTGTGTGTTGATACTGGCGGCAGTGGTGTAGCAGCCTGGATGCATAGCAAAGATAAACTCGCCGCCATAAGGGCACTTCAAGTTGCACATGTGGACGCAAATCCCGTGCACATCGTCATAGTACGTGAGATACCTCTCAAATATAAGCTCCTGGATACCAATGCCGTCAATAACTAGAAACAAGGTCAGCGACAGGAGCAAAAACAAAATGAAGGACAAGGTTGGGCCATGACTTACTGGCAACGATCGGCTCCTCGTGCCCAAACGAACACTGGCACAGTGCACAGTGAGGCTGGGCAATGCAGTACTGCGGTGTATGGGACATCGCCATGTTGTTCTGTCCTATACCATGCAGGCTGGGCGTGCGGTGAAGAACTGTCTTTCGAGGATCATGTAGCTGCAAGTATGGCCACGTGATCTTTCATACTCACACCATTGCTATGCATAACAGATTACTATGCATAAATAATCCCCCTGCACCAGATATCATCATTGCGCTCCTATCTCATGTCGTCACCTACGTCAGCACATGCATCTACATCTAGATCCATGTTGACTTAGTATTTACATTCACGTCGAACATTGTTTAGGCCAAGCACGTGACAGTCACAAGCTAATAACGTAAACATAAATGCCAAGTCCGCTGATGCAGATGCGCTTCACAGTGTAGCCGATAGTATTGAGGGAACCACGGCTCGCACAGACGCCTCTCTTCATAATATAAGATATGATAATCCTGTCATTGCAAGAGACGACGGATGTCATGGGTCGTGGACGTCCATACATCCGTTGAAGTTGTAGAAGGTATAATGTGGGGCTTGGTTGAGCTCTGACTGTCACATGACACATCACGCCTTTCATTGCACTGTGCTCCGTCGGGTTTCCACCGCCGAGCCGAAATTTTCTACTCATTTTAATTTTGAGCTCTTATTTTTGTGACCTCTCCCGTGTACTTATACTCTCGTCTCCCTTCTTCTTCTCTTCAGACTTTCTCTCTCTTCTCTTGCCACATCATGTCTGCATAGTCTTTCGTATGCACCATGTCTGTATGACCTGTGCGCGTCTGTTTTCCTTCTCTCTCTTCCTCCGCAGCACTCCTTGACTGGCCGCGCTGCATCGTGTCGAGATCAAGATTCCAGAGTAAGTATCTGCGTCTGTTCTATTATCTTTTCTTCCTGCATTCTGCATCTGCATCTGCATTTGCCTCTACGACGTCGCGGTGATGACACAATTCGGTGCATAGAGTACACTTTTCATGGACTCTCTGATTGCTCAACCAATGACTACAACGGTATCTGAGCGACGTCAACCCTCCTCTCTTTGGCACTCTGGTCTTGATCTCTATCATCTCGAATGCATCAAGCTAACAAGCAAGTCTCGTCATGATACAGGAAAAGAACCAATATGGCTGAAACCATCGAGCCTGAGCCTCCCTCGGGGGCCAGCAGCACTGTAGTACCTGCTGCTGCGAATAAAGCAACACTTCCTCCAGTAACAAAACCTACCTCTACCTCTACACCAAATAGACCGCCGCCTCGTCAAAAGTACGCGCTCCCTCTACCTGTCCGCACATTCCCTCTGCCTACCTTCTACCCAAGCAACCCCGTGTCCCTCATGCACCTCGCCGTGGCCTGGGCCTGCCAGGTGTTGGGGCCGCCCTCGGCTCTGCCTGCACAGAAAGTGTACACAGGCACGTGGTGTCCTGCGACGCGCTCGGTCAATGTGTCGGACCCAGCGTCTATGAACGACCTGTGGTGCCAGGGCTTCTTCGGCAAGGGCTCGCTGAGCCGCAGTGAGCCGAGCTGGCTGAAGCGCGAAAAGGAGCGCGAGCGCGACAGAAACAGCAGGGATGCCAATGCCGCTAAAAATAAAACGAGCGAGCAGAGGACAACCCAGCGGCGCGAAGAGCGTGCCGACACCAAGTGGGAGCGTGGCCGGGCGGCTCTGGAGGCGATCGAGAAGCGCAAGCAAGAGGAGGCAGCCGCTGCAGAGGCGGCTGCCGAGTCATTCGCTGCAGCGACAGCCGCAGAGACCACCATTGCAGAGGCGGCAGTTTTTAAACAGGCGCCTCCCCTGTCCACCTACACATATAAACCCCCGGTCGGTCCGCTCGAGCTGCTGGCACTGCCAAACTCCGATGCTGAGCTGCTAGCACGCAGGACCTACATAGCCCTCGATACCTACACATTTAAACCTCCAGTCGGCCCGCTCGAGCTGCTGGCGCTGCCCAACTCGGCGGCCGATCTGGTAGCGCGCGAGCGGTGTGCAATGCTGTCCTTAAAAGACAAGCCTGCTCTTGCAAATGGCAACGCAAATGACAATAGCAGCGCTCACGTAAACGGCAGCATAAACGGCAGCATAAACGGCAACGCAAACGGCAGTGCAAGTGCTGCCACAAAGACTTTGAAGGACGACATACCCGAGTTCAAACGCCAAAAGAGTGTGCGCTTCTCGTCCACTGTCGAGTCCACGACGTTTGGCAGGACGGACCCGCCCAGTCCCAACCTCAGAGACATGTCTGCCGACACGCCCAGTACCCCCAGTGCCGCAGTGATTGTCAACAAAGAACACCTGCAGCTGGCACCCGAGGAAGCCTTCTTCCTGGCCTACGCGGTGGGTGCTCTCCGTGTCGTCGACGACGCTGGCCGCGTGCTGTCGACCCAGGAGCTCTTCTGGCTGTTTTCAGAATACGCGTCGTTCCCGCTCAGTCATTCCGGGTCCGCGAATGCGTCCGCGTCCGGATCCAAAACAAACACCTTCCTTACCCACTACTCTGTCTACCACCACTTCCGGTCGCTGGGATGGACACCACGGCACGGCATCAAGTTTGGTGTCGACTGGCTTCTCTATGGCAAAGGCCCTGCACTGGACCATGCCGAGTTTGGCGTCATGGTGGTGGCTAGCGAACAGGCGGAGAAGACGGAGAAGACCAACAAGAGCTGGCATTGGCTGCACAGCGTGAACCGTGTGCTATCGACCGTGTATAAAAGCATGGTGCTGGTGTACGTCGACGTGCCCGCGGTGCCGAGAGACAAGGATGCCGACGTCGACGTCACGGCTCTGCTGCGTGCGGTCAAGATCCGCGACGTCATGGTGCGGCGGTGGTCGAGCAACCGCAACCGCGACTAGTGTACTTGTGTGTGTATATATGTACGATATGAAGAAATGATACCCTTTTACTATTAGCTACGTGTGTATGTTGAATCTGGTTCTTGTGGTGGTGCATATGAGAACGACGAAGCCGATGCGGAGTGGTAGGTGTAGGAATGCGAGGATGGCTAAGAAAAGAGGGTCTTGGCAGTCGTGAAGCGTGGGGGTCACTTTGGACGACCTCTCTCTCTATCTCTCTATCTCTTATTCCCCTCAACAACCGTTGTGTCTTGTGCCCGCAGTTGCCTTTTGTGTCTTGTTGCAGATGCGCATGCACTGCACTTGAAGAACTGCATCTTGCAGCTGTGCTGACTGTGTTATCCAAATAAAGAAAGAGTGAGCAGCTACGCGGCCCAGTGCCGTCGCTCTTTCCCTTATTCGCTTGCTCCTTCCGCCTATTAATCGCCGTTCCTTCCTCGCTCTTCTCTGCTCCTTCCATTCCTGTTCGCTCAGCCATTTGCCGTCCTACGCTTTCCCGTTCAGCCATTCAACCTTACGCTCTTTCCTATATCGGACGCCAACGACCCTTTACCGTCATCCGGTCTCCAATATTAGTCACCTGTCCCAGCCGTCCATGCCACCACCACCCACGGGCCATCACACTTCGGTGTCCACTTGCCGTCTGGCTGTTTCTTATTTCTTATTCGGTATTATTTAATCTTTCGGTTTATTCCTTTTTCTTACATAATCCCATCACACGGCCCATACCCCCGCGCACGCCCTCTCCGCGTTTGCGCTGCATGCTGTGCTCCTTCGCCCTGCCACATTGCGCAGACTGCAGAGCTTCATCTACATCGCCATTGTCAATCTACCAATGCGCCGTCCCAGTCCCGATCAGCTTGATCAGTTGTAGGCCATTCGCTGCATCCCAAGCGACGCATGCTCAAGCCAGTCTCCCCATCTGCAGCGACCCCCATCGACCCCGGATTCTGTCTCTAGTCCCTTTGGCCTTCCGTGGGGAACCTTTCATCTACCCACCCTGACGACTCGGCCACTCGACGACTCGGCCACGGCTACGCGACCGACTGCATGCGACGGATGACTTGATGCGCGCTCCACAATGTCCGACCAGCATTCGCAACACTCGCCGCAGTCTCCACAGCAGTCCCTCTCGCCCTCGCAGTCGCAGTCCGGCCTTGGCTACAAGCGCGCCAGTCGCAAGGGCGCGCCGCGGCGGTATGCCTGCCACTACGAGGCCTGCGACAAGGTGTATTCACGACAGGAGCATCTTCAACGCCATCAGCTGAACCGTATGGTGAATATTGAACACATGCCGTATCGATGACTCGTGCTGACTGCGTAGACACCCCCCGGGAGGTTTTCTCGTGCGATGTGGACAACTGCGGCCAGCGCTTCGTGCGTGCCGACCTGCTGGCGCGCCACAAGAAACGCCACTCGAGCTCCTACATCCCCCGGAACCGCGTGCAGAGCTTTGCCGAGCCGGGCTCCTCGCCGATGCCTGGCGGCAGCAGTGCGCCGCGCTACTCTTCAAAGGTGCCGCGCGATGCCGACATCCTCTTGACGGCCGACGCCGCAGCTTCTGGTCCGTCGGCAGGATCATCGGCATGGCCGACATCACCGCTCGATGGCATGGGTGTGGCAGGTATGCTGCGACCGGATAAGCGTTTCTTTGCCTCACAGTCGCTCGCGCACCAGCAGCCTCTGCCACCAAATCGCCCGGCGAACCTACAGCAACAACACCTGCCGCCTCTCCAGCCGCACGCACAGCCGTTCCACCCACACGCGGCAAGCCATGGCGCGGCAAATACTACTGCACAAGTCCTACCAGAAACGTCATCTGTCTTGTTTCCGTCGGATTCCGTATTCACTGCGCCGGCGCCGGCGTTTAGTACCCCCTCTATCGCTGCTGGGTTTGCAGACCCCTACGATGTGCGCAACAACTTTACCAGCTGGCTATTCGACGCGCAGGCTGGCCTTGGCGATTTCAATGTGTCGCAGCTGCCCTTCTTCGAGGGTGGTCTCGAGTCGCCATTCAACAACAACATCACCTACGACTACGAGTCCTTGACGAGCCGCTCGCACATGGACACGCCACCGCGCCAGCCCGAAACGAGCGACGAGCTGGTCAACGAATTTCGACGGCAGGAGCTGGTACGGATTTACAACGCCTACCGGCAGATGGGCGGAGAGGTTGTTGACAGCGACACGCCGCTGTTGTCTCCCGATGTGATTCGCGAGAGTCTACACGAGTTCTGGGACCATGTGGCGCCACGCGTGCCGATTATTCACCAGCCAACCTTTTCGTGCAACCGGTGTCCGCCGCTGCTTCTGATTGTCATGCTCGCGCTCGGTGCGGCCTCGCGCGCGCAGCACGAGACTGTCCATTCCTACGACGCATCGAACTACTACCAGTTTGGCGACACGATTATCACAAATGCGCGGTTTGCCATTTTGACAAGTGACGAGGCATCGCCGCCCGTGAGTCTGTGGGTTGCCCAGGCTCTACTGCTCGTAGAGCTCTATGAGAAGATGTTCTCCACGCGCCGACTCCACGAACGATCGCACATCTACCACTCGGTCACGTTGACGCTGCTGCGCCGTGGCAGTCCGCTGATTGGCCGCTCCGGTAGCGAATCGCCGCCGGACGAGGCTCCCGATACCGTCCGCGCTGCAACGGGCTCGCCGCCAACACCGATGTCGGCCAACACGCTCGGCCGAGACCGGGCCCAGACGCAGACCCAGGCACAGACGGACTCGTTTTCCTGGTGGATGCGCTGGGCTGAGACTGAGGCAATGCATCGCGTTGTGTTTGCCGCCTTCTGCTTAGATGTGACGCACGCGGCCATGTTTGGCCACATGGCTGACATGGGCCCGCACGAAATCCGTCTTCCGCTGCCGTGTGATGACAATCTATGGACCGCGACGAAACCAGAGGACGTAAAGCAGCGTGACAATGGTCTGCGAATGTATGGCATCAAGCCGATCACGTTTCTCGATGGACTCAAGAGAGCTGTGCACGGGAAAGAAGTGCAGACGCACAGTTTTGGACGCATGATCATTATGAGCGGGCTGCTGAGTGTTGGTTGGCACCTCAGTCATCGCGAGACACATCTCAAGTGGCTGGACCTGGCACCACAGAGAAACGGTCCGGGCCCGGGTCTGGGGCCGTCGAGTCCGGATGAGCCCTGGCGGAAAACACTGCTGGCGGCGTTTGACTGCTGGAAGACAAGTTTCGACGCCGACCTGGCGGGCGTCGGTAACACGACAGCCACCAATAATGGGCCGATCCAGAGCGCTGCGGTACTATATCATCTTGCGCACCTCTGCTTGCACGTCAATATTGTCGACTGCCAAGTCTATGCGGGTGCAAAGCGTCTGCTCGGCCGCAAGGTGACGAGCCGAGACTACACGAATGTCGTGGCGCGCTTGGAGCTGTGGGCGAAGCAGCAGTCGACAAAGCACGCGGTGCTGCATGCATTCAAGCTGCTGCACAAGATCCTCGTGGCCCGGCGCGACGAGTACGAGTACTCGCTCAAAGACGAGTCGGACCCGCACCGGCCGTGGATCATGTACTACGCGGCCCTCAGTATCTGGTCGTTTGTCAAGGCTTCGGGCCTGCCACTCAGCTCGAGTAGGAAGCAGCAGCAGACCACGTTTGCACGCGTCGCGGCGTACCTGAACAAGGTGACCGATCTCGACGACGAGCGGGCGTCCGCACCGGACGTGTCGCTGCTGCTGGCCGACGGACTGCCGGATCTGCTGGACTATCTGCAGCAGGTATTCAGCGGCGCGCATTCCGAGCTGCTGCAAGAGGCGCAGAGTCGGCTGCAGGCATGTAGAGAGGGCTGATGGCTGGCGAGTGGCAGGTGGGTGGTAAGGGGTGGTAAGGGGTGGGGAGTGACCCGGACTATACAAATTGAGGTGGAAGCTCAAACCACAATGACGAGGGGTCCATAGTAGGACCCAAGTAATGAGTAATGATTTAATAGCTACCAGCTTGCGACTCGAGATGAAGTGTTTACGTGTGAAGCATCCAGTGTAGGGATTCCTCTTCCTCCTCCTCCTCCTCTACTCCGTTACCGAGTCACTCCTTTCAGAGACGTATAAAATGCATCCATTCGCTCCTCTCAGCGCCCTCCTTTTCTTTGATTACAGACATCAACCAAACGCTGCTCGGCCACCGCTTCGATGTGTATTTTGTACTACTACTACTGCTACACCGGCTGCGCCCACACGCTGTCTGCCTACTCCGTGCCGTCGGCCGACCAGAAGATCTACCAGCGGTGTGCCGCCTCGACCAGCGGCAGCAGCCTTGCGAGCGTGTACTCGTCGTCGACGTCGTGCAGCGCCGGCTCGACCTACTACAGCCCGTCGACAGCGTCCCTGTCCACCGCCACGTGCTACAAGATGTGCCCAGACTGCGAGCGGGAGAAGAGGAGCAAGGCGCCGTCGGTGGCGAGCGCAACGACGCCGTCGTACAATACGTCGCCGTCGACGATTTCCGCGCTGCTGCGAGACACGACGCCGCCGCTCAACATCGATGCGTGGCTCAGCAAGACGGTAGGCACCACAACCACGGGGTCGTCGTCGTATGCGCCGGCGTCGTCGTCGCCACTGGCCGCCGCGGCATCGACGCCGGCACCGAAGCGCGCGGCGGAGTCGACGCTCACATTCAAAGCGTCCAAGCCGCCGTTGAAGAAGCGCTAGAGTATGTGTAGTCGTAGTATGTGCTGCTTGTAGCGGTACGTTGTGTTGGATTGCATTTTCGTTGATCTGCTATCGATAACTTGGATGCGATGGCATTCTACAAAATACTGTATTACCAAGTGAGGGTCTATGATGTGCACGAACCCTCCGTCTACCTAGGATGCCATAACGCACCCCCTTCATATTTGATAGATTTATCATAACATTCAAGGAATAGACCACCTATGATATTCAGACAATAGACATTTCATGATATTCAAAAGACTACATGGTTCATTGAGATATTTACTTCTATCATAGACCACGATGAGCAGTCTTACCCCGGTAATTGTCTACCATGTACAATGTCTGCGAGTGGGATTGCAACCCTGTGGGATTCAAACAAAGATGAGCCAGTATCTGACAGTCGATCTCTCATAGTCAGCCTCTCTTGATATATGGTGCGCTTTGGCTTGACATAAGCATGCGAGGCTACTGAACACTGCCATGACACCACCACCAGTCTACCTCCGTCATCTAAGCCCGGCCACTCGATTTAGACCAGCGTCGTCGTCCTCTACCTTTGGCTTAAATCTGCCACTCGATCTTCACTCGTTACATCTCTCCATTGCAACCGTTCATGCCGTCTCCATCTTGCCCCCCGTCTCATCTGAACGCGCAAGGTGTGATGACGCTGATGAGGTCAATATACTTATCCGGAGCGAGGCTTCTTCGACGGTCAGTACAGCCTCGTCAGGCCTCCATACATATGTTCCATTATGACCATTGGAATGCGTCTTCATTCTCATCTTCCATCCTCGCGGCTCCTCCCGGTATTACAACACTGCCGGTGCCGTGTCGATCCCGAGTCTTTGGTAGAATAAACGAAAGGAGGAAGCCAATTGTCAATGTAGTACCTCTCGATAATGAAGAAGCAGTACACATTATTTTACTGCATATATCAGAATCGTGACTGATCGATTGCATAACCATGTAGATGTCATCACCAGTAAGTGGCCTCGTTCGTATCGTCATCTTGCCTTCCAGGCTTTACTTGTTGACCCACTTTCCCAACCAGGAATCGCGTCTCGTCGCGCCTGCCAGAAATAAGAATAGAATATCGGAACGCAGATCAATGACATGCTTATTTTCACATGCTGCGTCTGTATTTCTGTATTTCTGAATTTCGTATCGTGGGTCGCTCTTTCCTTTGGTTGGCATTCGCACCTTCTCTCTCCTTATTTCCACCTCTTCAGTCGTTCCTTCCTCTTTATTCTACCGAAATCAATCTCTGCTCCATCGCGACTTCCGCTGCTTCCTCCAGGTAAGATACATGTCTACTTCTCATCTACAGCCTTCGTATCGTTCTATATCAACGCGCAACTAGCCCACAAGTACACCGCACATCTTGGAAGTGCAGTAGTAACTGTCACTTCGACCCAATTATTTAGGTTGCTCACTCACAATTTTCTTGTTCCCTGTCATCTCGTATTCCAGCGTCCCAGCTTTCTTAGCTCCCGGGTCCGTTCCGAAGCTTCCTAGAGAGCTGGACTGGTTGATGTATCTTATCCTGTATCTTAGCTCGAGCTCTCGTACGGTCGCTCCTGCCCTCCATACAGTTGCAAGCCTTATTAATAATACGGAGCTGACCCGCCGAGCTTTCCTGTTTTGCCTTGTCTCACTCTGTGCTGGTCGCGCCTGCCTCTGTATTTCCTTCTTCTGCCGTCCTCCCACTCGCTCTTTCCTTATCTTCCGTTCGCTCTTTCTGTCTTGAGGCTTACTTGTAGTCAAGCACCATCCAAGACATGCCCTTCTCTTCTGCCTTTCGTCTACTAAGCAACCCCCTATCCCCCACCGTGCCTCGTTCTTCCCAACGAACGGTCTCCCACTTTTCTACCTATCACCATCCTCGATCCACGCATCTAGTTCCAGGCAATCGGTCTTGGCAACCGTCTTGGCATTGACTATCCCTACCACGTTCCAGACTACGCTTACAAGCCGGCACGCACCTGTCACTGCATGTTTCTTATTCTCTCCCAAAAGCCCTGTTCTTCTATTCTTCAGTTCTGCACTTCTGCAGACCTTTTCACTCTTCTTCATCAATACCCTTCGATCGTTGCAATTCTGACCTTCACCCCTCATTCTGCTTCGTATCGTTGCCTCATTCCACGGTCCTCTACTGCCGGTCAACGTATTCATACCAGGTCTCTTGTTACTCGCTCGACCGATCGCGACCGGAGCATTCATCTCATCTCACCATCTAGGCACCACATCCCAGCAATCCATTCACCCCATCCTCAACCCTCGTCGACCCCATACAACCTCATTCACACCCTATTCAGCAAGCCGTCAATCCAGCCAAAGCTTATCATCCCGCGGCATCGCTTGCGCCCTCGTTCCTGTCCAACACGCACAGATACGACATCGACCTCCTTACCATTGTGCTCACTGCCATTGTGCCACCACCAACACGCTGATCAGCCGAGACATTCGTGTCGGGCAGCACAATTGTCTGGCCGCAATCTCCTGTGCACGCTTCTGGATTGGATACGAGAACTGTACACCGGCGCACAGATATTACCACTTCAGCCCAGCACGCAGGATATAACCAGAACAGTCACACTACTCCAAGTGCAGAATAGGAGCAGCAATTCGCAAAGGCCCAGACCCAAAAGGAGAAGCGACGGGTAACCTGCAGGGGACCAGTGTGCCGAATCACACGGATAGAGAATAGAGAATAGACAGACCAGAGCACGGACGGGGCCCAACGCAATACAGAGGAATACAAAAGAAACACAGCGCCGCCTCGAGTTTCCCTGTCACTCTCCATTTCCATTTCTATTCCCGGACCTCGCCATTCATCTTCGTCTTCTATACTCACAATGCTCGCCCACCTTGCATCAGTAGGCGGCCAGCGTGCAACTTCACGCAGTCGGCTGCGCACTCTCATGATCGCTTCCGTCGCCGTCTTTGTCATCATCTTCGTCTGGACGACCAGCTCAACCGACGGCGAGCCATTCAAGAGTGTCGTGTCGTCGTGGCCAGAAGTCGTCTCGTCTACCTTTGGATCGGATGCCTCACCAGACACGCCTAGCAGCGGCACAACACCCAACCCAGACGTTCCTCCACCACCGGCCGCGGATCCTGTCCCGGTGCCGAGTGCAGACGCTGCGCCTCCAAAGCTCAATCTCCCACCCGTCGAGCACCCCGCCGCTCCGCCTGCGGCTGTCTTCGGCGAGCCTCCCGCTGTGCAAAAGTCGACACCCCTCTTCATCCTTGTCGGCGACTCGACTACCAATGGCCAACTCCGCGACGGCGGCGGCTGGGGCGATGCGTTTCTGTGGCTGCTGATGCGCGACGCCGAGGGTGTCAACCGCGGCGCCAATGGTGCTGTCTCAACACACTACTACAACTCGTCCATGTGGACCGACACCATTGATAAAGTCAAGGCTGCCGTGCCGTTCCGCAAGGTCTACGTCACGATCCAGTTTGGCCACAACGACCAGAACCCGGCCACCAATGTCACCATTGACATGTACCAAGACGCACTTGCCACCATGGCCCGTGAGGTTGTTGCTGCTGGCGGCACCCCCATGCTGGTGTCGCCCCTCGCGCGCCGTGATTTCAAGTCGCTGACCCCCGGCGCACCCCCAACCATTGTCGACAACCTTGGCAATGAGCGCGAAGCCACAAAGCGCGCGTACGAGATCGTGCTCGCAGAACAGGCTGTGGATGCGCCTAACCACGTTCGGTTTGTGAACCTGAATGCAGCCAGTCTGGCGTACATTGCCGCCATCGGCCTAAAGGCGTCGTACCGCTACAACAAATACCACCCCTTTCTGGTCGACACGACACACCTCAACGAGCACGGCGCCCTGGTGTTTAGCCGCATCGTGGCGGACCTGATGCTGGGCCACCCGGCCGAGCTAGTCCCACCGGGTCAGACCGATCCATGGACACCGGGCAACAACAACCCCGACGACGGGCTGTCTAACTGGATCCAGCCGAACCCCTATCTGACCGGTCTCATCTGGCACGGCGACCCGGCGTGATCCATTCTTTTTAGTTTTTCTTTCTTTTTTTTTGGTTCTAATAAGTTTAATTACGTTGCGGAATTGGTATAGAGTTGTTTGGCGCATGGATAGATGGTCTTTAATGGTTTGGGTTTCGGTTTGGGTTTGGATTGGTTGCTGGCCGGCTACATCGGCGGCATGCTTGTAAAGCTGATTAGCTTTTTGGTTTATTGTTTTGTTTTTCTCAAGGATACCTCTAGAATCATACATCTACACTAATAGAACAGCGTTCATCCTATGGCATTCTTCAGCACCTTGTTTGTCTCTAATTCCTCTCCCCAGCATTTGCCGCAGTCAATGTGCCGTCATTGACGTTGCATTCGCTATGCTACCTCGATGTCGGCGATCTTTTCTCTGAATCTTACCCCTGTCATAGTGCAATGCATATTGTACAGGGCAAATCACAACCAATTTCAGTTGGGCTATTTCTACCCTTGGATCTATGCTGCCAGAATTGACACATGACAAGGCAAAGACAACGACAGATCGAAGCGATCGGCAGCGGCAGCTGTCGCCTAAGTACAATCATGCACTGAATCATGCCCTTGGTAGATGTCGGTCTACCGAGTACTGGGATTTAGTCCCTGTCGCCCAGCAGTGTCTTCTCCCACCACGCGGCCTCGCCCTCCAGATACTTTTCCTTGCTGTCTGTCCGCACAAACATGTGCCCCTCACCCTCGAGCACCACGAGGTCGACTATGCCGCCGCGCGCCTCAATCTGCCGCTGGATGCTGCGGCTCTGCTCGATCGGCACCACGGTATCCTGGTCGCCGTGGATCAGCCGCAGCGGCGCCGTGATCTTGTCGGCGTGGTACACCGGGCTTCGCTCGTAGTGGATCTGCTTTTTTTCTTCGTCGGTGAGGCCTGACGCGCACGGCTGGCCCTTGCCCGGCCACAGCAGCCAGTCCAGATAGTGGCTCTCGAGCTTGTGCGTGTCGCGCGCGAGGGCCTCTGTGTCGGCGACGCCGCAGCAGCACACGCCGCCGGCAAACAGGTCGGGGTAGTGCACGAGGCTCTGCAGCACATTGTAGCCGCCGGCGCTGCCGCCCTCGATGCCGACCCTCTGCGCGTCAGCACGAGCGCGGCCGCTGCCCTTGCCAGTGAGATACTTGACGCACACGGCGACGTCGTCCGTGTCCAGGATGCCCCAGCGCGTCCAGAGCCGGTCGCGGTAGGCCTTGCCGTGGCCAGACGAGCCGCTGTAGTTGATGCTAAAGTACGCATAGCCGCGCGACGCCCAGTACTGAGCCGTCATGTGGAGACCCGGGGGCGAGTGGCCCGTAGGCCCGCCGTGTGGCGTGATGACAAGAGGCGGCAGCGTGCCGGTGGGCGCGACAAACTTTGTGTTGTGCGGCGGCCAGAACCAGCCGTACACCTTGCTGACTGATTTGTCCTGTGCAAGGGGATTCGCCTGGGTCACGGTGATCAGCTCGGGCGTGGAAAAGATGCTGGGCGGAAACACCTGGTCGGTGGACAAGTAGAGCTCCGTGTACTCTGTTGCAACCTGCTTGATGTAGGCTCCTTTGCCGGAAAAGCCGACCTGGCCATCAATCAGGTCGACGCGGTAGACGGCCTGCGGCGACGTGTACGAGCTGCCAATCACAAGGAACGACGTTGGCGACAGCACGGCCAGCGGGTCGAGCTTGATTTCGACGAGCGGGCTCGTGGCCATGTCCAGCGGCGCCCATGCACCCGTTTCGAGGTCGACGTACACCAGAATATTCTTGCTATTTCGCGTGCCCACGACGACCATGGTCGTTGGTGTCAAAAAGTCAAACGTCTGGCTGCCGACAAGCCACGTCGCATCGCCAATCTCGACATCCTCGAGCCCCTCGAGCTGCACTGGCTTGGCGTCTTGGCCACCCTGATTAACGCCGGGTGTGTACCGGAACAGCTGCCGGAACACCTCTTGTCCCTTGTTATCGGGCGTAGCCTCCATGCTGAACACCATACTTCTGCCGTCGGGCGCCCATTTGGCTTCGCCTACACACTGGCGGCCCTTGCCGTGGACGACGTCCAGCTTCGTCACATGATCAACCAAATGCGCAACATACCACCACGTGCCGAAGCGCAGCGTGACACCGTCAAACGGCAGGTCCGGGTGGTTCCACTCGCGCCACGAGAACTGGCCGGGGGATGTGTAGTTCAGGTCGGATACGGCGCCAGCACTCGCAGGCGGTCTCTGGTGGCAACCCGGGCGCCACCGCGGGTACGAGTAAAAGTCGGCGTCTGACAGCAGCACCTTGACTGTTCCCGTCTTGCTGTCGATGGCGACGACGTAGTTGCGCACATGCGCGGGCAGCGGGTCCGCGTGGTCTTCCTGGACAGCCAGGATCCAGCCCTTGCCGGCCGGGTTTGCGTCAAAGTCGCCGTACTTGAGATGGGGCGCGCCCGGGACCAGAAGAGACACGTCGCCGGACAACACGTCGAGCACGCGACAGCTGTTGTCGGATGCTTCCGAGAAGACAATCATGTGGTCAAACGCGGCGTAGGCGAGGCCGCCGTACTCGTAGACGGTCGTGCGCACGCCCCATTTGTCGGGCAGGATCTGGCGCGGTGGGGTGGTGGCTGCGTAGACAGTGCTGCTGCCGTCGTCCTTGGACACGAGAAAGTAGCCGGGGATGCCGGACGACTCGGCGAGTGAGGCCGGGGCGCAGCGCGGCGAAGTGAGCAGCTTAGTGCCGGCTGTGGCAGCCTGGACGGAGATGGGGCTCTTCCAGCGGCCGTACTCGGCAATCTGCTTGACAGTCATTTTTGGTGATGGGATTCAGGTAAGTAACAAGAGAGGGAGAGAGAGAGGCTGGGTAAAGGTCAAGCAGGTATCTTGTCTACAAGTGCGTTGTCAGCACGGGATGATACCGTGATATGTGAACAGTGGCAATAGGCAGCAGCGTCACATAATCTCGCTATTGTGACTATACGTACTGTATGCATGCTGCTATCAAGGCACCTTCCTAAAAGAGCAACAAGCTGGTCCTATCGCTCTATCATCGTCATCTCAGCCGTCATCACCACATCACCACATCACCACATCCACTTCACCTGTAGCATCGCGATGGGCAGCATCTTATCGTAGAGTATATCGTATTGATCCATTGTATCGTATTGTTCATTGCCGTATTCATATCCAGTATTAGTTACATATTAAGCCGTGCGCGTATCGCAGGCGGTCCTCCTTTTACCTCCTCCGGGTCTCTTGCTTCATCAATGGCCAGCTGGACCGATGACGGGGCAGCCAGTCACAGCTTCTCCTCGGGGTGCTTGCGGTAGTACATGCCCAGGGCCTTCATCGGGAACATAAACTTGTAGTTGGGGTACGAGATCATGCAGCTCTTGTTGAACACGCCCTCGATCGCCTCCTGCAGCCACTCGCCGTTGGGCTGCTGCCGCGCCGCCAGGAACCGGATCGCGCGCCGGATTGGCTCAATATCCGGGTACTCGGCCTTGAGCAGGCCAATGACGGCCCACGCCGTCTGCACCACGAGCGAGCCCGACGGGTGCTCGACGTACTCCATGCGCTCGCACGCCTTGTAGCTCTCGGACCAGCCGCCGTCAGCCCGCTGGTGCGCAATCAAAAAGTCGCAGCCGTTCTTGCTCGGCGTGCTGTTGGCATACGTCTCGCCCACCGAGTACAGGCTCTCGAGCGCGAACATGGTGGCGTACGTGAAGCAGATGCCCCAGCTGCCGTACCAGCTGCCGTCGGGGCGCTGTTTCGTCTTGATCCAGCCCACAGACCGCTGGATAAAGGGAGCGATCTCGTCGGCGCGGTACTCGGGCCAGTGCTTGCGGAACAGCGACAGGGCTGTCACGACAGCAGTCGTGCACTCGGGGTAGTCGTACTCGACCATGATGCAGCCAAACACCTCGGCGGCGTTGAGCGTCTCCATCCATTCGCCGGCGCGCGGCGGCTCGTACGACGCACAGCCGCCCGACGGGCTCTGGAACGTCAGCAGCGTGTCGATGGCGTCAAAGATGCGCTGGTCTTCGATCAGCTGCGGGTAGCCGGGCGTCTTCTGCAGCAGGATGACTGACTTCAAGGCCTCGGAAACACAGTCGCTTACGGCGTAGCCCTGAGTCTTGTTGCTGAAGGTCCACGCGCCCTTGCGCTGCTGGCGGTACGAGGCAACCTTGTGCGGCACCTCTTCGCGGATCTGCTGGCTCTCGAGGAACGCGAGCGCCTTGGTCAGCATCGGGCGCCAGCGCTCGTCCGTCTCGAGGCCGGCGTCCATGACGGACTGGATGGCAAACGCCGTGTCCCAGCACTGCACGCCGTTGGTGCCGTTGCACAGCAGGCCCTCGTTCTTCATCCACAAGAACTCGTGCAGCCGCTCGCGGTGGCGGTCGACGGACACGGCGCCGGGGCCGTCGCGGATGTAGCAGCACACCATGTTCATCGGGTTGTTGACGGGCGCGAGGTCGGCATAGTCGGTGTTCTCGTCCTCCATCTCGATGAGGCGGCTGACCCACTGCTCGCTCATGTTCTTGACAAAGTTGGGCCGCAGCGGGTTCCAGACGTTGGCGAGCAGCCAGTTGGCCGAGTTGAGCACCCACGACTTGGGGTGGTAGTTGTCGATGGGGGCAATGGAGTTGCGGTGCGCGTGCCAGTTTATGCGCGCCCAGTCCTGCACAAACACCTCGGCGCGCAGCTCGCGGATCAGCGGCGTCTCGTCGCACGACCAGCGCTTCGAGTACATGTAGGACATGGGCAGGAACACCATGCGGATATGGATCCACCAGCGCCACGGCGCAAACGGCACCCAGTCCGGCAGCAGCCACAGCTCTGTCGGGATCGGGTTCACAATGTCCCACTGCGTCACGCCCAGCAGCGACAGCCACACCTTGGCCCAGTGCGGGCTATTGGTGGCGCCGCCCAGCCGGTGCAGTGTCGCGCGCGCCTTTTGCATCTGCGGCTCCTCGGCGTCGACGCCGACGATGCGCAGCGCCACATAGTTGAGGACCGTGCCCAGCACCGAGCTGTCGCCCTCGATGTGCAGGCCCCAGCCGCCGTCCTCGGGGTGCGCACGCGCAAAGAGGTAATTCTTGATCTCGGTCGCGTACGCCTCGGAGATGGGCGTCTTGGTGACGTACCACGCGATCACGATGCCAGGCAGCAGGAACATGGGGCCGCCGTACTCGCAGGCCCAGTTGCCGGGCGGCAGCTGCAGGTGCTCAAAGAAGGTGAGGCCGTTGCGCACGGCATCCAGCGGTGTCTCGGGGGCGGGCAGGGCGGGCAGGTCGAGGGGCAGGCCCAGAAAGTACTTGTCGGCGAGCGTCTGCGGCCACTTCTTGGCTTCGGCGTCGTCGTCAAGGTAGTGCCACGTCTGGCAGCCGTCGTCATCGTCGCGCATGCGCCAGCGGCTGAGGTCGGTGCGTTCCGGTAGGCGTGTCTTCTTGGACGACGTGTTGGTGTTGCCGTTGACCGTCTTTGCCGTCTTTGTCTTTGCTGCCGTCGTTGTCCTCGCTGTCATCGCGATGCCGCCGTTTGCCTCGAGGGCCGTCGAGCGTGTCTGCACCATTGTAGCTAGTGCCGAGCCTCTTGTGGTGTATTGGTAGGGGTCGTAGCAGCCAGTAGTACTATTGCTGTATTTGAGGTAAGTAAGATGCACGGCGGACGACGACGGACGGGATGTAGCTCTAGGCAGCTCAGTTCTCTGTCTCTAATCCTCGATTTTCGGAGCCGAGTCTGGCTGGATCAGGGGATTCAGGGGACGCACATGCTATTAGCAGCTCTGAGCTAGCAGAGCTCAATGTATGGGGAAGTGGATCCACTTTACTGGGCTGTTGACGGTCCGTGTTACTTGCGGTAGCCGTGTTAGCGTCACGTGAGCGACTTGACGACGACGTTGTTTTTGTTATGGCATGTAATTATATTCAGTTTGTTTTTGTAGACCGATTGCAAGTTCTTTGAATAATACTGTATTTTTGTTGTATATATAGTGTGCCAAGTTTAGGTGAATCTTTATGTTGGCATACTATCTTATATATACTTGTTGTACCTTGGTTTTCTTTCTTCTTTTATATTTCTCCTTCGTTGTTTATTTTGTATATTCCGACCCTGAATATTGATCAATTAAAAACTTGCAGATGACAGTAATTGCTTAGTATCTCTAATATTATAGCTTAGGTGTATGCTCCATACAATCCAAGCATGTTATAATCACGGGCAATGATGCACTCGTCAAGTCAGAGCTACCTCCAAGACCATCAAGTCCACTTGTATAAGCATATGTTGTCTTGTAACTGACATGCAATGCATTCAATCCATAAGCAGTAGCCGACTAGCTTGGTTCAGTGCAATAGAGATTGTAGTTATATATAGTCTCAGACGATTCACCAACCAGCCCGCACCCTCGACGAGTGGCGTATAGCCACAACGACACAACAGAAGCTGCAACTAAAATACCACAAAAGTGACTGCTTCATATGAGTGGCTATGGCATGCGAGGTAGTCGTCGGTTTGTCTCGACGGCGCTTCGATGCAGAGACGAAGGCCCGGGTGAAGGGCAGCCCCTTTTACCAACACATCTCCTCTTCAACGCTTCCGACTCGTCCAGCTCGGCCAACTCGTTCTCTTTTTATATTTCTTTCTGCATATTTCTATTTTTACAGAGACCTGTACTTTTACACAAAGCACGCGCGCGCGTACTATTACAGACAGTTGGCATCTTCTTTCATCGTGGGATGTTGGCTGTAGAAGTGTATATAAAGGCGTTGAAGTGGTGGTGCTGGTCGGTCTCGTAGTCTCCAGCATCACCACGACACCCCAAGACAGAAAAACAGAGATCAGAGAGAGACACACACACTCGAACAAAATGGCAAACAATACCAAAGACATCCAGGTCCTTGACCAGGACATTGACGATGGTGCAGGCACCTTTCGGGTCCGGGTCGGCAAGGGCGTCCGCTACCTCAACATCGAGAAGGGCGTCTTCCCCGACAACATCATGAGCCACCCGGCAGCCCTAGTCTCTGCCCTCATCCGCGAGCCTCAGTGTCTTCCTGACAACGATTGCACAGACGTGGATATCTCACGCAATGGTCGCGGAGAAATCTCGGCCACAACCTCCACGTACAGCTATGATGAGGACGACATCGAGCTCGAGCTCGAGCACGAGCATGCTGTCGAAGTGCTGACGCTATCATCAAAGAACAAAATACGCTCGGGCGTGGATGAAGTCGAGTGGCACGGCCCCGATGGGAACGGCGCTGCTGTGGCTGCCATTGCCAAGATCGCCTGCTTCCATGACCAGCTCCCTCGGATCGAGACGGAGACGTGGGCCTATAAAGAGCTGGAAGATGCCTACAAGAAAGACTCTCGGCCGACGGCTGTGTTCCCTCGCTTCCTGGCCCAGATCGTCGAGCACGGCCGGCCGATGGGTGTGCTGCTGGAAAAGCTCGAGGGAGACCATGCCGGCATCGACGACCTGGCAGAGTGTGCGGCGGTCGTCCGTCAACTGCACACCGTCGGCATAGTCCACGGCGATCTCAACCGGTACAACTTTGTAGTCGACAGACGCAATGGGAAAAAGGTCGTGCGCGTGATCGACTTTGAAAAGGCAGAGCCCTTTATCAAAGAGAAGGCCGAGGCAGAGCTCCAGTCGCTGGCGGCAAAGCTCGAGGACGAGTCGGGCATCGGTGGCACTTTTGGCAAGCCCATCGAGAAGGAGGCAGCAGCTGGACAGCAGTAACGGCGGTATGTCTCGAAGCAGAGCCAATAACACTGTGGCTACTAAATCCATTTGGTCTCCCATGACCGGACCGTCCCGTAGCTAGTTGTTGTCTTATTAGTGCCAGCTCATGACAGCGAACCTGGCCGGCGGCTAGCATTGATATTTCCTCCTTTTTATAGTAGCGCTAGATAGATAATGACAAACTTGATACGAGTGACAGCGTTGTGGCCAATATGAAGAGCATGCTTGGCGGTGATGAGTGAGTAATACTTATTGGGCTGTTTGCAGATTCGTGTGTGACCCCCACGTTAAATCACGCTGCGTATATTCAAGGACAGTGACAACCGACACTTGATACACCCCGCCGCATCTTACTGGCGGACTGACGGCACCGGGTTGGCCTCAATCTGACTCTACAGGCTGTCCCCATCCCCTTTTTTTGAATTTGAATGAGAAAATAACGCAATGCCTTTCTTCTCTGTATCATCGCCAACTTCATACCACTTGGTGGCGGACGACGACAGCGACCTCGACATGGAGCACAGCCCTGAATCCGCTGCAAAACGCCCTGCGTGGTGGCATCGCAGCTCATACTCTGGTGCCCTGCTCTTCAATGTGGCCGCGTTTATCTTGCCGGCGCTGTACAGCACGCTTGTGAAGCTCTGGGTGGCCGACATGGACGCGTCCCTCGTCGTCACAACCGACGTCTATACCTACATTGGCGTCTTTGCCGAGGTGCTCAATGAAGGCCTGCCGCGGGCATCCTGGCTCGTCATTGGCGACTATGCATCGCGCCCGCGCTCCGAGCGTCTTGGCCTCGCGCATACTCTGATTCTATTCCAGTCAGTCCTGGGGCTGGTAATGAGCGTTGGCTTTGTTGCTGGCGCCGCACGTTTTGCCAGCGTGTTTGTGCCCGTCGAGGTGCGCGCCGCCAGCGTCACCTATGTGCGCATCAGTGCATTTTCGGCATTCAGCTCCGCCGTCGAAACAGCTGTGGCATCGTCGACGCGTGCACTCGACATGCCCGATGTGCCACTCGTGATCAGCACCGTCAAGTTTACAGTCAATATTGCACTCGATCTGTTGATTATCTCGCGCTTCCACGTCGGCAGCTTCAAGCCAACGGTCAACACGCAGGCCGGCATCCAGCTGGGCTGCAACATTGCTTCCGCATTGGCGGGGCTGGTGTACTTTGTTTTAGTCACCAGCTGGCAGCAACAGGAGAAGAAAAGAGCGCTTGCCAACTTGCATGCAGATGCACACCTTGCCCATGACGGCGACACGGTCCGCGCGGACCACGAACCAGACAGAGAGAACGAAAGCACAGCCTATGAGACCAAGTCGGCACTGCGTCCAAGCGTACACCACCTGTCCGTGCTCATACGGCCAGGAATGGTGGCCTTCTCGGAGTCGGCCATCCGCAATATTCTCTACCTCTGGCTGGTGAGCAACGTTGTCGCTCTCGGCACAACGTATGCCACCGCATGGGGCATCTTTAACACTATTCGCTGGGGTCTCGTTATGGTGCCGGTGCAGGCACTGGAAGCGACCAGCCTTGCGTTTGTCGGCCACGCCTGGGGTGCGTGGCGGCACAGCATCGGCGTCGATACTCGCCGTCCTTCTCCCGTGCCGCCGCGAACTCTGCTCGGCATTGTGCGGCCGGCCCTCAAGTCGCTGTCTGTTGCGCTTGTCGTTGAGGTACCACTCGCAATCGCATTATCCGTCCGCGGAGCACGGTTGTTTGCCCGGTTTCTCAGCGGGTCCGACGAAGTAGCTGACGTCACAGCCTACATGTGGAGGACGATCGACTGGTGTTACATCTTCTATGCTGCATCGACGCAGATGGCCACCGTGCTACTAGCAACGCGACCGACATGGTATCTCTACCAGAGCCTTGCGAGCAACTTCCTCTACGTCTTGCCGTGGGCCATTGTCTGCCAGGTTGCAAGCCTGGACGCGGGCAACGCTTGGGGGTATCACCGGTTCGTCTTTGGCGGCAGCCTCATCTTTAGTTTTCTGACGATAGCCGTCGTCACTGCTCTCTGGACGTGGACACTTCTCACTGGAAGAGCCAGACTGGGTGTGTTTCGCACATAATGGCAAGGCGCTGTAGATGTATCCCTGTCGGCCCATTTGTCCATCTTCACTCCACGTCAGATAATATAGTCTAGTCAATGAATCTCAGAGGGAACAAAATGGCACTGGATCGAATAATTTACCATACAAACTTGAGTGTGCATCACGTGTATAATTCAGAGATTAGTAATAATCGCGGCCACTTCCTCGTCTACACGCGTTTGATTCTGACGTCGAGTCGACGCGTCGGACACGCCAAAATGACTGACCAGATTAACCAGCTAGGCCGGCCTGGAAACTCAGCCGGCTTGTCCGTGCTCAAGATAGAACAGATCATCGAGTCCGTCATGGACAGTGTCCGCCGCGGAGAGCCACTCTCGATCCCGTTCATGCGACGGAAGCCGGCACGGCACCCCAGCCGCCCACGTCGGGTGGACAGCCTTGAAACACACACGGACAGTTCTGTGCCTACAGACTCGTTGACGGCGTCTCGATCTTCTGCAGCGGTGTCGTTTCCCGGGAAAAGCGAAGCCGAAAGCAAGCTGTTCAGTGGGTGACCATCTCCATTTTGGTCGACGCATATTCTATGTTTGCTTGGTGAACCGGTATATTTATTGGAAGTGTCTACATACCTTGGTCGGCGTGTTTTGGTCTCCCACTTCACGAAATCCATATACTGACCCGAAAGCCCAAGTTCTGAGCATCCTGCAGCTGTCCCACCAGGCCCTTCTCTCGGGCACGTACGTCACGAAGCGCAACATCTTCTACCAATACCCCGAACTGTTCAAGGAGCAGCGCATTGTCGATACACTCGTCGACGACATCGCCTATACGCTCAGCATAGGCAGAGACTCGCTGCACATTGTATGTCTTCTCCCGTACACTATGCTCTGACCAGTTCTGACATATAGGTCGCTGCGAGTGTCGGTGTCGTATACGGCGCACTGAGCTTCACTCGAAGCGACGGCATAGAGTGCTTCGCTTCCGGCGAGACTGTAAGTAGTCCCGTATTGTAGGCACTAATCCAAATTCGCTAATTCGCAGGGCATTGCCATTCCACCCATGAGAGAAATTCTGGATGTCGATATCTCACGCTGCGAATGGATGCTCGTCATCGAAAAAGAGGTGAGACATCTTATGTCGATAATCTGTCTTGCGTGCTAGCGGAAGACATACGCGAATGTGGACTAACAGCAAAGGCAACATTTCGCACTTTGGCTGCAGCCGAATACGCAAGCAACTCCCTGGCCGGACCCGGGGCATTGGTCACGGTACGTAATGGCAACGCGCCGATCTCGGGTACATCACAAACTAACTCGCAGAAGTCGAAAGGGTACCCCACGCTGGTGACCCGTTGCTTCCTGCACCATGTCCAGCAGATCGCGCCCCGGCTGCCCATCTACGGGCTCGTCGACTACGACCCGCATGGTGTCCGAATCTTCCGCACGTACAAGTACGGCAGCCACAGCCTTAGCCATGAAGACGGCACGACCGTCCCCGGGCTCGAGTGGCTGGGTCTGCGCTCGGGCGACTTTCTTGCGTCCCGCGCGGGGTCGCAGCCGCTCGATGATGTCTTGCCTCTAAGCGACAACGATCGTCGCGCCGGTGTCTGCCTGCTGCGCGAGATTGTCCACAGCAAGGACTACCAAGAGCAAGAGGAGGTGGCGCTGGAGCAGTGCCGCGAAGTGCAGGTGATGCTGATGCTGAGTGTCAAGGCGGAGATCCAGGCCGCGGACGAGTCGGGCGATCTCGCGGCGTGGCTAGACGAGAAGCTAGTCTGAGATTCCGGGCATGTCGAGAGTACTCCGTAGGAATATGAATACGGCTAGCTGTGTGTCGGGAATACGAAGAGTTCTAGACAATCTGAACTGCATCCGAAAGAGTATAGGCGGAGAGAGACAGGCAGCGATCGGCGCCTGCTGATAAGACCAATCTATATTGCGAAGTGATATGCCGTCCAGCGCCGGGAATAAAGAATGGCATCACCGGCCCACTACAGCACTGCCGTCGGCACTTGCGGCGCAGCACATCGGTCTTGGGGGCACGGCGTCGAGGGTGCGCGGCCGGGCATCAGCGTCTCGGCCGACCAGCAGCATATCGTCCTTAGCAGTGGCCATGCAAGCATCTGCTCACTCGCGTTCTGGGGGAGTCGAGGGTTGTCGCGCACACTGCCACGGTTGCGTTCATTTTGGTGGTTTTGGTGCAATCCGTGAATCCGACCAATTCAACCATAATCAGGGCGCCATCGCGACAGCCAAGTGATTTGGTTTGCTGGTTCGCTCTCTTGGCACTTGGCGCATGCTGCCGTCGAGCCAAGCTTTTGAGGTGTTGCTTCATTCGACTTAGCCCTTCTTATATACGAAATTGTCGAGCTCTGGACAATGCCAATGCCAGCAGTGCGTTCGGGGCTCTTGACGAAAGGAGAAGGTGATAAGGCGATAACGTCTTTGCGATGCCAAGCTTAACAACGGCAAATAAGTGTGAATCTGTGTAAATCAGCACCGCACTGAGCATCGGCCCCCCCTGTGCCAAGCGATCATGCACGGCCATTGCAACATGGCCGGTGGGCATTACCACTTATATGCTTGCATACCTGTGTATAATAGAAATACGGTCCTCGCGTTGCCGGCGTAGATTGCGTGGCACGGAATAACAAGTCGAGCTGCCACCTTTGCGCCGGTGGCCACCGGCAGCGCGAATCTGATGATCTTCACGAGCATAGGCCATCTTTAGGAAGGTGGCAGTTCTTTGGCTTTCCGAGGGCTTGGCTTTGCGCCATTCCAACTCGTGATAACTCGTGATACCCCGGATACCGTGATTTCCTTTACGATATGCCTTTGCGCTTTTGCAAAAGAGGCAGCTCTCGAGAGCACCGAGGACTTGGCAGTCCACATCGCGACGCCGCAGCGCAGCGCATGGCTCGATGACAGATGACAGATGACAGATGATGCAACACGGACTGCAAATAGTGCATCTTGACAGGATGAAAGGTGTAAGAGTGCTTCCGCCATCCTGCTGTCGTCTGCCTCGTCTACGGCTGGCTATAAAGAGGGCTTCGACCTCCATCTTCTTGTCGTCTTTGTTTCCAGTCACCACACACCTCATCCACTGTCCCCTTCTCGTCTACATCTTACCTGGAATCTATTCGCAATGGCTAGCCTTCTTCGCCTCGCCCTCTACGTCGGAGCTCTGCTCCCCGCCGCTCTTGCTGCCCCCGCTCCCGCTGGTGCTCCCATGCAGCGCCGCGAGGAAGCCATCCCCGGCAAGTACATTGTCACCCTCAAGGACAGCGCGGCCGTCGACACCGAGTCCCACCTGAGCTGGGTCACGAACCTGCACCGCCGCTCGCTCTCGGCCCGCAACACTGCCGGTATCGAGAAGACGTACAACATCAGCAACTGGAGCGCCTATGCTGGCGAGTTTGACGACGCCACGATCGAGGAGATCAAGGCCAACCCTGACGTAAGAATATGAGACGATGAGCCTCTGTTACTTATTCGCCCGGGCAATGCTAACATCTGCAGGTTGTCGCCGTCGAGCCTGACTACGTCATGTACCTGTACGGCGCTGAGGAGAAGCGTGCCCTGACCACCCAGTCGGGCTCTACCTGGGGCCTGGGAACCATCTCGCACCGCGCCTCCGGCTCCACGAGCTACATCTACGACACCTCTGCCGGTTCCGGCACCTACGCCTACGTCGTTGACTCTGGCATCCTGGCGACGCACCAGCAGTTTGGTGGCCGTGCCACTCTCGGCTACAACGCGGCCGGTGGCTCGCACGTCGACACTCTGGGCCACGGTACTCACGTCGCCGGCACCATCGGCGGTACTACCTACGGTGTTGCCAAGCAGGTATGCCTTTTCTCCTTTTCTTTTTTCCCTCTTCACAATACGGATGAGTATATATACTAACAACTTCAGACCAACCTGATCTCCGTCAAGGTCTTCTCCGGCTCTTCGTCGACCACTTCCATCATTCTCGACGGCTTCAACTGGGCTGTCAACGATATTGTTACTAAGGGCCGTGCCGGTGTCTCCGCCATCAACCTGTCGCTCGGCGGCCCCGCCCAGACTGCCTGGACCACGGCCATCAACGCTGCCTACAACCAGGGTGTCCTGTCTGTCGTGGCTGCTGGCAACGGTGATGAGGAGGGCAACCCGGAGCCCGTCTCCTCCCAGTCGCCTGCCAACGCCCCCAACGCCCTGACCGTCGCCGCTGCCGACTCCTCGTGGCGCGTGGCCTCGTTCACCAACTACGGTGCCGGTGTTGATATCTTTGGCCCCGGTGTCAGCATCCTGTCTTCGTACATTGGCTCCAACACCGCCACTGCCAGCCTCAGCGGTACTTCCATGGCTACTCCCCACGTTGTTGGTCTGGCTCTGTACCTGAAGGCTCTCGAGGGCCTCGCCAGCCCTGCTGCCATCACCTCCCGCATCAAGGCCCTGGGCACTTCGGGCAAGATCACCGGCACCCTCTCGGGCAGCCCTAACCTGCTGGCTTTCAACGGCAACTCCGCTTAAAGAGTTTCTGTCTGACTAAAGCAGCCCATAACAAACAGGGATGAATAATGCGGCGCATTGGCTAGCACACAAGCCCTGCCGCCAAAGTAGTAGTGGATGAGACGATTCGGGGCATGATTGGTGTATATAGGATTAGCATGTGTACAATTGATTATCTAATCCCCTACTTCTTTTATACTTGTGACTATACGATGCTATTGCCGTGATTGTAGTATCGACAGCCGGCTTAGTCTGGTGATGTTTTATGGAGGGAACACAAAAGGCTGATGTGAAGTCAAGGCCGAGACACAGAGCTGAAAACTACGGCGACTTGGCTGTGGCTTGGTAGTCGTACCAGACCTTATTGAAAACAAAACAGCACAGAAGCAAACACAAAAGCAGCATGCACAGAAGAAAGAACCAGCCACCCCGTATTCAAGTCTATAAATAATAGCAGTGTGCTGAATGATGCCTCGACCCGAGTTCGCAGCAAAAGTACAGTCGACTCGGTAAATGTAAGACAGTGGCTGTAAGCTTGGCCAGCTACCATGCATCGTCCCATCCAGGCGCTTAATGCTCCTGATCATCCCTATTTCTGTCTCGCTGGAGCCGTTTCCCAGCCGCTTCTTCGTCGATAGATAGAGTTAGCATGTGTCTTGCTTCCGGGTGCGCTATCCCTAAAAAGCTTGATCGCTTCCCATTTTGTACTCGGAGTGAGACAACGCAGCAGAGGATGGTCTTGTGCATCCACGAGGACCCCTGTCGGCACAGCCCCCGAATCTGCACGAAGGCGGGCCACCACACCACACTCGCAATATTATCAGCCTCATAGGGAGGTTGCGTCGCTCTCGATACAGCTCTTGGCTGTTGGTTCTTAGGCTGGTGGCCGTGACTATTGTGTCTGGTGCTCGTGTGGAAACCACAGGAGTGAAAGGATCTTAGTATGCATCTTGGATATGGAAACCAATCCAAATACTGAGGGAACCTAGATCGAATGTGTCGATGGCCGTGATACCAGACCCGCCTATGCAGACCCAGCCACGTCCAGCATCCAGTCAGCCAGTCGAGTTGTCGTGCCAAGACAAAGGCCCCCCAGCCTGTGCGTTCGCCTTTCCTCCTTTGCTTTTCTTCCCCTACGTTTTCTCCGAATGGCGATCTTGGGGGCGCTTGAATACATCCATCAACAGGGGTTGCTCCAATAAGTCCGGTACTGGCTGTACCTTTTTCTACTTTCTCACTTACTCTGACCTACCGTCTTGCCTATCGCTCTCTTCGTATGTGAGATACACGGTTTTGTGGTTCCTACATAAGCATTTGCATCTGCTGCTATTCATCTTGCTTGTTCCTTTTATTAGTTTGGACGGAAAAGAAAGATTCGCGACATTACTAGAAGCCCACTGGGAACAACACCACCAACAAGTGCAATATCGTCAACAGCGACAATGGGCCACCTCGGGCCTCTCACAACGGTCTGGACAGCGCCGTCAGGGTGTAATGACAATCATATTGAAAGGAGCAGGAACTACGGCTGGAAAGCCCAGCTCTGCACCACCGCGACCGACGGCTACTGGGCTGCAGACGACGTAGACTGCTGGCCGCCGCGGTCCGGGCCGGCCACGTCGTCTACAGATCAGCCGCTCGGCGCGTTTGGCTACTATTCACCAGGGCTCGAGTGTCCCGCCGGATTTACAACCGCCTGCCACCAGACGGGCGGCGGCAGCGGCAACTTCCAGTTCAACTTCGCGCCGTCTGCGTCTGAAACGGCCTACGGCTGCTGCCCAAGGTAAGCTCTCCAGAAGAACGTAGAGCCATCAGCATCCAGGACTAACAAAGCAGCGGCTATTTTTGCACAAGCGACGGACAGCAGACGTGCATCTCCATCGCGACGTCCACCACCGTGCCGACCGTGCAGTGTAAGCAGGGCGGTATCACATCAGGGTACATATCGTTACCCTACATCTTCACCATAGCACATACCTCGACAACAACAAGCACGGTACGCGACGATGTCGAGGAGCGTGACGTCGACACCGTGTCCTACTCCACCACTGAATACACTTCCACCTACTCATACTCGGCAGTCACAGTCCGTGCGCCGCTCATCCAGCTTGTTGTCAGGGACTCTGATGTGACGGCATCCAGCTCCTCCTCCACACGAAGCGCGGCGGCGTCGACGACTTCCGACACCACATCACCCGAGACATCGTCACCTGCTGTGAGCTCTGGCCCAACCTTGACAAGCGGTGCGATTGCTGGAATCGCCGTGGGTGCAGTGGCTGGTATTGCCTTCCTGGCAGCGGCAGTCTTCTGCTTCTTTAAAGCACGGGCAAGGAAGTACGCTTACACACCGGGAGTCGGAATAGAAAACACCAAAATAAGCGAGGTGGCTGTCACCGGACACCAGGTCTACGAAGCGCCGTCAGACACGTATAGTGCCTACAGTCCGGGCTATTCGCAGACGACGTCAAGCACACCAATGTACTGGCAAGGCTACGATACACCACACGAGCCAGATAGACGGCACGAGCTGCAGTAGAATTGTGCTGATGATGCGTATTGGATCTGTTCTTGGGTTAATATGTAATATGAAGGAAGGCATCGAGCGAAGCATATGATGTGATGGGAACGGAAGACTTTGAGCCAAAGTGAATAATATAAAACAAAGACGCTGGCCCCAAAGTGAAGTTTATAAGATGAAAGACGTTGACTGTGAGTTCCGATACACCTTGAGAGATTAAAGCACCTGCCTGTCTCTGTGAAGTCAGATAAAACGAACACGCCCGGAGCATTTGGAACCTGCCCGAATATGGAATCCTCCTCTTTACTAGATCCAAGTAGATGGGAGATTTTGCGAACGAGGTCGGCATTATCTCAATAAACTTAATATTAGCTTCATAAAGCTTAATATAGTCTAGTATAGCGAGCTCGTTCTCTCTGGTGTCTGTGCTGCTTTGTTAACTTCTATAAACGTGGTGAACCTTCCTGGGTAATCTTGACTTTCTTGTCCTTGGCTGCCTATTCCTCTTGCCGCTTGACGGCTCTCATTAAATGTTGCGGCCATGCGAGGAGGATTACTACGTGATGCGGCGCGATGGACCCGAAGACTGACTTCCGCAGAGTATTTCTCTCTGTGTAAGTGCACGGGTAGGCTGCGTTGTAGGAGTTGACGGCATCTATACTCTTTTTCGGACACCGTCGACATCGCCCAGAACGACGGATTGGCGGGCATGCCGGAATACAAGATGCTTCCCATATTTCAGGTTTACGAGGTCTGGCTGTTGTCGTAGTCATTGTTGTTGTTAAAGACCTGGGTGGCCCAACCGCATCGAGCGGCTTTCTCTCATCTTGCCCCAATAATGACAGTCGATTTATAGACCCGAGAGATTTCTCCTAAGTGCTTAGGGGCCGGTCTTGGCTGTCTGCTTTGGTCGTTTGGGGTGTGGGATATTTTTATCTAATGTGCATGCATGCTCTCGCACTATAACTTTCGTAGCTCGGTAGGAGTCGTAATTATCGTCAGTCTAAGATCGAAACATTGCGGTGTTAAATTGATGCTACGCTATTGTTGATAATGTAGTAATCCAAAGACAAAAGAAAAATAACGATTGAAATAACAGGTGGCCTATGTATATTATGTAGAGCCTTTGCTAATCTCTAGGGGCGACACAAGACTAAATGGGTGGCCAAGTGTCCTTTGGGCTCGCCTTTGTTTATAGTACAGCCAAAGTCCGTTGATGGGGTTCTTTGATAAAGCCTGCAGTAAGGCAGTAAAGTTCTCTCATAAAGACTATCTGCTCAAGTACAGGTTTCCGTGATACACAGATCAAGGTACAAAAACGAAGGACAAGAGAAAGGAAGCCTTGCTATTCCATCGTTATTGAAGCTCTATAGCCTGGTAGCCTGGAAACTGTTGCACATAGTGCTGATCTTGATGCCCCTCAGGGCTTCGTGTCCGCAATGGTGTGCCATCTTTCTCGAATGCATATACCGGTGATGATGAAGCTTGGGCCGCGGGCATCTCTGCCGCTGTCGCGGTCGGGGATTCAAACTCATCTGGGGCTTCAAATACATCGGGGGATTTGTTTGCACTCTGGGAGTTGGATGCACGCCGGCTTTTGAAAGCACTCAGAGATTCCATTTCAGTCGGGGCTTTTAAGGCACTGAAGGCTTTCCTGTTCTCCGTTCCGTGCCCCTTCCTCCTCGCCACAATGAAGCAGTAGACTGCCCCAGCCACCAGAGACAGCACCACAATGGAAACACAGATGGCTATGCCAGCAATGGCGCCAGCGGATAGCTTGTGCTTCGGCAACAAAGATTCGTCGCCTTTCTGGCGAACTATCTGGATCATTGGTGCAAAGACGGTCACCATGGAATATGTTTTGGATGTGTGATTTTTGGATAGCCCGGTTGTCGCTTCGACTTTGGTGACAAATGGAACATCAAGCGTCCCTGGTGGCTGTAGCTCACCAAAGCTGCAAGAATACCTTTTGAGTGCCGTGGATGTGGCGATCGAGACGCAGGTCTGGCCCAGGTAGTCATTGTTCATCGAACACACAAACCCTCTAGAAACATGTCAGCACATGCACCAATGCACAGCACTGTAGCAAGTAGACTCACGAAGGACAGCATCCGTAGGCAGTCTCTGACGATGCTGGCGGAAACTGGAAAAAGTAGTTGTTACTACCACCTCCGCCGGTCTGCTCGCACGCGGTGACAAACCCTGTCGGGCATATGAGACCAGGGGAGTAGAAGCCCCATCCAAGCAGCGGCGGGTTTGTGGGCTCGACCACTGCGTAGCCGGAGCGGTCAGGCCAGCAGGAAGGGTCGTCCTGGAATCTCGAGCGCTCGGTTTTTTCACTGGTACAGGTCTGGCCTCGGTAGATAGTGTTGTAGTACCCTTCGTAGTTCGCCGTGCACGATTCAGGAAGGGTGGCTGTAGTGGTGAGGGGGCCAAGATTATGGTCCCATGTTGGAGTTGCAAGCATAATGAGGGTTGGAGTTCGGAAAGCGTGATCAAGGCGTTCATCGGCCACAAACGATATTTGCGTAGAAATGGTTTAATGTCAAGAGAAGCTCGGCGCGAGACAAAATATATATATATCTACACCGAGAGTAGTCTCAAGAAGCGCGCACCCTATCTTTGATCAAGTCTAGGGAGTGGTGTCTTGTCCAGCGCTCTTGATTAGGACATAATGCCGTAGCAAAATCGGATGAACACAGTTAAGCCGCATGGGTATCGTAGCTTCTCCACAGAATTTATTGCAATGTGCAGTTTCGGTGTGAGAGAGGCTGGGGAGTGCATACAGATACGGAAAGCTGAAAGACGGAGGATCGCAACGTGCAGAAACATAGCCAATAGACAAGATATCATGCAGAATGGTGGATATTGCACAGAAACAACAGGATGTAATGCTCAGTCAAGGTTGCACACTGAGACTATAGAGAGACCAAGGGGAAGATAGACGGCGACCATCTCGGAACACCTTCCACACTTTGACAGTGGTTTGGCTCCGCGCTATAAATAGAGCCATGCATAACGCAACCTTGTCAACAATATCAGTATTCCTCATGTTCGGAGTGAATTGCCTGGCCAGTGACCTGACAGCTGTAGCCAAAAGCTCACCTGTCTCTATGCCCGCCTGCTCGTGCTATCTATTTGTTGATATCCTTGGGCGGCTAAGCTCTTTCATACTTGGGCAGTAAGGAACCATCAATGGTTCAAACTCGAAATAATGAAGATGTGCAGAAAGCAAAGGGGCGTAATAATGGGCTCTGCTGCAAATTACTGTATCTCGTAAAGTACAAAAGCTGAACCCGGGGCTGTGGTTCCCGCTGACCATGGGTAGCTAATGGGTACGTCTAGAGTAAAGATCTACCACGGAGCTTCGTGCAGTTCCCGTCTTCTGTCAAATATAGGCAGTGCTCATGATCGGGCAGACGCTGTTTGCTTGCTGGTTTATACTAAACTAGACGCCTGTAGTTTGTTTGGGTTCTTCCCGCATGCGAGCTTATCCAGATGAGAGTAAACAGACGTTGACAGCACCTACAGATGATGGAAACTCGAAGAAAAGAGAAACAGCTCGGCTAGGCAAAAGCTGAAAGGTGTGGATTAGCAAAGTGCATAAATGCTATGGGGTGGCCAGCTGAGAACCAACAAAAGGCTGAAGCATCGATAGACACGCACAGGACCACTCGATATCTGTCAGAATGTGCACTGTACTGCTTATTCTTTCCACTCTCTGACAGGCATGGCCATCGTCTTGTGCTGTATGTATGGCCACTACCTTATCTTCATCCCCCATCTGATGCAGGGTTGCGCCTTGACAGATCAGTATCTAGATAGAGTGTGCAATGTTTAGTTCTGCAATCATCTTGATGAAATTCACGCCTTTGGTTCGGTTGGCGCAGTTCAGCATTGACAAGCCTTTCACAGCAACAACCACTTCCACAACAGCTTCGGGTGAAGGAGCAATATATCCGGCAGTAGCATTCGATTTGACTCCCAAGGGGAGATGTCTTTTCAAGCTGTCTCCAGGTGTCATTGCCGGCGTTGCGGCCGGTGTACATGCAGGGTTGGCGATTTTCCAGTAGGTGGCTATTTATATATTTCTCAGATGCGAAAGCAAGGAGCAGATGGAAAGCACAAGGCGGAAAAGCCAATCATAAGCGAGACGTATTCGGACTGAGTGAGGAGACAAGGACGGTCAAAACGAGCACAGCGATATCCATGACACGGCATTGCCATCGAGGTTAAAAGACCAATATGTATAGGCGTGATCTTGGAGGCCAACGCCCAACAGCGCCCATATGTATGCCGCAAGAGCCTCTATCTGGCCTTTCATAGTCTATAGAATGATATAGGGGGTGAATAAAGGCTGTCTCTTTTGTAGATCTGTTTAGTATAGTCTTAAAGTGCCCTGTGTCATCGGTTTACCATCTACACCGCTAGTCATGTAAGTCGAGATGTAGTCCACGTTGGATTGGGATTACCTCGTTGAGAAGACCAGTGAGTCTCACCAGACGACACATGCTACATTTACCATCGGGATAGCAGCCAGCAGATGCCATTGTCAAACACAGCCTTCAGACCTGAAGAGATGCCACGGCCAACTAGCCTCTACTGCCCCCGAACACACTTTGTCATCGAGGCCTCTAGTTGTCACAGTCGGATAGGTTATGCTGCGTCTGGGTAAGCCCAGCCAATGTTCGCGACTTAGCTCTGTAGAAGCAAAGGGACTATACGACATTTGAGTGGTTATCAAAAATATATGAAGCAAACATAAGCTGTATAACCGCCACTAAGACTCGCAATACTTGTAAAGTCCCTATCTAGACGGAAGATCTCAACATGAACTCCAGAGGTACTCTGGTATACTCGCGTAGATTATATATATGGAAGAACTCGCAGTCAACGTTATATAGCTCCATGGTCTCATCTCCCACCACTCTATTCAGTTCTTCTCAGGCTATGATACATCATTTTCACTATCACTTGCTGCACTAACTCATATATCAAGAAAGGCAGGTCTCCAAAAATACCACACATGAATCAATGTCTGCATATACATGCTTTTCTTCAACTACACTACTGGTCATCATCTCTTTGCCGCGGAATGAAGGTGAATACCCAGTGAGTCAAGAACACGGTCTCATACTTTTATCCTAGTGATGCCGGAGCTTGCGCGGCGAAATGGGCGGGCTAGCGTTTGACTAAGCAAATCAAGTACCGGGATAGGCTACTCATGCCCGTTCTCATCGTCTTGGGCGTCACACCAAGCCCGGAGCAGGTGAAGACGGAACTTCCACCACTTCCATCTGCACAACGTGGGCTGGTTGCGATCGGACAAGGAGCCGGGCAGCGTGTTTTAGCAATATATGATCTACACACAGGACAGATAGCAGTACACGCCGGAGTTTGATAATACTAGCATAATCTAGGACAACAAGCAGTCTGTGTAGGAGGTTCTGATAGACAGCGCCCATGTAGAGGCGAACAGGGACACGGCGAACATGGACCGAGTGCTTCGTGTGTTGCGAAAGTTGACCATGTACAACTTTTACTACTTCGGGAATACTGCCACAGGATGGAAGGCAAATATCTACGTGCCGTCAAGAATGCCACACTTTGGACTCACCACGGGCATCCCGACACGATTTGCATCGTGGTCCTGTGCCTCGAGGTACCGCTTCCTCTACCCAGCATCATAGACCCAGACTATCCTAGCCTCCGCGAGCACTGAGCAGTTCCGGGTGATCAACTACATGCCGCCGAGTCCGAAAGGCGCAGCGGGCGCAGACCATCAGCAGGTTGCCTTTCTGGTGATCAGGTTAATCTACGATGCCATACACAGAGAGCAGGCATCTTGAGAGGAAGATACGGTACAGTCTTCTCGCATGGAAGAACCTACATTCTGGAGACTGAACTCAACATCGACGACAGTATTCACCAGAGGTTCCTTCGGCTCTTGATGATGTTCCCTATATATATTGCCATACTAAGCATCCAACCAATCACAGGTCCAGTGGCCAAATGGCAAGGCGCTTGGCTACGAACCAAGAGATTGCAGGTTCGATCCCTGCCTGGATCATTTCTTTTTGCCTTTCTACTCGATTTGTCCTCACAGCGATGCTCTTCTTTTTGCTCTATCGCAGGTGTTTATTCGTTCTTTTTTCTTTCTTTCTTTCCTCCTTCTTCCCTCTTCTCTGTCTACGCTCCTTCCTCACTTCCTTAACATATGCTGACTCATCCCATCATGTGACAGCGTTAGCAGCATGACAGCATCTCGGTTTCTCTCAGATATTAACCCTTCTCACCTCTCAAAGATTTACCCGTTACCCAATTAGCCACAATTACTTTGCAAGATCTACCCATAAACATTCATCCTTGGAGGCCACGCTCAGCGCCCTCCGTTGTACTTTTGCATGTGCTTTGCCTCCTCGCCGGCGTCTGCAGCGGACCGCATCTGCCGCATCCTTTTGTCTTTTCTTCTCGGCGGCCTGTTAACCCTCTTCACCATGTTAACCCATCAATCTTCCTCCTCTGGTGTTCTGGGTGTTCTGTAGAAGTGCCTCCCCGGACCAACACTGCGACTTCTGGCGGAGGTTTTACCCGTCGCTCCCGCCATGTTGGGTGTATTTCGAGTTGGCCGTTCTCGGGTTTTGCTTTGATCTGCTGTATTACCCGGTTCTTCTGTTCTCGGTGTTCTTCCAGACAACAGCATTCAGCTATACAGACAGGAGGAGAGCAGCTCACTAATCATCTGTACATAGAAAGAGAGAAGACCAGATCGACTGTCCTTGGCCACTCTCCTTTGCTTGCCTCGACGATTGGCCCTCTATGCTCACTCAAGCCTCCGAGTCTACTTGCCTCTGTACCTCGGGTCCGCGTACAGCCTGTGCCGGGAATGCAGACGCAATCAAGAGCAGCCACTGTGCCCGCCCAGGTCCAGACCTCTCTTGCCTCTCGTCGGTCTTGGTCGAGGATCTCCTCTTGTCTCTTGACTAATACCCCTCATGCCGTAGCCGCAGTCCGCCCGTTTGCAGTCCCGCCATTCATCGTTATTCGTCACTGATGCTCTATGCTCCGTCATTCTCGTCCGGATGCCACTACCTCGGACCGAGACGTGCATATCAGGCATCTGTCATTGTCAATATAAACCACACGACGTGCAGATTTTTCACTGTTGTACAGTTGTACAGTCACAGTCACAGCTGTACAGCTGTACAACGTTGGGTCGAGTTGTGCCTGGTTCCTGCGTTATTTATCCAGTAGTACAGTATTACTCATGCATATGCAGGTACGCCATGATGTGTTGTCCGTCGGGTAGGCGACCCGTGAGCGAAAAGGATGCCTTGGGCCTATGAGGGAAAGAGAGCTGCCGTTCAGACTCTTCAGCACTAGCCTAAAACAGTAGGAAACGCGTTTGCCTCTTGTGTCGACACCCGCCTCTAGAGCGGCTCCGGTCTTTGTTGGTCGAAAGCCTCGAAAGCCCAAAGCGTGGTAATTATGACAGTTGCGCTAGAAGCAAGGATGCAGCCAATAGGACAATAGCCGCATCGCTAGAGCGAAGTGGTGTGAAGCCTGACAGGAGCTATCCGGACTGTAGGGTAAAAGAAAGAAACAAAGCAAAGCAAAGCAAAGCAGAGCAGAGCACTGTATCCCATTGAGCCATTGTATTCTCAACCGACTACCCACTTGCACTGAAACACTGCAGGCTCTTAAGCTTTGTGTCTGTCGAATATGACCCGAACCCTGTAAAGAGCTTGTAAAGAGCTTGCAATAGCTTCGAATGGCTTGTGAAGAGCCTGTAAAGATCTTTCAGGCTAGTTTAGCTGCATGAGTAGTAGGACAGTAGTGAGTAGAATGTGAGAGAATTCAAGAGTCCAGATACATGATACCGGCCGTCTTTCGAGAGGCCCCACGGACTAGACCATCGGAGCGGCGGAGTGACGGAAGGGAGTGGCAGCGTAGGGCAAGAGAGGGGCAAGTAGAAGAAGGCGTGGCAGAGTGCAGAAGTTTGATGTAGAGTAGATGTAGTGTGATGTGCGAAGTAGAGTGTAGACTCTGCACGGCATACGATGGACGACTCGATGAACGAGTCGAGGGATAGGACGAGTAGAATTGGCCGGCATATCGTGGCCTCTGAGACAGACACGCACGGCAGGAATGCAATAAACAGCGATGACGACAGCAGACGAGTATGAGACATAACACAGATAGAAAGTAGAGCCAGACAGCACAGGCAAAGAGAGACACAGCACGGGTCATAACGACATTACACAATTTTGGAGAGACAAGACAGCCACGAGACACGGCACACGGCTGGTTCGCGGGTAGTGTTCTACGAGAATAAAGTCCGGTTGTCACACATGAAGCCGAAGACGGATCTAGTATGAATTAATGATTACTTCGGAAGGAGAACAATAAAGGAAAGAAGAGAGAGAGATAGAAAGAAAGTTAGAAAAAAATAATTTAATTAAAATTAATACCAGATTAAATAAATAAATCGACGAAAAGTCGGTTGCTTCAAACGTGGACAGTGGGCCGACACCGAAGGCTGGAGTGGGTCCACAAAGGATCCGGCGCACTGCCGCCACCGCACGCAGGGGAGAGAGAAGTTAGTACAGGGTAAGCGGTCCACCACCGACCAGTCCGTCCAGTCCGTCCAGTCCGCCAGCGTCTACGAGTACACGACGCCGAATCCTCCACAATTGACGCCAGGCATTATACGGAGCCGATGTGCTAGGCATCAGTTGCGGGCAGGCAGAGAGGCCACGCACTTTGTTGTACATGGAGTTGTGTGATGTGAATGTGATTTAATGCAGGTGCTAATGCGGGTGAGTGATAAAAAGAGAGAAAAGAAAGAGAAAAAGAAAGGAAAAAAAGAAAAGAAGAAAAGAAAACGCACAAAATGTGACAAAATAGAGAAGAAGAGAAAGATAATTGAGAAGGTCAAATAGGAAGAAATACTAGACAAACAGTGTTTTGTATTAGAGAATAATAAACGACAAAGAATATAATAATCCAGAGAATAGAAATGCCTCAAGAACAAATACTTCAAGAATAGTCCAAAGTCACGCAAACTACAATCACACATTCAATTAAGAGTTCCTAACAGCACGGATGCTCACTTTACAGCAACCTAGTAATGAAACGCGGCCGGGCCTGTTGATCATCGGCAAACCAACCATTGGGTATCGTGAGTTTGTATCTATGATTCGTGGCGCGCGGTACCAGGCGGTAATTTTATCTCTTTTCTTCTTCCTTTCTTCTTCTTTTTTCTCTTCTTCTTTTCATATTTTTTCTTCTGCCTTTTCTTTCCCTTTCCTTTCCTCTTTATTCCTCTTTATTCTCTCTTCTGTCCTTCTTCTCTCTTCACAAACCACATGTTTCATATGCACACACTCATAGCTGACTACAGCAGTGCGCAGGGGGAAGCAAGGGTCTTCGCATGTCTTGTTCTGAGGCTAGCTGAGCTGACGAGTGAGCGGATGGGGCTGAAGGTGAACAACATGAAACAGCAAAAGTAGACAAACAGACATAGACATCAAAGCAGCAAAAGAAACAACATCACACATATGAAAGAACAAGTAAGAGAAACAGAACAATAAAAGAAAGAAAGAAAACAATAAAACAATAAAAGAAGAAACGAAACAACGACACAAAGACCAGCACACCGCCTCGACAAGGATGATGGAAACGGCCGAGTGTTGATAGAATCGATGAAGATGCCGCCAACAGACGCTGCATCAACTACCCTTGCCGTCTGACAGTTGTCCATCCTATGATATGATACGTAGTCAGCTCCCAACATATGATAGGATGCTGCTTCTTTTCATTCCCAGCCGCCCTGCCAGCCAGGCCCAAGACCAGCCCAAGCTGACCAGACGGCCACGTCAACCAGCCACTTCTTGGTGCTGCGTCGTCTTTTGTCTTTCTCGGCCTGTATGATTCTGTGTTATTCTTCCTTCTGTTCTATTTGTTTTCAGTATATTCCTTCTGCCTCATGGCGGTGACCAGCCACCGACGCAACGCCGAGCACCGGACTCTGCAGCGTCCTTTGTCTCTCGGAAGACGTATCTTAAGAGGAATCAACGTTGGCAACGTGTTGTTGCCTCTCTTTCTTTTCGTTTCTTTTTTCTTTTTTCTTCTTCTGCCTATTCCTGCCACCTGCTTTCATCCTCCTTTGCGCCATATCACGGACTGGCTGGAGGCGACGTTCTAGAAGGATCAGGAGGCAAAGAACAGCGACCGTTGCTCTAGTTTTGCTAGTTTCTAGGTCTAGTTTCTCGTCCTCTTGACTGCCAAACCGCATTCAGTGGTGTCCCGCGTTCTCGGCGCCACGTAGTGAACATTTAGGCGGGCGTGTCTTTGTCCTGTCCGATGATTATCCATTAAACTTGGTGTAGATTAAATAGGTAAAAGATCCAGGAACCGCCTTCTGATTGGCCCGGTGGCAACCGAAAGAGGCAGTCGATTACAGCGATATTCAGGTACTCTTTATGTTATGATCCACCCGCAGCGAGACGCCCTGATTGGCTGACGTGAGCATTCCGGTGGCTGTCGCTGCATCGCTGCATCGCCGCATCGCCGCATCGCCAGCATCTACTCGTACTCTGTACTCTGCCGCAGCATTCGTCAGCTTCATCCAGTGTCTACGCGACAACTCCACGCCGCTGTCAGGATCAAGCGAGTCAACCCACGCTGTAGAAGCAACACCAACTGATGTAGCAGCTCACCAACTACACGCTGGCAAACCAACCACCATCGCCATTCACCTGCACGCACCAGCTCATCAAACTGCCTTGATCATCACCCATGTTGGGTTCATAAGATAGTAGAGATACTACTTGGAAGAAGACTCTACTGCCGCTCCACATGCCAACTGCCACGTCCGCGCCACGCCTTGCCCATTCCACTTTCTTCTAGGCCCAGACGCAGAGATTGCAGTGGACCGCCAATGCAGGTATCTTGGCCTTGTATCTTTGTACGGAGCACTGTGTCTTCGTTCGTTGTAGCGTCGTAGGGTTGTAGTGTTGTATCTCCGTACCTTGTACCCATGTATCTTACCTTGTATTGCTATTAGCCCTCTGCTAATTAAACCATTAAATCTCCCTTTATTTTATTCTTTATTTCCCGCTTGCCCCTGTCTGCCCCTGGACCCCACCCGCTAGTCGCCTTTGTGCCTGTCCCCCTTACCACTGGCCAGGCCGTCTGGTCTCTACTCGCACTCTCTGTCTGGCCTCTGTTGTCCGTCTGGGTGTGCCCTGGTCCGCTGCGTGTCCGTCCCTCCATTCCTCCTCCTGCTCCCTCCTCCCTCCTCTCACCAAACACCCACTCTGTATAATAATCCCCAGTCGTCCCCCTGTCATTCCTCTCCTTTTCTTCTCTCCTCTTCTCTTCCCTCTCTCTTTCTCCTCTCTTCCTCCTCACCCGCGTTCATCTTATCACCACCGTCGCAAGACTATTCACTCCTTTTGTTTGCTCGCCAAACACCACATTCCTTTTACACAAGATTCGCACTTCTGAAAGCTAGCTTTCTCAGTTCTGGTAACTGTCGTCAACTCCGTTCCCATCCGCACTGCAACTATCACCACGTTCAACCATCACCACCTCAAACACCCACTCCTCGTCAGCAACATCAACTCTGTCAAAATGCGTGTCTCTACTGCTATGATCCTGGCCGCCGTCGGCGTGTCTGCCCTCCCCTCGGGCCACAACCACAACCACGCCCGTCTGCACCGCGAGGCCGCCAAGCGCGACGAGGACGTCCTCGTCACCGCCACCATCGACGGCAAGGTCGTGTCCTGGACCCAGGGCGGCTCGCCCTTCAAGGCCGCCCACAAGCCCACCGCTGCCGTCGTCGAGGCCGCTGCCGTCACGTCGTCCACCGTTGCCGCCGCTACCACCACCTCCAGCTCCAGCACCTACGTGGCGCCCACCACCACCAGCTCGTCGTCCGTCGCCGCTGCCACCACCACCTCCAGCTCCGCTGCCGCTACTTCCACGTCGTCCTCGTCGGGCGGCTCTGGCTCCGGCATCTCGACCTACGAGGCCTTCACCTCGTGCTCGTCCAACACCAAGCGCGCCACCATGGCCGACATCACCTACGTCGGCAACACCGGCTGCGACGGCTACGGCTCCAACATCAAGCTGATCCAGTCCAACCTCGCCTCCGACTACGACTACGTCGTCGAGGCTGTCAACGACGGCTCGTCCGCCATGCAGTGCAAGGTCTGGAACAAGATCGGCTCCGACGGTGGCATCAACGGCTTCTTCTCCGGCAACGAGGTCGACTCCTTCACCCTCGCCGCCGGCAGCTCGCAGTACCTGGCCTTTGACAAGAACTCCCAGGGCGGCATGTGCTGCGCCACCGGCTCCATTGCCCTGACCAGCTACGGCGAGTTCAACTGCCCTTGGCTCGAGTACGACTTTGGCAGCACCAAGAACAGCGACTACTCCGGCTTCGACGCCTCTGCTCTCGTCGAGGGCTCGTCCGGTCCCTGGGCCGCCCTCAAGGTCTGCACCGCCGACAGCTCCACCTGCTCTACCCTCAACGGCGACGGCACTGGCACCAACGCCTACCTGCCCGGCGACGAGGCCCTCGACGGCATTGGTGGCAACCTCTCGCCCGGCAAGGTTACCCTGATCTCCACCTGGTCGTAGATTCTTATCCCAAGAATCGTCTTGATGACCCTGTGATTTCAGTCTAGCGTTTCCTTGTTTTGTCTTTTTTTTATTATCTTATATCTTGGATATCTTTATATCTTTGTTCTGTTATACGATGTATGGTACATCTGGAGGCTTGTTTTCTTCTTTCTTTACTCTTCACGTCACTCTTTTGGATATCATATCTTCCTTTCTTTTAACATATGATCTCTGCCAATCTTTTATTATTCACTCTCTTTTTTTTTGTGTACATTCTCTTCTTCTATCGAGTGTCACTTTTTTACCCTTTTCTTCTACAGCCGACGATGTGATACCATTCTATACATCCGATAGGGACCAAAATACATTACTTAACTTATTTGATGGAGCAGTGCGTCAGTGATGAGTTTGCGTGAGTTTGCTTGATTCTTAGTTTGCCCTATCATCTGACTGATGATTCTTCTTTGTTCGTTGCTTCTTTGCTTCTTTATATAAATGCTTTATTGTTTCTCTGCTGCATTGCTCCTTTGATTTTATTATTATGATTATTTGATCATTGATGGTCGCTGTGTATCAGACAATCGCAACTCAATGAATGATAGAACAATGGATTGAAAGACTGCTGAGCTGAAAGGACATTGTTCAGTCTGGTTAACAATGACCAGAAACAAGGCACAGATCCAGCGAACCAAAGAATGCACAGACGCCTCTATCTCCTGCCCACTTTCTATTCTGAATACGAGCGGCTGCAACCTGGCGCAATCTGTCGCTCTGCCCTCTCTGTCTGTGTCGCTCTGTTTCTTGGAAATCCCTTGGTTGAACTGGGCAATTGTCGAGGCAGCAAGACCAAAAAATCAGGAATCTGCAAGAATCCAGACGCAAGATCAGGATCGGGTTGCGACGGATGGCATTGCTCAGCCCCGTCTATATTTGCTTTCATTATGAATCCATACATGATCCCTTCAGGCCTGTCTGTCTTCGTCTCGGACATAAACTCTATATAATGAGATGAACCATAATGCGATTGCGCGTACGGAATGGATCCTGTGGGCTGCTCCCCCTGACTCTACTCCAGAAGTCCGGTCTGGGCTCCAGAGCGGCAGCGTGGCAGACCGTGCTGAATCGTGAAACACGGCGGGTCGAGTGGGATTGCTTACAGCGTAGATGATGTATCTTATCTCATTATCCTACTAGAACAAAAAGAGAGTGCTCTATGCAATGGCTCCATCAGAGTATCGGACACAGAGATACGTATTGAGCCTGAACGCGCGTTTATATCGGAATGATGCACGGAGTATTTGCTCATGGGGGACGCGTCAAGACAGGGTGAGAAAGCGGAAGCAAGGAGGCTCTCAACGCAAGATAGTCGGACAAGACACACAAACACGACAGCACAGGGACAGTAGAGGCCAGCACAGGGACAAGATATCTTACAATAAACAGCAGACCGCGACAAGAACCACGGACCACTCAATCCCTCCTTGCATGTCAATCAATCAATCAATCAATCAATCACAGAGTATCTTACAGAACTGCAGGGGGGTCTCTTCTTCTCTCAGTCGCAATCCTATTGACATTACTCTGTATTAATCCTCCGTAGAGATTGCCTCTCTAATCGAGCGAAAGGAGTGCCGATCGGCCTGGACTTTGGGATTGGCGTGTAATTAGCCTCTGTAGACGTGGATTTACTGAATGTACTCCGTACTCTACGGAACAATGCCCAGGTGCCAAGTAAACAAAGAGACTGTGCGGGTGCTGTACCAAGAGGTTATTTACATGAATGCGCAGGGTGTTATTGGCATGGGCTGTATGGAATGTCAGAGCGTCCGCCAAGCAACGCGTGCTGTTGATATCATCTGTAAGATACTATCGAAGTGACTTATCTTTTACTAGTTAATTGCCGTCTGCTGATCGCCAGAACATATGTTGATGTGTCGATGATGGCAATGCACATCATGTTGTCCTGGGAGAGGGAGTCCATGGAGGTAGATGATGGTGATATGAGATCAGCAGCCATGATCAACAGCATCTATCTGCAGCAAGGCCGCAACGTCTACTGAGGCAAGGCTCCTCGGCCTGTGTTCAAACGGTATGCGATGTCGATGTTGATGTATGTTGATGTTGATGTCGATGTTGATGTTGATGTCGATGTTGATGTTGATGTCGATGTTGATGTTGATGTATGCTGATGCCGATGTTGATATATGTTGATCCCGGTGTCAGTTTATTCTTCTCTTAGAATCTCCCCGTCTCCTCGTCTATGCCTACCACAATATACCGACGCATAGAGAAAAGGACGCGGCGCGCCACAACAACCCCGTATGTCATAACCAACGTGTCGCACGGCTGAAAGAAAGGGCTATCTATCAAAGACGTCGAGTAGTGACTGTTCCACAGAAACGTACTTCTTCACTTCTAGTCGCCATCACAGCATTCAGTACGACAGCCAGTTTATTTTATTTGGTTTCTATATCGTGTTGACTCCTTTCTTGTATTATTTATGAGCAGGCCTATTAATATTTTTTTTGTAATCATATATCCTAATGCAACTGATAATCATACACAATAAAGAAGCATGATAACATCTATTTCACTGTATTAATGCCTTTGAGTTTTATGATACTACTCGGACAATATAAACAGATATCAAATAAAAAGAAAAGCACAACGTTATGTTGACGGTATTAAGAAAACAATTAAAAAAGAGTAAAAAATTCAAACAATTCAAACAAATATACGAGTATATCCAGCACAACAAGCACCGCTGACTAAGCAAACCTGCCAGCTGATACCACCTGGCAGCACTTACATGCCATCCCACCATGCTTATCGCCTCTCCCCACTGAAATTTTCTTATCGCCAGTGGGAGAAAAAAAGAGAGTTGGGCGTCATTGCATCCCACCATCGCTTGTCTTGGTGTTGGTATTTGCTATTTGACATTTGATACCATACGGTTATCCTCGCAAAATCAACCAAAATGTCTTCAGAAATCACACCGTCAGGGCCGGCCGAAGTGCCCGTCACGGCCGTCCCAACCTGGGTCCCGGCGTCTGCCGCCTCGGCTGCCGCGCCGACATCATCACCCGCCACCACCGCCACACCCGCCGACGTCGTCGACAACTCAAAACCCATCCACACGCTTGTCGTCGATACCGGCCCGCTCATCAAGAACGACATTGCCATCAGCACCCTCGTCGCCCAGGCCGAGGTCCTCGTGACCATCCCCTCCGTCCTGGAAGAAATTCGCGATCCCGCTACCCGTGCCCGTGTCGAGCTCCAGCTGCTGCCCTTTTTGACATTCCGCACGCCCACACCCGCGAGCGTCAAGTTTGTCACCGACTTTGCCCGCCGCACCGGTGACCTGGAAGTGCTGAGCAAGCCGGATCTGTACCTCGTGGCGCTGACGTACGAGCTCGAGTGCGAGCGCAACGGCGGCGACTGGCGGCTGCGCAACTCGCCGACACAAAAGGGCGTCAACGGCAAGTCACCGGCAGCTATTGCCGCGCTGGCTGCCAAGGAGGCCGAGGCAAAGGAGCTGGAGTCGAAGCCAGAGGCTGAGACGCCAGCTGAGACAACCGAGACTGCAACCGAGACGACGCCCGAGGCTACCGTCGAGTCGCTCGAAGAAACGGTCGCCGACCTGACTGTCGAAGAAACGTCTGCGGAGACTGTCGAGGAGACTGGCGAAGAGACTGGGGAGACTGAGAAGACCACCGAGAATACTGCATCTGCCGACACTGTCGTCGAGGAGACGGCCGAAGACCAGACGGCTGAAGAGGCGGCTGCCGAGGACGACGAGAACCCAGAGGACGACTCCGAGGGCGAGTGGATCACGCCGGCAAACCTGAAGAAGGTGCAGGCCCGCGAGGCCCGCGGCGGCGCCCCGACGCAGTCCCTCAAGGACGCCAAGGTGCGCCTGCAGGCGGCCCTGCTGACGGCCGATTTCGCGATGCAGAACGTGGCGCTGCGCATCAACCTGAACCTGCTGTCGACGGACCTCGACCGCATCACGCGCGTCAAGACGTGGGTGCTGCGCTGCCACGGCTGCTTCACGGTGACGCGCAAGATGGACAAGCAGTTCTGCCCGCAGTGCGGCCAGTCGACGCTGACGCGCACGAGCTGCTCGACGGACGCGACGACGGGCGCGTTCACGATCCACCTGAAGCGCAACTTCCAGTTCAACAAGCGCGGCAACGTCTACAGCGTGCCGAAGCCGATCCACGGCAGCGCGAGTGGCAAGCTGAATGCGACGACGCAGGGCGGCCGCGGCGGCACGGGCGGCTGGGGCCGCGACCTGATCCTGTCCGAGGACCAGCAGGAGTTCACGCGCAAGACGGAGGAGCAGAAGCGCGAGGAGCGGCGCGGCAATGTGCGCGACCTCATGGACATGGACTACCTGCCGGGCATCCTGACGGGCTACCGCAACTCGACGTCGCAGCGCATCAAGGTGGGCGCCGGCCGCAACGTCAACGCCAAGAAGCGCAAGTAGACGTTGTTTGAACGCACAATGGTTATGGTCATGATGGGATAAAAGTGTTTTTGTCTTTTTCTGAATTCATTTCGTGGTTTTTTTCTTTTCTTTTTCTCTTAGTAGGCTAGTTTGGCGTTATAGATTTGCCAGGGTCCAGTTCGTCATATTCTGTATCAACTATTTGCAGTGTTCACTTTAATCACATGTAGGCCCATTGTCGTCACGCTCGAATATGCAATGGAATGAAACTTTTTGTATTAAATGATACAGCCGTAATGTCCGCCCAAAATAACGCCGTCCGAAGAGGTTGTCCCCCAAACAAAACAAGTAAGCAGATGCAAAAAAAAAAAAACACAAAACGAGTAGACGCATGTAAATGATCGCAGCGAGAAAAAGCCAGGTGTAGGAAGGGCGGGCATTGCCGTGGCTGCGCGGTCGTCCTCCACATCGTCGTCGTCTGGATGTTGATCTGGGCTGCTGGCGGCGTTCACGTATCGCACAGACCAAGCCGTGAGAGGCTCGCTGCCGTGTGTGCCATGTCACTGCGCCACAAGGCCTGGCTTTGACATCAAAGACGTCGTGGGAGGATGTGTGGTCGATGGTTGGCCGATCGGATCAGCCTAGTCAGGGAGACCGCATTGACGCTGTGCTGGCTGCCACTGCCGCTGCCACTGCCGCTCATCGGGATCGTATTGTGAACGAGTTTACTGCTTCTCGAGCTTCAGCAGGCCAAAGCGGCGCTTCAGGGTGACGCGCTGGCGCGACCACTTGTCGTCGGGAGAGAAGCGAGCCGGGTGTGCGGACTTGGTGACCTTGCCGTCGGCGGTGGTCTTCTTGAGGGTGTAGAGACGCTTGCCGGTCTCGTCGACGGTGCACATCAAATGCATATTGGCGGTTTGTAGGGGTGGAGGTGGTGGGAGAAGGGGCTGGAAGAGGCAGTAAAGAGGGTGATGTTCGTGGAAGTGGTGGTTATGGTGCAAGCTGAGGCTGGGGAGGAAGAAAAAAACGACGAGGGTCAAAACGAGTCGATGAAATTTAATTAATATGGAGACCATCTTATCGGACCAATCACAGCTGTGATCTGGATTACGACGATAAACTCTGATAAATATGCATGCTGAGTCATCATAACGGTGCGACCCACTTCTCTATCCCGCATGGATGGAATAAGAGTGCGCTACGAGTATTTACACGGCCGTTTCATCGTTTGCACGGAAATGCATCAAGTCGTCCGGTATGCTTACGAAGCATCTGCCTGGCCTTCTTCTCTTTCTTGCTTCACAGCAGCACGAAAACAACAACATCATCTGACCTCTCGATAGTCAGACACTCGGCGTATAGTTGAGAGTAAAAAGCCTGGCCACGTGACGCTTACGTACTCAAGATTACCACGGTTTTAATAGCAAACGCGCCTACACTACGCGTTTCTGCACAACTCCCCCCCCGTATTCATCCGCTCACCTCGCATCGTCGACATATCCATCATTATTTGCACCGACACATATATCATCCTTTACATCGACATATCCATCATTATCTGCGTCGACACAGTCATCGTTACATCCGGCAACACCTCCGTCGTTTATTTGTGATTCTCTTTCCCGATGTCTGTATTTCATTTATCTTACAGCCTCCCACGTGCGCTGGTTGTTGCGCTGGGATCCGACAAAGTTCAAAGAGCAGAACTGACCCAAACCAGACTCTCTTGCCGCTGCGTGACCCTCTGGCTGATGTTCTCTCCGTCTTCTTCGTCTGAAGTCGCAAGACTGATGCATTGCTGCCATTCTGAAGGGCGGCGCCTGGCTGAGCGGTTGTATGGTGCGTTGCCGGTATAGTGGAAGGAAGAGGTAGGAGTTGTCGTAGAAAGACGGTAGTCGAGGATGCCGAAGAAGGTGCCCAGGAACTGGAGGATCCACCCAGTCGTCAACATCGCTTACTTGACACCAGCGCATTTCGACCAATACGCACGAACTCTACCTCCTCTTGAACCAACCCGTCCCTCAGACGCAGAAGCTCAGGTCATCAGCTCTAGAACATACAGACACAAACAACAATACCTACTCCGCTTCGCATCACTCGGCCAAGACTTCGACGAGTGGTGAAACGAGGCCGACGTTCCCACTGTCATTCTGTCTCCATACATTCGCAGCCGAGATGAGAACAACGAGGCCAACCAAGGACGAGTGCCTGTTGAGGCTCCGCGACATCTTCCGAACAGTCCCCCAGGACGCGGGCATCATGCACCAAGTGATGGTTCACACGACCTGCAGGATGGTCGCGGAGGCGCTCGCCAACAACTACTTGGCCCAGGACTAAGTTCAAGAAGAGCCTGGACAAGCTGGAGCTGCTACCATTATTTGTCATGCACTGGTATGCATGACAATTATGATGGGAAGACTTTAATTTCGTCCCTACCAGCGGCGCATTTCTGATGATGACTTTTGATGAAACATAGAGAGGATGAAAGGTCTGATCGATGTATTCACCGTACAAATAGGATGAGTCCAGATCAAAGCTGCAGAGTTAGTAACGAAACAAAAAGGGAGACAACTGGTAGCTTACTAGTTTTTCTGCACCACAGTTGCGAGGATCAATGAGGCGATTACCAGCAAATTCATTGACTGGCAGCCCCGCCAAAAAAAATGCTAGTGTTTTGGTAGAGATGACATGAGCGAGGGAGAGGCGAGTGGTGATGTAGAGCGACAGAAAGGCTGCATAAAGAGAAAGACAAGGCCGAAAGGACCGTAAGAGCTAGCGAACAATGGCCGCAATGAAGGATTGGCGTCGTTGGGATTGCGAGAGGCGTGTGGTGTTGCGGCACGGCGGCGGCTGTCCCTTTGTTGGTGGAGAGCGAGAAAGGGGAAGAATGAAATGAAACTAATGATTACCAGTAAGTTTATTGCCTGGCAGCCTCGCCAGAAAAAATTCCAATGTTTTTGAAGAGATGACATGATGATGATTGTTGATGCTGCTTTGATGATGTGATGTGTTTGTTGGGATGTTGTGATGCTGGGATGTTAGGATGTGATGTAATGATTAATGTAGTGATGAGATGATAATGTGATAGTGTAATACTGTGATAATGTGATGATGCTATGCCGTGATATAGGATGTTGGGATGCTGGGATGTTGATGCATTTTTTTGAATGTTTTTCCTGAGGGCATGCTTGTAAACAACATCAAGGGGCGACTACCTAGCAACGGCATCGCCACGCCAGTTGGTCTTTCCTTATTGCATGAGGCGTCAGTCGCTCTTTCTGTCCTCTCACATCTCTATACAACGTCTCTGGTTAGTAGTCGCCAGTCTTGCCTTCTTTCGTTGTCCTCACAGACGTGCTCGCCCTAGCCTAAGCACAATCACATGCACTGGACGTGTCTACAAGTACTAGAGAAAAACCGCTGTTGCTGAATAGTCGCCACACGTGGCCAGTACGCTCACTGCCGCGAGAACGACAAGGACAGCCCACGATCGATCAAGCATACACAGCGGGGGTGGCAACGTCAGTCACCCAGAATCTATAAATCCCGAGCCTCCCCAATGGTATTGACTGACACCCATGCCTCCAGCTTTTCGACAACAACAACCATCAGTCGCAGACCACCGCCATCATCATCAACAACAGCCTCTTTCAGAATGGCATCACAACAAGCACCCCCGGACACGGCCACTGACCAGAAAATGGTTGCCATTGTTGCTTTGTCCGGCATGCTGATTTACACGGCCGGCCTAGGGATCTCGGCCGTGCTGACTGAACAGCGGATTAACGAGCCCATTAAGGAGTGAGTTAATTTCACCCTGCCAACAAGTCGACATCACACTGACACCATATTAACTACCAAGTGGCATAATCTACTACATGTTAGGATTCCTAGCTGTCTCTAATTCATTAATGCTCATACCCCTGTTCCTCGCGTTGCGCGACAGAGCCTCTTGCAAGAACAACAAGACTGAAGGCATAGAATTTGGCCCTATGGGAGATAGTGAAAGTCTAGTGTAAGGGGAAACAAACAGCAGCAAACTCAAGGTTTCTCCATGGAATACTACATTCTCGGCATGTCTGTCAACTGCTTCATAAGTGAATGTGACAACGTGTTTTTGTGTAGCTAAAATATGGGCTGGCCGTATACCGCGTAACGTCACCAGACATCATCGAGTTGGAGAAGGACAGAAAGTAGAGGTAGAAAGTAGAAGTAGAAAGTAGAAAACGAAACAAACTGTGCCGTGCTAGACGCAATCAAACAAAGCGGGTTGATGCTGTCCATCTAGCTGCAGCCGTCAGCCGGCGGCGGATCAACACCGGTTTGCAAAACAAGGACAAACAAACAAAAGAAGAAAAACAAAAGAAGACAAACAAACAAAAGCCCACTCTCTCCCAAACCACGACAGACAGAAAGTCACCGTCCCCCAAACTGCACCAGCTTCTTCTCCTTCAGCGCCTTCACCTCTGCAATCTCTGCTGCCGTCATGCATGCAGCTGCGTCCCCTGTGATCCTGCGTAGGCGGGAGACGTCCAAGCCAGTTCTTGACGGTGCTGGCAGCCTGGCGTAGCCTCGCAGGATGAACTGCCGCAGGCCCGCGACCGCCCCTGCGCGATTCCACGGTTCTCGGCTTCGGCTGCTCCAGTCCGTTCGCAGCGCCTCCGCCACGAACGACAGGGTCCACACCGCCCAGTGCATTGCCGTGTGCGCGTTGGGTGCCGCCGGTGGGCTCCGGAACTCGATCGTTCCGCACGATGCCGCAGTGTCAGATATGTTGCTGAAGTTGAAGGACCACCACCGGGTTTCGAAGAGCTCAGCGAACGCCCCCGGCGTCTGAAGACCGTCAATGACACCAAACAGGGGACCGTAGTCTCCTGTGTTGCGCGCCGCAGCGTGCAGGCTCCGGACAGCGTCCGGGGACTGCTCATGAGAGAAGTTGGGAGCCGCAAACTCATTGGCCTTTCTATCTGGTGGCAGCATGTCCACCACGCTGTCGTTGTAGAGGCAGATGGCTTTGAGGATGCTGCGTAGCTCGGCTGCGGTCCAGCGCAGGCCATGAGAAACCGCCGGCGAAATATGGACATGCATGCCGCAGTGATGAGTGGCCCTGACGTCGAAGCTGCTGCTTATCAATTTGTATAATTTGAGAACTTTCTGACTCCAGTCTTCATGTGCATATAAGACTGGTGATACAATCTCGACCCCCCCTATGAGTATTTCGTCAGTTTATGTACACAATCTAGTAAAGGTCACAATAGAACATACAGAATCCATTGCTTTCTCCACTAGCTAGCGATCCATCGCCCTCGATTAGCCATTCAGTATGGCCGTTCTCTGCCTCGAGGACGGCTGGAATGTTGTCGTTGTTTAATACTGCTTGCACAACTTGCAAAAGTTTGGTCCGGTGTGGGCCAGCCGACATGTGCTTGCTCGGGTCCCAATCAGCGGCATCGCAAAAGCTCCTCATCGTGGCACTGTCTCTGGGCCGTAAATAGACTTCAATTTCGACGCCAAATGCCAGGGACTGGCGGGGGGAAGCCATGCTGCCTACTTTTATGTGGATGTGAGAGGATGGTGATGATCTTGGAAGAAGATTACGATCTTGAAAAAAAAGAACGATCCCAGAGAACGAGGCACATATATATAGAAAGATGAATATACAGTGTCACGATGGCTATTACAAGAATCAAAATAGAGCCATTCACTGCTCATTGACGTCCTCCCATAGAGTCCCTATTGTAAGCCTCCTTTTACTATTGTTGAAGCAAAATAGAAGGGAGCTGGGCTACGTGATAATCAAAAGAGCTTGTCATGAACAAAGTGAATAGCAAGTGCGTTGACGTCGTACACAAGCTCCATGTATTGTTGTTGATCTATAGATGTACTGTCCACGATTATTGTGATTCATCTATTGTAGTAGCTTAACCCTGCCGTCTACCGTCTACCGTCTACCGTCTACCGTCTACCGTCTACCGTCAGTGAGGCCGGCGTGCCTTGGCCGAACTTGCGTATAAGTGAATTAATTGTTATGGCTATGAATAAAAGGAGAGAATGTTGCCTGACCGGCGCACCAATGAGGAGAGTGTTATGGGACTACAGTAAAACAATAGGAGGTACTGTGCTGACGGCCAGCAAGTATGTACATTCGCTTTTGCCTCCGGGCGTTGTGTTCAAGTGTGTCTTAGTCATTCGCCACTGCGTATCCCTTATAAAACTAGCTCCTCCCTCCCCCTTGGGAGAACTTATCTTCTTTTACCCAACTCAAGCTCTTTCTCTAGCATTTTCCTTCAACCTTTTACAAACTCACAACTCTTTACTCGAGACATCAAGACATCAAGCACGCATACGTCCTTTGCCCACCCACGCAATGGAATCGAGCGAGAGAGCCGAAAGATCACGCAGGCGGCCTGCACCCTGGACTGCCGAGCAATGGACGGGATCTATCATTGCTCACAACAACGGATACAAGTCGCCTGAAATCTGGACACCAATCGGCCTCGGGCCAGATAACCTGTTCGAAACAGCCGAAGACATCCAAAACCTGCTGGAGCTTGATTACACTCCAGAGACGTTCGAGTCGCCCTTTTCACATTTACCCTATGCTTTCAAGGGAAACGAAAACGATGTTGTTGTCAAGTACTGCTGCCTAAAGCTTAAAAGCTACCTCGAACTGTGTGAAGTTGCCGTACTTGACGACTATTGGGGCTATATCATGCACCACGGCCAACAGAGACATATTTATAGGGCGACGGTACTGCAGTCGAAAAAGCGGAAAGGAAATCAATGATTATAGTCGGGAGGGCATATGGGCGGGGGGGAGATGAGCCAAGGCAGATTCACGCCGCGACAAAGCGGGAAGAGCGCAGCAAGCCAGCGCTGAGAAATATAAGTTCCATATTCCAGAATACTTCAAGCTGTCCAATGTCATGCAGTAAAGGAGTGCGTGTCCCCTCCAAGGTGCACAACAATGCTCGGGATGAACAACAGTCACATCCGTACGTAGTCGCCCCAGCATGCTTATGGCCCAACCTTGAAGCAATCCGGTCAACGCTGGCAAACTTGGCGTTGCCAAGGTCATAATTGACTGTTTGAAGCCATAAGAAGGAAGCCGACTCGAAGGGGCCGACGTTGCGGCATTCGCGTATCGCAAAAGTACGAAGACTTGGATTGAGTGACAGAGTGAACGACTCGCTTATTGCGTTTCCGAGCATGCAGAAAAGACTGTATTCAAAGAGAGTTATAACACAGAGGATGCACGATTCGCCACGCAGTCCTTCATACCATAGGATGACTCACTGGGATGTTTCGTACTCTTCCTCATCTGCATTAATATACCCAACGACAAAAGCGGCCCCAACACTCTTCGCCCAAGATGATTCCTCGTAGCTGGAGATCAGTCGCGGGATAATAACAGACACCGAACAGCAATGCAATCGGAGAGGCCCCGCAGCTCATATTCATAACCACATCTGTCTGTATCTGGTTGCAGTCTGCTCGCCTGTACGCTGTCTTCTATACGGCTGTCTGCAGTTTACTGAGCTCCGCCAGAGTACGACATTGGCAAGACACGACATTACACAATCTAGCTCATTGATCAACAGTGTTGCGTGCTAAATCCTCACAATCTCACAGACTACCAGCTGGCATTGCAAGCCGTCGAAGAGGTAAGAGGTTTTGCATGGAGTAACTTTCGACTTGTGCAGAAATAGAAACACTAGAGCAATGGCCCTTGGCATGTATGCTGCTTGGTCTCTTGTGAAGCCGGCTGGCTACTCACCCTCGCTGCGCAATGTCGACATCGCGTACTATGACACCACATACAACGGCTCGTTTCTGCATGAGGCTGTCTACCGCCGGCAGGTAGACTTCCTTAAGTCGGCTGACCCAAAGGTAACCGGCCGTCGACGCCATGAATGCTTGTTACTGTTGACCATTGAGTCTGGAATTAACTGTCACGGTGATCTTGAACTAAAGCCAGGATTGGTTTGTAGTATTTCATATATGATCTGGAAAATGTAAAGTGTAAAACTGCATGTGTGATGTAAAAGATATAACACAGTATAGACAACCGTTCCACCAAACAATAAGACATACGCCTCTCATGTCAACCACGATAATCTTCCACACAGGTTAATGACGACTGTCTTTTCTAGGCACGTCGCGGCGTTGACAGAGCGCAAGGCATCCGTCTGGAATTCGGCCGAGATATATTCAAAGGTCACAGCTTCTCTCCCAAACCAGGCCGGGGCCGCCCGAGGAAGGCCCTCCGAGGAATCACGCCCGACCAGTGGAGCGTCAGCAGGCCGGCTAAAGGTGCTGCTCGTTGCACGCGCGATCATGGCATATTTGTAAATCGGATTCAGGATCGGTTTCCATCAATCCTGAGCCAGAGAGCCGAATGGAACATATGCTCTTGCGAGTGGATGTCAGGGGTCGACGAAGCGAGCCTGAGCTCGGCGTCAGCGCTTGAGGACGGACGGAGGGGACTGCGAGGACCGTTGTACCGCTGTGGCCAAGAAAAACCAGGGTTAGTTCTTTCGTGATGCAAGTTAAGCTTGTTGTTATTCGTAAAACCAAGAAAGCCAAGATAAAAAGAGGGAAACTATCACAGGTACATAAAGGGTGGTTCTGAAGCCATCACCGCCTGACAGCGCCTCGATAATTCGGTGGATACTGTAGGTATCAATAAACCAGAGTGTGTCTAGCACCGCTATATGTAGCAGCGGTGGTGACTCTCCTTGATAACTTGTTTACATCCGATGGATGTACTCTAGTAGACGCCAAACCTCTCGCTCACCACGTAGCTGCCAAGTCGTATTAATGCGTCAGTACGGGCGTGATTTATCGTCATCCGACAGGGTGCGTGCTAAGAACCCGATAAACCACTTAACGCTTCGTCTCCGCGATGTTTGAACCGTATAGACCCGTCGCTAGGCGCCTGGCTTAGCAGCGGAGACTAGATGTCTCCCGATGGTGACTCTTCTTGATAACTTGTTTATATCCGATGTACTCTCGTAGATGCCAAAATCTTGTGCTCACCACATAGCTGCCAAGCCGTAGTAATGCGCCAGTACGGGCGTGATTTATCGTCATCCGACAGGGTGCGTGCTAAGAACCCGATAAACCACTTAACGCTTCGTCTCCGCGATGTTTGAAACGTATAGACCCGCCACTAAGCGCCTGGCTCAACAGCGGAAACCGGATGCGAATGGCGGCAAACGGGGCGTGATAGGCTACTGTGCTGAAATAATAGGCCTGTTTGTCATTCTGGTCGCTGCCCCGTTCGCTGGTGACATAGTCGACGAGGCTGAGCGGGGTGTCGTCGGCCGTTGTAGGACGGAAGTTCTAGAGGTACAGGGCATGCATCGCGCGGAACATGGTGATGGTCTGCCTCTGCTGCTGGCTCAGAAGCCGCCTATCTTCCTCGGGCAGGCGTACATCGTGTACGAGAATGTTAAGCTCCGTGGTAGATAGGTGGCGGGGACCGCTGCCGAGGAACCGGTCGCGGGGGGACCGGGCTAACGTAAACCTCGATACGAACGCTCGCTACTAGTCGGCCATAGCCTTGTTTTCGTCGTACGCGTCGGCGAAGTCCAGGCGCGTTGCTTTGCGGCTCAGCGCTATAGCGTTGCGGCACCAAGCAGCCAGAGCAGAGTTGAGATCCTCGTACCGCTGTTTAGCGGCGCGGCGGTGGTCGGCATCCGGATACCATCGCAGAGTCGCGCCTTGCGTAATGCATGCAAGGTACGGGAGGTAGTCGGCCGGGCCGTTGGAGGCGGGCGTAGCACTTAGTGCGAAAAGGTGGACGGGCACTGGGCACCGGGCCACCATGGCTTTCAGAGCCGTGCATAAACTAGACGAAATGCTTTTCCTCAGCACGAGAGATATTGGGTTTGTTGGGATGTCAAATGCGCATGGGCGAGTATAGTGAATTTGGGTCTCTGACCAGGCAGAAAAGTCGCTGCTATCTCTGGAGATACATGTGTGTCTGGAGCGATAATTTTGATTTAGCCCAAATACAGCCACCTGCCAGTGATTCCTGTGGTGTGCATGCGTCTCGAATCGACGCATTATTAGGGAACGCTTCTTCCTTCACTGGTACATGGCACAGGACGGTTTGATAAATTGGAGCCGTCCCAGGACGTCATGATAGATACAGACATTGGATCATGAAGCTCAAGCCAACGACACCAAGTTGATGCGACACGTGGACATGTGTTCTTTGTGTGGCACCCAGCTGATGCGACACGTGGACATGTTTTCCTCGTGTGCTGGGCGCCAATGTCCTCGTGATATGATGTGTGCACAGTCCGCACGAGGCCGCCATATGACTGTCTCTAGATCGGCGAACTTCTGCGTCGCCATCTTGAGGTGTCAGGAAGGTCACCATCAATCATGAAGACGAGCGAGCACTTACTTTGTACATCGTGTGAAGCCATGAAGGGAAAAGGCCAGCACTGGTCTATTATGGCGCGGGCCGTTGCGGATAGTATATACTGAGCCGGATGTACGTTGTGGCACGCTGGAGGTTGATTTGCTGGGCTGCATTATGCTGAGCCAGAGACGTTTGATGTTGCGACGAGGTTCCATACTCTCATCGCTGGCACGGCTCTGACGGCGGCACTCAAGCACAGTGAGGTAGAGCCTCGCTGTGCTGAGCTGGCTCCGTGATCACATAGGCTCGTTGTTCGTCACACAGCCACGGCAATCACCCCCTCGTCCATCGCACGATACAGACCCTTGTGTTTGAGGATATGAGCGGCTCGCGTCATGTCCTGGATTGCAAGGCCAACAAGACGCTGATAACATTGGCTGAGAACCTTCTTGCGTGATGAAGATAGAGAGAGGCGAAGAGAAGAGGAGGGGGATGGGCTATTTATACCCCTTTTTCAAGAGAGCCGTCACATGTCAACCGATGACGCATGGTTGTCTGTTTGCAGCAATGCTTCTGGAGCGCATGACGTGAGATGACGACGCACCCCTATGGTCTGCTTCACCGTTTGCATGTGCTGCCCCTGCTTCGTGAGTTTCGATTCACTCTTGCATCACTTTACTCTCGCACCGAGCTGTCTCTTGCTGTGATGCTCCAAGTGACGCTTTGTGAAGCTGCTGTGAAGCTATTATGAAGCTGTCATGAAGCTATCATGAGGTCATGACTACCGAATACAAAATAGCGGGGCCGTGAAGCGAGCCCGGTAAAAGCGGGTCCACAACGCCGTGCCGGTCTTACTGATCACTCTCCGTCAGTCTCACTACTGCATGTGGTTATGTCGTCTATTCTGACTCAGTACTGCCTCGGTCGCAGTATGCTATCTAGCTCGTGTGCGCATTGCACATATCGTACACCATATTTTAGTCGTCCGGCCTGCTCGCGCCTATAACTCATCACGCGCGTGGCCGACGTCGACCTCGGGCATCGTCATGATCTTGACCACCAGCGACGTCCAGCCCGTAAAGTGCTGCGTGCGCTGGCCCCTGCCCGTCTCCGGGTTGTACTGCTCCCACGCAAAGCCCGTCTCGGCCCAGCTCGCATACACCGTGTCCACGATGTTGCGCCGCAGCTGGTTGTAGAGCGTGCCCGCCTGCGCCTGGAAGGGGCCAGCCACCGTCGCGAGCCGGTGCAGCTGCACGACCGCGAGGTAGTTGATGTTGATCCACACCGGGCTGCGCCAGTAGTTCTCTGCCGTGCCGTACAGCGGGCTCTTCTTGCTCAGACTGCGCAGGCCGTGCGGGCTGAAGAGCTCGGCCTCGTCGCCCATCAGGCCCGACAGCAGCCGGCCCACCTTGGGGTCGCTGGGCTCCAGCAGACCCACGAGCAGCGGGAACAGCGACACGTAGCCGCGGTGGCACACGAGCTGGTTCTCCTCGTAGTCGTCAATCGTCGCGTCGCAGTAGCAGCCCTCGGCCTCGGACCAGTGCAGGTCGTCCAGGTTGCGCAGGATCGCCGTCTCGATCGTGCGCAGGCTCTTGAGCTCCTCCTCCGTCTCGCCGCCCACAATCGAGGCAATGTTGATCAGCGACTTGGTCATCATGCCCATCCACGCCATCAGGTCGACGTGCAGCTCGCCCGGGTGCGGCGGCTGCGGCCGCGGGTAGTCATCGAGGCCGCTCGTCAGCACGTGCGCCTCTGTGCGGCCGCGCCACCGGTATGCCTCGCGCGTCGAGAAGGCCTCGCGGTCGTACGACTTGATATCGCCCGCCTGTGTGCGGCGGAACCAGTCGTACTGCCGGCGCAGCAGCGGGTACAGTTCGCGCAGATACTCAAGACCGGCCTCAGGGTTCAGCAGGTACGCGCTGCTGCTCGTGTCGTCACTGCCGGCCTTGGTCTTGCCATCCAGTACGTCGCGCAGCTGCGCCACAAACTTGTCGACCACAAAGAAGAGCGTCGGCGGGTTCGCATAGTGTGGGTACTGGATCTGGAACTCGGGCGGCACCTTGCTGCGGGCTTCGGCACCGAGAATTTGCTCGCGTGCAATCCACCCGTCCTCGTCCATGAGGCCGAACCAGCTCCGCACAATATCCAGCGTCAGGTCCAGGTCCCAGTCGCTGATGGGCAGCAGGTGGAAACCCTCGTCCCATAGGAAACCGCGAGGGAAGAACGGCCGCGACGGGATGCTCGTGAACAGCTCGTAGGGACCGTCCGGCTGCTCCTTGTGCTCAGCACGTGCTGCTGCCGCTTCGACCCAGAAGCCCTCGTCCTCCTCCTCGTATGCCGATGCGTACGACCGGTCGGCAATGCCATGGCCGTGAAAGTAGCCAATGCCGCCAATGAGGTTCGAGAACATGCTCTTGGCAAACGCCAGGTAGGTCTTGCTGGTATCGGCCACAGCCGACTTGGCAGCTGTGTATGGTGCCTGCAGGGGGAACACCTTGCTGAAGCGCTGGCGAAACGACTGCTGCGCGGTGCGGATCTCGCGCGTCACGTCGTCGCTGGTCAGATCCTTGCCCGCCGATGCGCTCGAGAAGATGACGTCAAACTCGAACTCGCCCTGAAACATTCTCTGCACGAGCTGCAGGTTGCCGCTACCCGGCTTGTTGTCGAGCTGGTACACCTGCCACGGCGGCGGCGCATCGTTGGCATCAAAGGCAGCAATGACCTTGTCGATCACCTGCTTGATCTGCTGGAAGAGCAGCGGCTTCACCTGCCACAGGTGCTCGGCAGGCGCATTCAGCGACTGCACAACCGTCTTTTCGAGGTCACGCTCCGATGAGTAGGCATGGTCGCTGACGGGGTGGCCGCCGGTGCCCTTGGTGACGACGACCTTGTAGCCGCCGAGGCCAGTCGACGCACCGTCAAATGTCACATCGCCCTCGAAGCCAAGATCGTCCCAGTCGTGGCCGGACACGTCCTTGACGTGGATCGGGGCGCCGTCCTCCTCCTGTGCGAGGTAAAAGACCACCATGGTCTTGATGGGGCTGTCGGGCTCGTCGCTGTCCTGGCTCGTCAGCGGCTCACGCGGCACGCCCTTGATACGCACACCCCAGCTGCCACCGTGTGCGCCGCCGGGCACCTTGATAAAGGACGTCGTGATGTCGATCTTGTTGCCGATGTCGTGGATCGTCTGGATGCCGCCAGACCGCGTGTCGTACTCGTCCCAGCCGTAGCCCTCCATGCCCTCGTTCTGCTCGCATGTATAGCGGACATCTTCATTGTTAGCACAGGCCTGTGGTCGGAAGCTCATACGAAGACTCACGGTTCTGGAGGTCGGTGTAGGTGTCGGCACGTCCCCACATCAGGCCAGAGACCAAGCTCTCGGGAATGCGTGGCCGCACGCCAAAGTAGAGGTTGGGCCGGTAGGGGCCCCAGAGAAGGCTGTCATTGTTGAGACGGTTGATCTCGGCAAACGACGCCGACGGAGACGGCGAGGTGTCGGCATTGACCGCTCCCAGCAAGCCGACGAGGAGGGCCAGTTGGCGGACAGCCATGGCGGGCGGTCAAGCAGCAGTGCACAATATGAAAGGAAAGGATTCTAGCGACAAAAACAAAAACAGACAGGAGCCAGTCGTATAAAGGAAGGCGTCTGGAGCACAGCTATGGACAGGATGTCGCAGTGTCGTGAAGTCGTGGAGGGTGGCCGTCGTGGTCGGGACACAGCGTCGATTGGAAGCAGCAGTGCGGGTGAGCTCCGAGCGTCTGGCAGCTTCAGGGCGTTTAGAACAGGTGTAAAACGGGCAATAAGTGGAGCCTCTGACCCTGAACCGGGGCACTACGTAACTTGCTGCCGTGGAGGATAAGCCGATAAGGGGTGTGGCTGAAGCACGAGCCACAGCGAGAAAGGAAGCTTATCCAGCCTTCCTTATCCGGCTGTCTTCACCGCCCGCCCGCGTTCTTTTGTGCGGCAGAATCTGTCTTGCTAGCTTAGCGGGGCAATTTTGTTGATTTTTCTTTTTCTTTTTCTTTTTTTCTTTTCTTCTTTTCTTTCTTCTTTTTCCTTCACTACTTTTCAATCAACATCTGACTTTTCAATGCGATGGCATAGTAACCAGTGATTGTAGATATCTTGTATCCTCACATACTTCGATGCATCTAATAATCCAATTGATGAATGCTTCGCAAGCACTGTATTGCTCGCCCAATATAATATCCTGTCTCACATAGATTGTCTTCATGCCTCTACACCCATGCTCTCACCGCCTTCACGCTGCCCTGCCACTAGCCTCCGCGCCTATGACTTTTTCTTTCTTCTTTTTTGCTTGTATTTTTTCTTCTTTTTACCCGTCTTTCTCTTTTCTCTGCCAGCGCCCTCTTGATTCGCCAGACGCCCTCTAATACCCCCCAAAGTACGCGCAGAAAACCCGCCCGTTCTCTTTTAGGCTGGCCGACTTTTTGGGTCCCTACCTTTGACCTTTTCTCTACACTTTTCGACATCGACATCTCTCCCTCCTCCTTCACTCTCCTTCACTCTTCATTCTCCTCCTCACTCTCCATTCTCTCTCCCACTTTCTCCCTCTCCATCTCTTTCTCGTTTCCGCTCTCCTCCTCCACCCCTTCTACCGCCTCCTACCACCTCACCCCACCATCATGGACGCTACCAAGCCTACCGGCGGCGACGCCATGGACGTTGAGACCCACGAGCAAAAGATCAAGTCCATGGAGCACTCTGAGCAGCACTACTTCAACAGGTAAGGCTTCTCCCATGGCCATCGTCATGCCTCGTGCCTTGAGCCATGGCCTTGCACCGAGGCGTAAACCAAACGAGAGAGAGTGTCCCATACTGACCACCCAGCTACAACCACCATGGCATCCACGAGGAGATGCTCAAGGACGAGGTCCGCACACGAAGCTACATGAACGCCATTGTCCAGAACAAGCACCTCTTCAAGGACAAGGTCGTCCTCGATGTCGGCTGCGGTACCGCCATCCTGTCCATGTTCGCCGTCAAGGCCGGTGCCAAGCACGTTATCGGTGTCGACATGTCCACCATCATCTTCAAGGCCCGCGAGATCGTCGAGCAGAACGGCATGTCCGACAAGATCACCCTGATCCAGGGCAAGATGGAGGAGGTCAAGCTGCCCTTTGACCACGTCGACATCATCATCTCCGAGTGGATGGGCTACTTCCTCCTCTACGAGAGCATGCTCGACACTGTGCTGTACGCCCGCGACCGCTACCTCGCCAAGGACGGCCTCATCTTCCCCGACAAGGCTACCATCTTTGCCGCCGGTATTGAGGACGGCGACTACAAGGACGAGAAGATTGGATGTAAGTTGACCTCGTCTCCTCTGTGCCCTCCGCATTCTGGACAATCTCGCTAACGTAACAGTCTGGGACAACGTCTACGGCTTCGACTACTCGCCGCTCAAGAAGACGGCCCTGTCCGAGCCGCTCGTCGACACCGTCGAGCTCAAGGCCGTCGTCACCGACCCCACCCCCGTCCTCAACCTGGACCTCTACACCTGCACGACGGACGACCTCGCCTTCACGACGCCCTTTGAGCTGACCTGCAAGCGCGACGACTACGTCCACGCCCTCGTCGCCTGGTTCGACATTGAGTTCTCCGCATGCCACAAGCCCGTGCGCTTCTCGACCGGCCCCCACACCAAGTACACCCACTGGAAGCAGACCGTCTTCTACCTGTCCGACGACCTCATCGTCCGCGAGGGCGAGACCATCAAGTGCGAGATCGACAACCGGCCCAACGACAAGAACAAGCGCGACCTAGACGTCACCGTCCAGTACAAGCTTGAGACGACTGACCCTACACGCACCGCCGAGGGCGTGTGCAAGTACCGCATGTGCTAAGCGTGCTGTCTCTCACAACTGTCTCACGACTGATGCACGCCGGGCTCTTCAGCTCGGCTGACACTCAAATCTACAAAGGCACCATAATGGCCCTCTAGATCAAAATACGCAGAGACATCTCATGTCTGGTGTTGGTGGATTTTGCTTTAATATCATTCCAAGTTTGCTTTTCTTATTGCCGCTATGTCGCTCGTTTCTTCATGTATCTGTTTGTGTCTGCCGGTTCTATATACGCGGCATTTTACGTGGACTCTTCCTCTGTTGTCTTCTTTGTCTTGGATCTGTCGCTGGTGAAAATATTAGGGGCTATATCACTGTATGTAGATATCTGGGATATACAAAAAGGCGTCCTCTCAAAGACAGGTGGATTGCACTTGACTGCATTTTATGGCGTGACTGTCATGACATATCGTGTTCATTGGTAAAAGGTAGTTGTCTTCATTCATTAAACTCCAAATCAATAAAACAGTACAATCCTTGCGCTGGCATCACTTTTGCTTTGCATCTTCCCATCACAAATGGAAGACTACCCTTTTTTGCCCGCTCTCCATCTTTTGTCACGGCTCTAGAAATGCGGTCCAGACGGAGGCGATTCCGGCCGGACCTCGACGTGGTCTCGTGGCGGCGCCATATATGTAGTCGTGGCCGACAGCACAGGTGTTGGTTTGGATGCAGACAACCTCCGTGTCGGCACTCCGCCGGGTGCGCCTGGCACGCTCACAGTCACTGCTGGGGGCGCAACGCCCTAGTTCGTGCCGCCATAGTGCGAAACGATCAGCGCGACCTGTTTTGCTAGCTCGTCTGCCTCGACGCGTGTTGCCGCCTCGGCATACACACGGCAGGCGTTCTCAGTGCCCGACGCACGGGCAAATGACCGCGCGTTGGTGTACTTCTTGACGCACTGGTCGATCTCGTCCTGCGCGCCGTGGGGGTGGCTCAGCTTGCGCTCAGCATCTGTTGTTAGGAAGACATCCTTGTCCTGCACCTCGACACGCACCAGCCGGTTGGGCAGGTCGTTGTACGTCTGGGCCCAGTCACGCAGGCTCCACACCTTATGTGCCAAGATGACCTCAACCATGAGCATGTCAGACAGAGCATCGCCCACCGTCTGGTTGATCAGGTCGCTGAAGGCTGCTAGTGTATCCAGAGCTTCCTTCTGGGCGGGCGACTGCGGCGCCTTGTTCTTGAACAGCTGGATGGCATCCGCCGAGAACAGCACGGTGCCGTGGCCGTTGGCCTCAAAGTAGACACCGACGTCAAAGTCGTTGGCAGCGTGGTGCAGATGCTTGACACCAGTAGGCGTGAAGACCACAGGCAGACGCAGATGCTGGGTAATGTACTGGGTGGAGGCACCGTTGGCGTAGGCGGTCTGCACAACACCAATGCGCAGGTCCTTCTCAAGGTCGGCGGCGCGCACAAGGTCGGATATGAACGAAGCAGCAAGCGAAGAGATGCGGTCACCATCCAGCATGAAGAACCCGGTATCCGGGTCGGTCCAGTAGTAAATGAGGCGGTCAGCATCGCCGTCGTACGAGCAGGTCCGCACGCCGGGCTCCGGCTTGGGGCTGGGGGGAGCCCGCTGCTTAGTCTTGACGAAATCGGCACCAGACTATAAAGTTAGTAGGCGTCGACAGTATTGTGCGATTTCTGTATTTCCGACAGAATAAACTTACGTCTAGGTTCAGAATCTCAGGCCGCAGCACGTCATCGTTGACAACCTTGACATCAAAGTTGACCTTGCCCTTCAGGTACTTGAGAAACTCGTGCAGCTTGGGGCCGCCGACGCCGTTGGCGCAGTCGACGACCAGTTGGCCGTTGACCTTGCGTCCACGCAGCGAGCCGATAAAGGCAGCAGCCATCTTCTCGTAGTAACCGACCTCGCTGACCTTGCCGTAGGACAGAGGGGTGCCCTCGGTGTTGGTGCAGCGGGTCAGGTAGTGCAGCTGGGGTGTCGTCAGGATCTTGTAGTCGACACCCTCAACGTCGCTAGCCTTGAGAGCATCAGCGACGGCAATGGCGAGAGTGTGGCCCGAGGGGCGTGTGTCACGGCCGTAAACGACCTTGGCGGAGCTAGAAAGGTCGATCTTGAGCGTCGAGGCGAGTTTGTGGTAGTATTCGAGCAGCGACTCGTCGTCGTCACAGTTGACGAGCTTTGTGGCGTACGACTCCCACTCCTGCTCGAGCATCTCGCCCATGGGGTCGACAATCTTGACACCGTTGTCGGCAGGTGGGTTGTGGCTGGCAGTGATCATGACGCCAATAGCCTGGCCGTTGAGTTTGCGGCTGCGAAGACCGGCAAGCAAACCAACACGGAACGTGACGCCGTCGAGCAGGTCCGAGTTCATGCGGAAGCCGGCCGTGCCATACTTGAAGACATGGCCGGGCTTGGTAGGGTGTTGCTTGGAGGCAGCGAGGATCTTTTGATCGGCCATTATCATGGATAGATTGGTGGGTGGGGAGAAGGCAAAAAGGGAGACGTTTAAGAGAAGGAGGAGAGGTGGGAGAAAGAGAGAGAAGAAGAGAGAAGGGGAAAGAGGGAAAGAGAAGAAGAGAAAAGGAGGAAAAGAGGAAGAAGATGACACAAAAGGAGAGCGACGACGAGGCTGAGAAGTGGGGAAGCCGGCGCAAGCTGTCCTGTGCTTGTGTCTGTATACGAACGAAAGCGGCGAGGGGTTTGGGGCGAGAGTGGGTGACACGAAAAGGCGAGGAGCGTAGAAAAGAGAAGAGGTGGGATCGGGCTGGTGTGAGGCTAAAGACGGAGCAGAGCGGTCAGCAAAAGACGAAAAATGGCTCGATCAGATGGTGATGCGTCCTGTGTCCGAAACGGCAGGAGCGACGGAGGGAACGAGCGTGGCAACAGCGGGCTCAGGAGTCGCAGACAAGCAGAGAGCTAACACGAGGGGACTCGAAGCTAAGTGCCGAGCTAAGAGATGGACTGCCCCAGCTACGACGCTAGATGGAGAAGAATGCAGGAAGGAGCAGCTGCTTTATTATGATGCTGCGGCGGAAAGAGCGATGGGAAACTAACGTTGTGAGGGCAGTGGTCGACAATGGCGGAGGAAGGTGCGATCCTCACAGTTCCAGATAACAGGATTAGCACAGCGGGAATGTGAGAGGTTTTCATACAGGGGGGAAGGAGCAATGAGCAGAATGAATATCTTTAATATTTTATATTTCCAGGTGCATCGTACCTTCTCGTTCGAGCTCCTTTGTCAGGGTGGTATGAGGGGCAGAGGAAGGTGCGGCCTGGGGGTTCAACTGGCAGCAGGAACCAACAACCAATTCAAGGGCTCTTCTCTAAAGGAGGTTACACTTTAGCTAAGAGTCTGCCTATTGACAACGATCGGTTTCATCTATTTACACGGTATGAACATTAAATGGGTCAATGTGCTTACTAATCATTTGCCTATACCTTATCTGCTTTACCATAAACAACAAAAGCAATATTAACATCTGAATTTTCGATGATGATACACTCTGGCGTATAATATAGTGTGGTTACCAGCCTTTCACTTACACTGGTTGTTGCGGTGGAATCCAATGAAGCTGAAGTAGTAGAATTGGCAGAGACCACTCTCTTGCCTCTGCGTGGCCCTCTGGCATAAGTCTCTCCACCCTCCTCGTCTAACGTCGTCGGACGGACGCAGCATTCCAACTCTGGAGGACGGCGCCTGACTGAGCAACTTGGCCAGTGCATTGGTGTAGTTCATGATTTACGAATGAATACGAGATAGGATCAAGCAAGCAGTAGAGTTTTGTCAAGTACGGGTATGGGCATGTGTTACTAAGCCACATCATGGGCGTCCATCGCGAGTATCGGCTGGGCTTCAAGTTGCGTCATGCTGCTCGTCCTGACCCTGGCAGGCACGTACCATAGACACACTGGTATCACAGCAAAGTTCCTCTGTCCTCCTCGATTCTCTGCTAAGTTGTTTGTCGGGCCATCTCTCGACCTCAAGTCCTCGAGACGGACGACGCAGAAAGGTAGGAGAGAAGATAGAGGCTGCCGATGAGGGGGACGAGGGGAACGGGTGTCGGCCCAATTAGACAACTCGATCTGAGTACGGCTGTGCCGCTTCTAATGGAGCAGAAGAATAAGTAACGAGATTTAAACATCCATAGACACCCGTTTATAACTTACGCATCCCTCTTCGCATTCCGTTGTCTACACTCCTCGAGCCACGCACGTCTCATCTTTCCCCATGCCTCACACTCGGCCGCCTTCGTAGCACACTCTTCCGGCGTGAGACAGACCGCTGGGTTTTTGTACTCTAGCCCCAAGCCCATTTCTACGAGAAGTACGCCGTGCAATTGCTCCAGCGTGCCGTAGCGGCCAGCCCAGCAGTCCTGAATCACGTGCCCGGCTCGGAGGTTCTCTACCGGCGGCAGCTGTCCGTCTCGGAGCATCTTGTCTTTGGTCTGGTAGTCGTCCACGTCGTGCAGCAATTCGTGCCCGGTGAAAAAGGCGTACATCAGCGATCCAATGGCATACTGCTCGCTTGCTGGGCCCGCCTTCTGGTCCTTGTAGTAGGGGATGGTTGCCCCGTAGTTCGTCTCGCCGCGCCGCGCCATGTTACCGAAATCGCAGATCTTGACATGACCCTCGGCATCCAGCAGGATGTTTGGTGGCCGAAGGTCGCCGTGGAAGTAGTCTATTGACTCGAGCCACGCGGCGGCCGACGCGATCTGTACCAGCCAGCGGGCTGCATCGTCGTCGTTGGTGTGTCCGTCGCGGTCCAGCACGTTCTGGAGACTCTCCTTCATGAGAGGAAGAAAGACGCCGTCGCTCGTCGACAGCACACTCTGGATAATGTTGGGGTGTAGCAGGCTCTCCTGCATCAGCGCAAGCATGGCCCTCTCGTGCTCGAAATAGAGCACGGTGTCCGTGTCCCGGTAGCCGGTCGCCGTGGTGTCGTCTTTTAAGCGGCGCGGTGCTTTGACCACCATGCCAGTCGGCCCGTGACAGACGACGCCGTCGCGGCCGGCGCTCACAAGCTTGCCGCCAAAAGCACTCCATAATATGTTGTATTTCTTTGGTGGCATTTCGGATGTGGACGGCGGTCAGCGTGCGGTGCAGGCCGTCGGTTGTTGTTTGCAATAAGGAAAAGGATGACAATGAACGGTGAATTGTGTTCGGTGCCTTTTGTTGTGGTTGCTTAGTCATATGTCTTGAGGAGTTTCAGATGTACTCGTACGAAGATGTTCCAACACAATGAGGAAACTCAACCCCCTCCCGGAATAGTAATAATTTTATATTGTCTCTGTATTTATTATTGTTTTCGGATTAAAAGTAGCCTTGCAAACGTTAATTTACATTGCCACCTACAGAGTTGTATTAAATAATGATTAACAAAACTGGGAGAAAATGACGGGACCTCTTAAAAAAAAAAAAGAGGTTAATTTAAGACATTTCTGCTACAATTGGTAGCAATGTATACTACTGCACGTGACCTCTAAATACAGTACGCTTTCAGCACAGGTCCTTTGCTGTAACGTTGTTATTTTTAGTCGTCCGGGCGGCATCCTGAGTGGAGAACGCCCAATATCTCGCATGCAGCCTACAACAGCCAGCAGCCATATCGACACGCAGGAGCAGCACCAATACGAAGCGCAGCAGGGCACAGACTAAAAGGAAACCAGAAAAAAAAGACGATTCGAATTAAACATTGTACAGTTTGGTCTCGATCGGGGCCTTGGGTCGGCCCTACGACGCCGCTGTTGAGAGGCAGTCTGGCGGGTTCTTTGGATCTTTTTTTTTGTTTACATCCATCCAATTCCTTTGGTATCAACGCTATTATGGCCTCGGACTGTCCCAATCCGCTCTTCCTCGCCTGGGTCAAGGAGTGGTGGGACCAGGCCAAAGAGCGCAACACCAAGGGCGTCATCGCCTACCGCAACGCGTACGAGTCGCTGCGCGCATGCCCGATCCGCTTCGAGCACCCAGACCAGCTTGTCGTGCTCAAGGGGTTCGGACCCAAGACATGCAGCCGCCTATTGGACCGGCTTAGGCAGCACTGCGAGGCCAATGGACTGCCTGTCCCCAAAAAGAAGCGGTTGCCTGCTGCCGACCGCGACCGGATCGCCGCAACCGCGCCGGGCACGTCCAGCCTGCGCGATCCCGCAGCAGACCCGTCAGCCGATCCCTCTATGCTCAATGCACGCCCGGCACGACGGAAAAAGGCATACGTGCCGGCTCTGCGCCAGGGTGGGTATGGCATTGTCATGGCACTGTCGGCACCCGAGCCTGAGGGCGGGCGCGAGTGGATGACCAAGGCCGAAATCATTGAGCTTGGCCAGCCGCATTGTGACGCATCATTTACCGTGCGCCCACCTGGCAAGTTCTACACGGCATGGGAGTCGATCAAGACACTCATGAGCAACGACCTCGTGGCTGAGCGCGGCCGGCCAGCAAAGCGGTATGCGCTGACGGAGGAAGGCTGGGAGGTGGCCAACCGGTTCCGACAAGTGTTGAATGGCACTTCGAATGCAGCCAGCAATGCGCCGGCAGACGCATCGGTAGCAATCAATGTCGACGGCACGGCGTTAGCCGACCTCATCCCTGATGGCACGGCAGTAACCGAAGAAACCCTACCCGACATTGAGCCAATACTGCTGCCACCCGGCTCCTTCACCGTACACCTAGTGCTAGACACCCGCGAGCGCGTTACGGGCCAGCGCACATACATGGAGGACGAGTTTGCAAAGAAAGACGCAAAGCCAATCGTGCGGCCGTTGGCGCTAGGCGATGCAATGTGGGTGGCCAAAGTGCATGACCCGAATCTGCTGGAGAGGGTGAGCGGTGACGCGGCTGGCACGGACGAGGTAGTCCTGGACTGGATTGTGGAGCGCAAGCGCCAAGACGACCTGGTAAGCAGCATCAAGGACGGACGGTTCCGGGAACAGAAGTTCCGGCTGCGCAAGTGCGGGCTGAACCACGTGGTGTACGTGATTGAAGAGAGCGGGCTGGATGCGGACGTGCTGCACAAGTACGAAGATGCCATGCAGACGGCCATTGCGGCGACGCAGGTGACCAATGGATACTTTGTCAAGCGGACGCGCACCGTAGACGACACGATAGGCTACCTTGCAAAGCTGACAAGGAGGCTGGCGAAACGGTACGAGGGCCGCCCACTGCGCGTGATCCCGACGTCTGCGCTTACAATGAAGAACCACCTGCCCTTGCTGCAAAAGGTAGCCGCGTCGTCAGGCAGCAGCAACACAGAACGCGTGTGCATCTCGTACCCAGCGTTCGCGTCCATGTCATCGAAAACCGACTCTCTGACACTGCGCGATGTGTTCTTGAAGATGCTCATGTGCACGCGCGGCGTGACGGGTGAGCGAGCGCTGGAGATCCAGAAGGTCTGGAGCACGCCGGCCGAGCTTGCTGCGGCCTACGACAAAGTCGACCTAGAGGTCGCAGCGGATGACGACATAGGGCTGTCAGACATCCGCAAGCGCAAGCGGGAGATGGTATCGGATGTGTTGGGCAACCTGCCGGGAGCGAAGCGGCGGGTCACCAAGCCGATATCCGAGAAGCTGGCAGAAGCATGGGCCGAAGCATAGGGGCTCAGGCCTGCATGATTTCTTGTTATCGTTTTGTTTGGTTATACGATTACTTGGCTTACTGGTGTTTGGATGCGTCATTAGATTGGGAATGATACCAGGCGTTGTGGCATGGCATCTTGTGCTGTCGGGTTGGGTTTTTTTTGTACGCGCTCCTGACTTTTGACTTTGCCTCTTGGCTTTTGATTCTCGCTTTTAATGTTTTACTTTGATTAAATACAAAATCTACTTCTTAAGAGCAGCATCGACAGTGCGCTGGACAAGCTCGGCGACGCCGCTACCACCGGCCATGGTCTCGAGGTAGCCGGCCATGGCCTTCTCGGCGTACTTGGCCATCATGTCGACCTCGATGTTGATGGTCTCGCCCTCGCGCTTGTCCGCCAGGGCCACGCGCGACTGTGTGTATGCGATCAGCATGACCTCAAAGTAGGACTCGGCGTCGTTGACGGCCGTGACAGTCAGCGACGTGCCGTCGAGCGCAATAAAGCCCTTGTACACAATGTACTTGAGCACGGCCTTGTCGCGCGGCGAGAAGCGCATGGTCTGGGCATTGCCGTCGGCTGCCACCTTGGTGATCGTGGCAATGGTGTCGACGTGGCCCTGCACAAAGTGGCCGCCCATGCGGGTGTCGGCACGCACGGCACGCTCGAGGTTGATGCGGTGGCCCGCGGCGAGCGAGCCGAGGTTTGTGAGCCGCAGCGTCTCGGGCGCCACGCCGACCTTGAACTGGCCCTTGGCGCCGTCGAACTCGGTGACCGTCAGACACACGCCGTTGATTGAGATGGAGTCGCCGAGGTGGCAGTCCTGCAGCAGCTGGGAGCCAGTCGGCACGGCGACGGTCAGCGAGGTGCCGCCGGTCTCGTCATGAGGGTTGAGCTCCAGGATGTCTACTCGTCAGTCCTGATTCAATGAACATGGCTATCAAGCATGGAAAGGGCAGCCTACCTCCCACGTCTTCAACGATGCCGGTGAACATTTTGACTTGCTGTGTTGGTGCGGTGTAGAGAGTGAATCGACGTTGCGCCATGCGCTGAGCTCTTGAATTAATAAGACATGTCGCTGTTCGAGCCGAACGCGGGGCGTCCTGGTGGATCGTGGATGATGACTAATAATTAGTAGTTGCAGTGCATAAGATAGAAACATGATGCAATTCGAGGCTCTGCATTTTTATCATTGCGATTATTGATAAGATACTCTCTACGAACACATATATCTTGATAGGAGGAAAATGCTGAAATAACTCGAGAATGGCCATTGCTAAAGCATTGCCGAATGCCTGCTGCCCTACAATACTTTGTCCGCCGTCCAGCACTTCAAGCATGCGTTCTGCTTGCTCTCTCCTTGATAATGACACTAACATTATGCTATTAGATTTCCAATATGATTATAATATGTAGTTCAAATCTATCGTAGTTGTCAAGTCATAGGAGAGACGCAATTCAATACGTACTCTTCTAAGCATGTTGTTCTTTGGCTGCTGATGTAATCACGCATGTCATATTGTCGATATGGCTGAGGCTTCACCACTTATCATCGCTGCAAACTCTTCATTGATTCAAAATGTACGGCGTAGCACACTACGTAATATGCAACCACGAATCATGATCACCGGCCTGGCGCTAACTGGTTCTGAACACCGACCGGCCAATCCGCTGCAATCCGGAGGCAAACGAAGAATAAATCGAGAAATCAGCTGGAATATGATCTAGTTTGTGTTTCTTCTGTTCTTATTCTATATTTGTTCTATGTTTTCGAAGGCATCACGCCACAGCAGAATCCGATTCTTCTGCCAATCGACTCTGTTGTTCTGTCTCTTAAGATACTGCATCTTGACATCAACATCGACGACTCACAACTTAGCACGATGCAGCCACCGGACATGTCCAAGGTATCATAGGACTCTTATGAGCACGACACATCAGCAGTCCCAGGAGTAAAGGTGACTGACCGTCTTTGCCCGTGAATATTTACAACTGGCAAATATCTGCTCACCTGCGAAGTATTCCCTATGCCCTCTACTTCGTACATTTTAGCGACAGTAGCGTGCGCTCTCTGATCCTTGCCTGTTTCAGCAATATGCCACGAGAGCACAGACAGAACGAGACGGTACTGACAGCTCGGAATGCAGCAGCGGTAGTAATGGAAGTAGACAGAAGACGGAGAAGACGGACAGGCGAGAGACAGAGGGTGAGAAGACGGATAGACAGCCAGTAGGACGGCCGCTAGGACAGCCGCTAGGCCTCTGAAAACAGCAATAACTGGGTCGTCACAGGCTTTTCAGTGTCGCTAGGCTGCCTTTTCTTCTTTCGCTCGTCTGTTTTTCTACTTGTGCTCGCTCCCTGGCTGCTGTCTGCGCCAACGGGGTGTCGGGATTTTCTCTTTTCGTACTGCCAAGATGACGATACGTCTGGCGCATGCGGACGAGGTCGGCTACTCACAATCGACCACACACAGCCTCCATGGGGACGCCGCAGGTCTGTCTCGATGGCGCGCATTCAGGAGACAAACGAAGTCGATAGGAGACGACTGACGTATGCGGTTTGATTTATCCATTTATACTTCTAATAACTTTAATTGATTTATTGGCTCTTGCCTTTTCTGATGCAAGTCACCGTCACCCGTTGCTCCTTCCTTGCCTTCCGTGTGCCGTCTCATGTTCTCTCATTATTTTAGTTCATATTTTATTGTTTTCTGCGCCGCTCCTTCCTTCCCCTTTTCCATCTTCCCATCGTCCCATCCTCCCCTGTGTCTCGTGATCGCATCGGTTGTTCGTTCTATCCTTCTTCTTCCTTCTTCCAGCCCTCGTTTCTGTTTTCGTCTCTCTTATCGGCCACCTTCTTCCTTCTGAGACACTGCGACACTGCGACACTGCAATCGGCTCAGGTTGTCTTGCCTGACGGACCGTTCGACCACCCCGATTGTACTTATTCACGACGGCCTCGATCAATTGTCGACATCCGTCTGCCCATTTCGAACATACAAATCCAGCCTACATCGACATCCCCCTCTGCCTCCTATTCGCTTCAACAGCGCATCGATCTAGCTCGAATCTATACCGTTTACATCGACACCATCTACATCTTCAACTACATCTTCTCAACATCGGCCTACAGCCATAATCTACGCCATCTACATCTCTACACAGTTACACCGCCGCCATGACTGCACCGGCTGGCACTGCCGCCAAGATCGGCTCCTACTTTGCACGCCTCAGCCCCGTGCCCGCGTTCCCCGAATACACCGGCCCCTACAAGGTCGGCACCGTCGACATTGAGATCCCCGTGACCGACCTCGAATCACCCAGCCCTGCACCCGCCCATGGCGCCCACATCCACACCGTGCAGTTCCGCATCTTCTACCCGACATCTCCAGACATCACAAGTGCAAGCCCCACCGGCCCTGCTCCGAAGCGCATCAACTGGCTACCGGCGCCCCAGCGCTCGCATGTGTCGGCATACACACAGTTTCTCGGGATCGGCCCTATGCTGGCCGAAGTGTTCTCGTTTCTGCCGCGCCACCTGCACTACACGACCATCCCTGCCCTAAAAAATGCGGCACTGCTCGAGCCCAACACGCCAAGCGGGCGCTGGCCGACCATGGTGTTCTCGCACGGCCTCGGCGGCAGCCGCAATGCATACTCGCACATTGCGGGTTCTGTGGCGTCGCACGGCGTCGTTGTGGTCTGCCCGGAGCACCGTGACGGCAGTTCTGTTGTGTCGTTTATTCGCGACCCCGAACAACAGAACCGCTTCTTCAAACAGAACCGGCGCAGTGAGGTACCGTACAACCGTATCCCCCACAACGAGACAGCCGAGATTTGGGAGATACGCGACCAGCAGCTGCGCGTGCGGCTGTGGGAGCTGGGACTCGTGCACGATGCCGTACTCAAGGTCGACGAAAACGGATTCTCTACTTCTTCATCCTCACCGATGCGCAACCTGAACACGTCTACACCCGCGAGCGCGCTCGACCAGTTTGTCGACAAGCTCGAGGTGCACAACCCCGGCGACATCATCTGGGCGGGCCACAGTTTCGGTTCAGCATCGATTGTGCAGCTGCTCAAGACGACATACTATGCCGATGTGCCCGCGGTCGCCAACTCGGCCAAGCCGCTGTTTACGCCGCAGCTTCACTCACGCCTGCGTGCACAGATTACCGAGAAGAGTACGACCATTCTGCTGGACATGTGGTGCTTCCCGCTGCTGTCGCCGACCCAAACAGCACTGCACGACCTACCGCTGCCCGTCTACGCCGACGTGCCCACAGCGCCTGGTGGCACGGCTCTGCTGGCCGTGGAGTCGGACAGCTTTGTCAAGTGGAAGCCGCACTTGCACGCGACGGCCAAGATTCTGTCGCCGGACCCGTCGGCAGACGTGGTGTCGCCTGCTGCATACGAGCGCCCGGAGAGCGGCGTGCGGCTGGCGGAGCCCAACTTCTTCTATGTTGAGAACAGCGCGCACCTGAACCAGAGCGACTTCGGGCTGCTGTTCCCGTGGCTCACGAAAAAGGTGTTTGGCGCTGTCGAGCCTGAGCGGACGATCCGGCTGAACCTGCGCGCCATTCTGCAGACCCTGCGCGTCAACGGCGTGCCTGTGGCGCGCACTTGGGTAGGCGACCTGGTGGACGGCTCGGATGTGGACAAGCTGGACGTCGTCAAGAAGGCGGCACATGCAGACGAGTCGGACACCAAGAGCGTGGACACGGACGACACCAAGGTGGATGAGCCGTCCGAGTCGTCGTCTTCGGCTGTCGCGCCAGCAGCGGATGGCATCAACGACGACAAGGCCATCTTCGACCGCAGCGGCCGCGGGCACGTGGCGACGTGGCAGTGGATCGATATTGTGGGCATGGGCGGCGACGCGATGTCGGCGGCCAAGGCGCTGGCCGAGGCGGCGGACAGCAAAACCAATGCAGTGCCCAGCGAGCCGGCGCGGATTGAGACTGAGATGGAGCCGCGCCTCGAGGCCGTGGCGGCGTAGACGGCTGTTTCGTGTTTGTCTGTCTTTGTTTATTTTTATTTGTTTTGGTTTCTTCATTGGCATAGCGGGCGGTGGACGGGTATATCCCATTGGATCTTTTGTCTTTTGTCTTTTTGTTCTTGTCATTTATATTTTGTTTACGGAGTTTGGCAGCTAGGAAAGCTGATGGAACCGCGCCGGCAGCGTGGTGATAGAGCGTCATAGAGCGCGGTAGAGAGTTACAGGGTCATAGAAAGCGTTCATTTGTTCTTGGATTTCAAATCATTCTACCTTCTCGTTTGTGATTGTTGACATCGTGACGTCGATGCAGTGGTTGCCGGCTGCTTAGTTCCACATTGGTGGTGCTTGACATCAAATGCCAGTCGTTCTGCGGTGTCTCGCCTTTCGTCTTGTCTTTGTCATTTGTCTTTTGTCTTTCGTCTTGTCTTTGTGCCGTCGTCTGCTGTCTTTCGTGTCTCACTCCTCCATTCTGCACTCTGCTTCCCTGTTTTGCTGTGACCCACTGCTAAAAAACTTGAGTAGTATTCAAAGGCATTGCTTGTTGTGCTAATACTGAGCTCAGGACAAAGAACAGTGTCTGGTCAAGCGTAGCTCGACTCCCTCACTCCGATCTGCTCCAGCTTCCGCAATGCTATCCTTATCAATGATTGCTGTTGTCAAGGATGACATCACGGCTAGACATATATTAATCATCGTAAGCGGGCTTGACCTCACCATCGCCATGTCATCGCCTACCACCGATCATCACAGCCGCTTGCACACTTGTCTCCAATGTAAATACGTGTAAATGTATCCATCTTTCGGTAGCCTGTGCGAGCATCTCCGGCCTCGTAGTGTCTGGCCATGACGGTGCCGAGTCTTCAAGCCAAGAATGGCGTCTATTCCCCGACGACGTGGACCGCATGAGCCTCCCCTTGGATCTTCTTTTCTTTTTGCTATCTCTCGTATTCATCTACTCGTTTCATCTTCTCGTTTCGTGTCTTCCAAATTTCTGCAATAATACTCCGTAGATGCCATCAAGTTCCCGTCGTCGATCATCCCGATCTTGATGGATGCCGTAAATTGCAGCTGGAATAGAAAAAGTAGAAAAACGTGTTAAGCTTGTTTCGATGTGGCCTAACCCAGGCTAACAGCAGGAAAAGCAATAAAATATTCTTTTTCATCTCTCATCTTATTTCCCCTCTGCCACGTCTGCTTGCGCTTGTCTTTCAGCTGGAATTGACAAGTCCTCCTGAGATGTCCTCATCCACAAACACACAAACTAGGCGTACCCACCCACACCGCAGCTTACACACCCCCTTCGACGTCTCTCCGTAGTTGGGACGAGTTGTGAGGAAGGTTTGCTGCGTACACCTCTTGGCTCGCCGAACAAGTAGCAACCCGTTCTTACATTGGCATTCCTCGCCCAGCTCCACGACATGTCTGGGCTGCAGCTGAGTGGCCAGTGGTCGGTGATCAGCGATCTCCATCCATGCTCCGTAGTCGTCTTTCTCTCTGTCCCTCCAGCATGTGCGTGTCTTGCATTGTGCTCTTGTGGTCGAGTGCTTTGTGTATCTGTGTATTTTGTATTGTATGTGTATCGTATTTTACATTTATTTTGTATCGTGTACCCGTCTCTCGTGGCGCCTGTCTCCTCCTTGGCACCTTCTCGGCTATCTTGTTCGTAGGGCAACACCGTCCTGTCTCTCTTTCCTTTCTTCTTTCTCTTCCCTTGTTTCTCCCTTCCTCTTCTGCTGTGTACTTTCTAGTTTCTTCTTCTTCGTCTTCGTCGTCGTCTTCGTCGTCTTCTCTTCTTCTCTTCTTCTCTTCTTCTCTTCTTCTCTTCTTCTCTTCTTCTCTTCTTCTTCTTCTCCCCCTCCTCTTCTCTGCCTCTACCATCGCATCAACTACGCCAATGTCACTGTATTCTTACGGCTCTGTTCACGAGTAATCCATCCATACACACATCTACACCCGCCATGTCTGGCGAGGCCAACTCGTACTATGCCGGCGGGCAGCAGGCCGACGTCGAGCACGGCAACCAGCAGCATAACGGCCATAATGGACAGAGCGGCCAGCCTAAGCAGCAGCCCGGCAATGGCCAGGGCTACGACCAGCAGAGAGGCGGCCCCGACCAGAACTACAACTACGGCGAAAAGGTCGACTACGACCAGTTCTTCAAGCCCCCCAAGCAGCGCAAGTTCAAGGACATCTGGGCGGGCCTGCTGTTCCTCGCCACCGTCGCCGGCTTCATCGCCATTGCCGTCATCTCGCTGCGCGCCTACACCCAGACGCGCTCCGCCTCCGGCAGCAGCATCTACGACGCCGACGACAGCAACTTTGGCCTCAACACGAGCACCATCATCTGCATGGTCGTCTGCGTCGCCGTCGCCGTCGTGCTCAGTGTGCTCTACCTCATGATCACGCGCGTCTTCACCAAGCTGCTCATCTGGATCACGGGCATTGCCAATATTGTGCTCGGCCTGGGCACCGCCATCTACATGCTCTACGAAAAGTACTACTCGGGCGGTATTGTCTTCTTGATCTTTGCCGTGTTCAACATCTTTTGTTTCATCTCGTGGATCCCGCGCATCCCCTTCAGCGTCGAGATGCTGCGCGCGTCCATTGACGTGTCGCGCAAGTACGGCCACGTCTACGTTGTGAGCATGGTCGGCGGCCTGCTGAGCGCCGCCTTTGGCGTGCTCTTCTCGGTCACCATGGTGGCCGTCTACATCAAGTTTGAGCCCGGCAGCGACGGCTGCGATGTCAGCGGCGGCGGGTGCAGCAAGGCCAAGCTGATCGGTGTCATGGCGTTCATCACGTTTGCCGGCTACTGGATCACCGAGTGGCTCAAGAACACAATCCACGCGTCCATTGCCGGCGTCTACGGCGCCTGGTACTACGCGCCCAACGAACAGTCGTTCCCCAAGGGCGCCACGCGCGGCTCGGTCAAGCGCATCCTGACGCGCAGCTTCGGCAGCATCTCGCTCGGCAGCCTCGTCGTCGCCATCATCAACGCGCTGCGCCAGCTGTGCTCGATTGCACAGCACCAGGCCGCCGACAACAACAACATCGTCGCCACCATTGTCGTGTGCCTCATCGGCTGTCTGCTCTCCGTGCTCGAGTGGGCGGTGCAGTTTGTCAACCGCTTTGCGTTCTGCAACATTGCGCTCTACGGCTCGACCTACTTTGAGGCGGCGCGCGACACCTGGACGATGCTCAAGAGCCGCGGCATCGATGCGCTCGTCAACACGTGTCTCGTCGGTCCCGTCTTCAGCATGGGCGCGACCTTTGTCGCCTACGCCACCGCGCTGTCGGCCTATCTCTTCCTCAAGATCACCGACCCGGCGTACAACTCGGGCGGAGGCTACACGCCGGTGATTGTGGCATATGCCTTCTTGGTCGGTCTGCAGATCTGCAACGTGTTTACGGTGCCCATCAGCAGTGGTGTCGATACCATTTTCGTGGCCATGGGCTGGGATCCGTACGTCATGCGCCAGAGCCACACGGAGCTGTTTGACCGCCTGGTGCGGGTGTACCCGCAGGTGCAGCAGGCCGTGCAGGGCGAGCGGTGGAACGGTGTTGGTCGTTAAGCAACAGTGCGACGACAAGAAGGCCGAGTGACGGCAAAGCCAGAACGAGGTGCAACAGGTAGTATTTGCCACCGCGACACCAGAGCGAGGTGAGCGGGGATATGTTTACAACCGCGACACCCGAGCAAGATGAGCGAGTATATGTATACAGCCGAAGACAGAAGAGGGACAGAGGTGCAGAGTGGACGAGGCAGGTCGATATCACGAACGGTCGACTTGGATGATACCCGGATAGGTCCTGTTGGATGTCTGAGACTAGATCTTCAGATGGCAACGCTTACATAATGTTAATTAATATCATACTGAATGTGCTGTGTAAGTGATCGTGATGTGTGTTGTAGTGGTGATGGTGGTGGTGATGCTTGCTCGTGACGTGTGTTGTAGTGGTGATGGTGGTGGTGATGCTCGTGACGTGTTGATGATGCTGGTGATAGTGAAGTACGATTAATGGTGATTATGTAATATCACTGTCGATTCCAGAAATCATGAAACAGCAAACAAACAACAAAAAGCCAATCAAAACATCATCACCAATAGCATCTGCCAATTCCATCCCCATTACACTCTCAATGGCATCACTTTTTAATGCTTAAAAGGCTGCCTAGATGCTCCGCACTTACTGCGTACCGGTTCAGTGAGACAAAGAATCAGCGGTCGAATGACGACACCAGGCAGCCAGATAAGAGGACGGTGTATCGACTATTGGCACTATGCACACCTTAGCTAGGAGGGCGCCGATAAGGCGAAAACCAGCCGACACCAGGCCCAGCACGCTGAAGGAGGGGCGAGCAGTGGCGGCGGGGCAAGGGAGCGTCGTCTATCTAATCGTGTCGACCCGCCGAAAGCCGCCCTGAGGGCAATATTACCTGATCCCGAGACAGTGCCGTTAGTCGGGTCTTTTGCTCTAGAGGCGTATCGGCTATTTCCTTATGCTGTACAAGAGGCTGTGTCTCCCTCGTCCCGTCGAGTCAGCTGCCACTCTCTGCATCTTCCATATATACCCTTCACCCAGAGAGTCTGCGATATTCACTCTTTTGCATCCCGTCCCATATCTCGTTCCTGTTGCTTGTATCTCTGGACGTTCTCGTTGTTCTCGATCTTGTCTCCGTTCTGGTGACCCACGCGTGCGTCATCGACGGTGCCCAATCTGGTGATCAACAACAACTTCAGCAACAGAAAAGCCTCATCTTGAGCGGCGTCACTCGATAGTTTCGGCCGCCGATACTCGACTCTCCCAAGACGCTCGATCCCCGCAGCCGGTCCTGCAGTCGATCTCTGCAGCTCTGCTCTGCACCATGGCTAGCCAAGGCTCGGCCCAAGGCGCATCAGCTTCCACACCAGCACAACCCGCAACGGCCGCAACGACCGCAACGACCTCAAGCACACCGGCCACTGCCAACCCAGCACCCTCAACTACCACACGCCCCCGTCCTCGCAGCGCCTCCGACGGCAGCTTCTACGCCATGAGTGACGACGAAGAGGGCGGGTACAACACCATCACCCACACCCAGTCCGGCCGCGGCGTGAAGCTGCTCTACTCCAAGAGCAAGGTCTACATCCACCCGACGCCCTCCGCCAAGGACAACATCCCGGGCTACGTTGCCTTGCTCCAGCAGAAACCCGCGCTGCGCGACGCCCGCCGCCCGACCTCGTCCGCTTCCTCCTCCTCCAAGTCTCCTGCGTCCTCCGATCTCCTGCTCGCATGGCTGCCCGAGTCTAGCCTCGGCGATGCCGCCAGCATCTACGTCAAGGTCGACCTCAATGAAGACGACGACGACGAAGACGACCACAACAGCCACAGAAAGCCGCCCCGGCAAACATACCTCGTTCCCCCACCGCCCACCGTCACCGCCCACCACGGCTCCGTCGGCCACTATGCTTTTGCCATTCCCGTCAGTGCCATCTACTCACTGCTCGTGCGTCCACCCAGCATCGGCTGGTGGTTCGGCTCTGTCATTGTCAACACCCGTGCCGGCGACAGCTTCCCCGCCCTCTTCTTCCATGACAGCGAGTGCATGTCCACCATTATGCAGAAGAAGAAGCGCGCCCGCACACACTTCGACCCCTTTGGCGAGGCCGGCGAGATGTTCTGGGGCGGCGACGAGGTTCTTCGCTGGCTGCGCCAGTACGTCACTATCGAGCGCAGCGGTGCCGAGCCCAACATCTACCTCGTCGACCCGTCCAAGGAGGACAGTGATGCCTTTAGCGGCAAGCTGACGACCTCCTCTGTCACGGCCATCGGCCAGCGGGACTCGGTCAGCGGCTCTTCCAAGAACAAAAACGGCCAGAGAGGGCCCGGTGCTGGCAAGGATGCCAGCATGGATCCGTTTGTCAAGTTTGTCAAGGAGACCGGCTGGAACATTATGGAAAAGTTTAGCAAAGTCACGACCTTTACACGCAACGCCGCCCAGAACGTGCTCGACGACCCGCGCGTGCCGCCCCAGATGCGCCGTCTGCTGCGCAACCCCGAGGTCCAGACCATCCAGGACGAGTTTGACAGCGCGCGGCTGTATCTGGCACGCTGGGCTATGGGCATGGCTGAGCAGAGCGACCGCGACCGCAACCAGCGCATCTGGACCGCCAACGATATTCTAGAGCTGGAGGACACGGATGTTGGTGAGTTTGAGCTTGTCGACGGGTCCAGCGGCCTGTCGCTCGAGGAGCGGCGCAAGCCCGTGACGCTCAAGGAGTGGAACTCCTTCTTCGATCCACGCACCGGCCGCCTGTCGGTAACGACCGACGAGGTCAAGGAGCGCATCTTTCACGGCGGTCTTGATCCCGAGGACGGCGTGCGCAAAGAGGCGTGGCTTTTCCTTCTGGGCGTCTATGACTGGTACAGCACGGCCGAGGAGCGCAAGGTGCAGTCGGCGTCGCTGCGCGACCAGTACGTGAAGCTCAAGGGCGTGTGGTGGGAGAGGCTGGTCGACCTGGGCGGCCAAGGCGACGAGGGCGAGTGGTGGCGCGAGCAGCGCGGCCGCATTGAAAAGGACGTGCACCGGACGGACCGCAATGTTCTCATCTTTGCCGGCGAGAACATCCCGCACCCCGACCCCGAGTCGCCGTTTGCCGACGTCGGCACCAATGTGCACCTGGAGCAGCTCAAGGACCTGCTGTTGACCTACAACGAGTACAACCGCGAGCTGGGCTATGTCCAGGGCATGTCAGACCTGTTGGCACCGCTCTATGCCGTGATCCAGGACGACGCCATGGCCTTCTGGGCTTTCCAGCACTTTATGGACCGCATGGAGCGCAACTTCTTGCGTGACCAGTCCGGCATGCGCGCCCAGCTGCTGGCCCTCGACCACCTGCTGCAGTTCATGGACCCGAAGCTGTACGACCACCTGAAAAAAGCCGACAGCACAAACTTCTTCTTCTTCTTCCGCATGCTGCTGGTCTGGTACAAGCGCGAGTTTGACTGGCCCGACGTGCTGCGGCTGTGGGAGACGCTGTGGACCGACCTGCTGAGCAGCAGCTTCCACCTCTTTGTCGCCCTCGCCATTCTCGAGAAGCACCGCGAGATCATCATGACGCACCTGCAGCACTTTGACGAGGTGCTCAAGTACGTCAACGAGCTGTCGGGCACCATCGACCTCGAGTCGACTCTGATCCGCGCCGAGGCGCTGTTTCAGCGCTTCCGCCGGCTCGTTGAGGCCGTCGACAAGCAGCACAACTTCCCCGCTCCCCGGAGAGCCGTCGCGGCACCGGCCGATTCTGCTGCAGGCAAAGCCAAGTCGAAGACGGCGTCCTTCTCCTCTTCGTCGGGCGAGACAGAAATGGTATCCATGTCGAGCAGCCATGCTTCCTTTGTGGACGTCAACGGCGACGATGCCAACGACGACGACGACGACTATGAGAATGTCGGTGACGAACGGCCTGCGCGGTCATCACATGCAGCCGGCAAAGCGCCCGAGGCGGCGGCAACACCGTCGGTCATCCCGAAGCCCGACATTGATGACCCTAGCCAGCCTAAACGCATCATCACGCCCGACCTGCGCGCCCTGCTGAACCGGACCATTTTCATTGTGCCTAAGAACCAAGGCAAAGACGGCGAGTCTGTCCTCTGGGGGCACACCATCAAGCCAGCAGCAGCACCTGCAGCTGGTGACAGCAACCAGTCAAGCGGTAGATGATTTTCTTCCTTTTCTCTTATTGACGACCTTTTTGTAATGTCCCATCTTGTAATGCTTCTTTTTGTTAAATGGGTTTTGGCTGAGCGTTGCTTGTTTCTATCTTGATATTCTGCTTTTGATCGTATCTGGTTTCTCTTGCATAGATACTTTAAATTCATCATCATCATGACTTCAAATCGGTTCACTCTTCTGTCTGCATGTCTTTGATCACTTCTCACTTTCTACGTATCCAAGATCATTCCATTAGTATCGTATTTGACTATCCTCTTCTATATTATATACACTGCGTGAATCAAGCAACCCCAAGGCAGAAAGGGCAGACCCGCCGCCCTCTTTGCGCTTCGCGTCAACCAAGATCTACCGCATTCGCGGCCCGCTCGGGAGCCCGCTGCCAACTGGCCGTCGTGGTCCGCCGGGTAGTCCACCTGGGCGGCCACCACCACCTGCTCCTCCTCCGCCTGTCGGTGCTCCATAGGCTCCTCCTCCGCCACCGCCACCACCTCCTCCTCCTCCTCCATTATATCCTCCCCTGCTTCCGTATGCATTTCCGCCTCCGCCACCGTAGTTTCCACCACCTCCACCGGCTGGGCCACCTCCGTATGCAGGGCTGCCTGTCCGTGATGGCGGTCCATTGTTTGCAGCGCCGCCTCCTCCTCCGCCCGAGAACAGTCCTCGCAGCTTATCCTGTGCTGTGTTCGCTGCGGGCGGTGCACTCTGTGTGCTCTGGTAGCTGCCTAGCCGCTGTGATGGCAGAGGCCGGCTGCCTCCAGAGTAGTCCTGCTGCGACGCGTCGCTGTATCGATTTTGGTCAGCGCCTGGTGGTCCGCCAGGCCCGCCACGATTTTGGAAGGGCGAGGCCCGCGGTCGCAAACTGTTCTGCACGCCTACAGCCGGCGCCGGTGACGCTGGCTTATCCCATAGCGACGACAGCCCGCCCGACGAGCCGGCACTGGCCGAGGTTGCGAGGTTGCCGCCACCGTAGCGCGAGCCGACGTTGGAGATGGGCGTCGCCACAGGGGCAGGCGGAGCTTTGGGGTCTGGGGGCAGCCACTGCGGAAATGAGCGTCCCTTTTCGGTGTAGTAGGCGCGCAGGACGCGGCAGACGTTGGTGTCGTCGTCGGTGTCGCCGTCCGCGTCGCCGCCGAGCAGGGTGGACCGGAGGTTGGAGATGCGGGAGGTGGTGTTGGAGACGATGTTCGCGTACCACGCCATGGCTAGCAACGAGCCAGAGGCGAGCCGACTGTTTTCGTGTTGGGTATGTGGTGCGGACGCGAGGCTGAGCAGTCGATAGCTGGAGACGAAAAGGAGTGTAGCCGATGGATGCAGGCTGGTCCACGTCGGCTGGTTCGCGAGGGGGACGGTGTGGATGGTCGATCGGGCGGGCAGTAGCGCCGAGTGTGTGTATGACAGCAAAAGCGGTCCAAGAGATGAATTGGTCACGGCGTTGTCGGTGTTGGGTATAGATTGAAGAAGAAGAAGAAAAGAAGATGGAGGGACGTCGTAAAGCGCAGACGCACACCGAAACACAACGCATGAGCACAGGCGCACAGGAGCCAGGAGGGCACGGGAACAGCACCCCACTCCCCGCCATCCATGCAAGCACTGTATCCACCGGCGGCGCTATTTTTACCGCAGGCCCTTGTTTGGCCTATTTCCACTGTGGCCTTGTTGTATTATGTAATCGCATCCTTTTCTATCACGAAGGTTGTGAGGTTGTGATTTGGGATAGTAATATCAAAGGTAAATAGATACAATGAACAGATCAATACGAATAGTGCGGACAGTGGCTCTGCAGTTGCCGCAAGCCTGTACACCACGGCAGCTCTCATCACTCGCGCTGGCACACACACTCCCTCTCTCACCAACGTCACAACACCAGCATCACCAACATCAACGACAACGATGTCGACGACACCGCAGTCAGCAGAGCCAGCCCCGCTTCTTCTCCTCTTCGTCAGACACAATATATGCCCTTTCGTCTGGTGCGGGGAAGGCAGGTATTGCCGTCATCCGCGTGTCTGGCCCGGCGTGTCTTAACATCTACCGCGCACTCTGTCCGGCTGCACCCAGACTGAGACCGCGCTATGCCGCCGTTCGCACCCTCTATGGTCCAAAAAGTTCCGGCGAAGCCAGCGAGAGAGAGATTCTTGATAGCAATGCCTTGGTTCTCTTCTTTCCCGGACCAAAGTCGGTGACGGGCGAAGATGTCCTAGAACTACATGTCCATGGAGGCACAGCGACCGTCAAGGCCGTGCTGTCCGCGTTGCCGGCCACGCTACCGCGATCATCTGCTGCTTCTACATCGGCAGCCGTCCGGTATGCAGAGCCTGGAGAGTTCACACGCCGCGCATTCTTCCACAACCGTCTAGATCTCGCACAAGTGGAATCCCTTGGTGACACACTCGATGCCGCGACCGAACAACAGCGCCGCATTGCTGTGCGCGGCAGCACCGGCCGCCTCGGGCAGACCTACGATGAGTGGCGGTCTCTATTGCTATATGCACGCGCTGAGATCGAAGCCCTTATCGACTTTAGCGAAGACCAGCACTTTGAAGAGACGGAAGAGCTGCTGGGGCGGGTGTCGACGCAGGTGCTCGACCTAAAAGCCAAGGTACAGAAACACGAGTCGGCCGCAGACCGCACGACGCTGCTCAAAAGCGGCATACGCATTGCGTTGGTCGGCCCGGCCAATGCGGGCAAGTCGTCACTGATGAATCTGGTGGTGGGCCGCGAGGCATCGATTGTGTCGCACGAGGCGGGCACGACGCGCGATGTGGTAGAGGCGAGTCTGGACATGCGGGGGTATCTGTGCACATTTGCCGACACGGCGGGCTTCCGGCAGTCGCAGAAACACGCGGTTGGGTCGATTGAGGCTGAGGGTATTCGGCGCGCACGGCAGAAAGCAGCAGATGCCGACATTGTTGTTGTGCTAGCGTCGTTTGAGACGGATGCGAGTGGCACAGTCGGCATCTCCTACGATAGAGAGACGCTGCAACTTGCCAAGGACGCAAGCCGGCACATGGTTGTGCTGAACAAGCGGGATGTTGTGGGAGACGAGACATACAACGCGTTGGCCAGTGCATTTTGCAGCGACATCGCCAAGGTGACTGGAGTCGAGAGCGAGCTGGCCGTGATCTCGTGCGCTCGCGACGAGGGCATCCACACGCTGGTAGACCGGCTCGCCGAGACGTTTGCATCCATGACAGACCTGCCGCCAGACGAGCAGGACCTGCTAGGTGTGACGGCGCGGCAGCAGCAGCTGTTGGCCGAGTGCCGAGGCTATCTCGACGACTTTCTGGCAGAGACGGAGCCCGGCATGGGCGACCCTGATGTTGTGCTGGCGGCCGAGCATCTACGATACGCAGCGGACTGCCTGTCACGGATCACGGGCCGAGGCGACGCTGGCGATATCGAAGAAGTGCTCGGTGTCATCTTTGAAAAGTAAGTTCCCATGTTAAGATGACCTGTTCATTACTAACATACTAGGTTCTGTGTCGGGAAGTAGAATCGGTTTATAGTAATAGCAAGATCATCAATGATGAGAATATGCGAGATATTAATATGAATAGTAATCGATTGAAAGAGATATGATGATAATACAACAGCGGATTAGAAAGCCGCCAAACTAGAGTAACAGTATTAGGAAAGATGGAAAGAAATGGAAAAAATGGAAGAAGTATACAGAAAGATGTAAAGAAAAAGCCAGAAACGGTACAAGAATAACCAAATCAGAGAGCCGCCCAAGTCCGTAGAGTACATTATATAAACAAGGTTGTAGCAATATAGTAGAAAACCCAAATCAACGCCCGTGTTGTCGCCATCTGTTGTATATCGTGTTGTGTAGTTATTTTGGTGTCTGTTGTTTGTTTTCCCGTGTTTTTGTGTTTTTTTTTATTTTGTGACGTCTGTGACTGTCTGTATAGTCGATAGTCGATTGCATGTCGTTGCCTGTTCCTCGTCTATGTGCGATGCACTGAGGGTCTAAGTAGTCGCAAGACCACTGCTGTTGGTAGAGACACAAAGAAAGAGGAGGAGAAGAGAGAAGAGAGGGGAGAGAGAAAAAGGAATGAAAATCAAGTGTGAACTGGGCGAGAGATGCCACGGCGGATGCAGACGGGCTGTCTACTCTTCCTGTTCGTCTTCCTTGTCACCCCTGCCTGGTTAGCAACTGCAGACTCTGGATGGTGTTGATAACTGATGGTATGGGAACTCACTTGTTGTAGCCGCTGCGGCCCTTGTCCTTTGTCTCGTCGTCCTCCTCCGGCTTGCCATTGTAGCCGCTGCGGCCGTACTCGACGGGCAGGGTCATGAAAGAAGCAGAGTTGTTGAAAGCAGCCATTGTGTTGATGAGATGGTTATGGGTGGGAGTTGAGGTGTGATTGAGAGGGGGTAGATGAGTTAATGAGTAGAATAGATGAGTATAATAGATGAGTAGAGTAGATGAGTAGAGTAGATGAGTAGATGAGTAGATGAGTAGATGAGTAGATGAGTAGATGAGTAGATGAGTAGATGGGTAGATGGGTAGATGAGTAGATGAGCAGCTGAAGATGGTGGATGATGATGAGAAGAACAAACGGCAAAACGATGAGGGAGAAGGTTGTTTATATAGGCATTGATGACAGGACAAGTGAGGCGTAGATAGATGAAGGCTCTGGTATAGAATAGATGATATAAAATAATACAAGAAAAAGAAAAAGAAAAAAGAAGTGATAAAGGAAAAAGAAAGTCGACTATGAATCAGGGACGAAGCGTGTAGAGACGTTGCAGTGATAGTTTTTATTTATTTTATCTATTGTTATTATATTGTATCTGACAGCGTGGATCCGGTACTGTTTTCATCCTTTCTTATTCGAGATACCAGTGTTTGAGATCATCACGCCTCGATTTGCGTATTATTACTTCTCCTGAACCTGTGCTGTAGTTTGTATCTGTAGATGTATTTTGTATTTTGCATCTCGTATATTCTTGTTTTATGTATTCGTTCTTATCACTTATTCGTCTTTATGATGTCTCACACTTGCCTCGGCTTTCGTTGTGCTACTTGTTGTGTATTTCTGTTGTGGTATTTTATTTTGCGTTTGTTATTTTACTTTTGCTATTTTTCTTTTCGAGGTTGGTTTTAGACAGCTGCTCCAGTCGATTCGTCTCATACCCTACTGGTGTGGGTGTGTATGTGCAGGGTGTGTAGTGCCAACCACTTGGTCGGGTGTGAGATGACATCTTAAAACAAATGCTGCGATGGATTGATCCGATCGAGTTAGGACAAGCTATGAACAGGAATCAGGATGCTGCGCAGACAGTCTAGAGTCAAAGAGTCAAAGAGTCACAGTGGATGCAGCGAGGCAGCAACTGCGCATCGGCAAGGCAGCAAGACAGGGGCAAGGCAGCCACCCAGATAGCATGAAAGCCGAAGCAGTAGGAAACAGTATCAAGCAAAAGAAACAAGAAACAAAGAAGAAAAAGAAAAGAAAAAACAGAGATACAGAGAAGCCAAGAAGGGCTGCATGAGGCTCGGTAGGGCGTGATCAAGTCGGATAATCAACCAAACAAAGACATCATGGGATGCCAACGTCACTGCAACGATGACAGGCGGCAGTGATGAATAATGACAGGACGATACGAAGACAGGTGTGTTCGGAATCAGGAGTTGAAGATAGATAGGTGAGTCGGGCCCGGGCAAGCCGGGATGAATGCATACGCGAGTGAGGACAAGGCTATTCAAGGCGCCGACTATTAGACCGCAACATGGCACCAAGTGTTGGGTAGGCGCTGCAAACCACAAACCAGCGAGGCATCGACCAGAAGTAGACGACACAAGGCGAGCAGGGCTATGCTGGATAGGATAGGCGCAGGACAGGTGTTTGCATGTGCTGTAAGTTGTTGGCAGTACCTTGTAGGGCCTACCCAATGTCAACATCATTTAGTCTGTCTTGTATCTTGTTCGTATTCTTGCAGTTGTATTGCCATCCATCTAGATTCTACATGTATTCTCTGTCCTTCTGCTGCCTTGTTGTATTCTGACAGACCGGACTGGCCGTAGGTGAAAACTGTGGCTGGTGCTGCTTGGGTCGAGAACTGTAGTGCTGATTGCTGATTGCTGATTGCTGGTTGTATTGCCGAGTCCGCAGTCCGCAGTACAACAAGTATCACCGCTGCATACATATCTTACTTGGTACTAGTGCTGGTGCTGCACTGCACCTGTACTCATAGTTGCCTCTTGTCAGCATCCAGGAGTCATCCGAAGCTGATGGCAGACAAGAATGATGATAGATGATACCGATGCATTCCGAGGAGCAGCGCCGTCTGTCGGCGGTAATAGACGGTGATGTCAGGGGCACTTAGATGGGTTTAGTTGACACAGCATTTTGGTCTTTACCGGACGCACCATAATCCTACTCACTATAATCCTATAATCCACTATATTCAAAATTGTCTGTCCACTATACTTGAGCCACTTGAGCCACTTGAGCCACAAACTGCTCTCAATGAGAAGGATAAATAGAGTGATCGAGGAGAGGGAACCAAACCAGGCAGATCGCGGTTCAGCAAACATGATTGGAAGAAGGGAGAGATCTGGTCGCACAAGGTATTCGATGAAAAGGGGAAAAGCCGCGAGCTTGAGGGGGCAGAGATAAGATACCAAAATAAACAGACGAGTACAATATTCAGGAGCAAATACAGACAGAGACACGAAGTAGCAGAGACACGAAGAAGACACAAGACAGGCGGCAGACAGATGAGACTCGACAGACTCAGTATAGCCCCGACAGGCCGACGTTGTCATACTGTTGAACAAAAACAAAAAGAGAGAAAAAAGAAAAGAAAAAAGAAAGGAGATACAAAAAGAAAGAAAGCCATCGAGTTCACTACCAAACGGCCAGTGAAGTCCGTCACCAGCCTGCTGGTTCGCATGCAGCTGCAGGGGTAGTCTGCCGTGGTTTTCCATATCTACTCACTGTCTCACTCACGCGCTCGTCAGAGTTGCACTTTACGTTCACGGCCTCGCCTATCGTCGCAACAGAGAGGGACTGCTGACGACAAGCCACAATGCCCATCTTACAGCGTCCAATGGCGTCCGAGTGTGGTTGTCTGTGACTCTTGTCATCAAGTCGATCCAATGCCTTGTTTGTTGGGTAGAGCAGCGTAGCTTGAAACTCACCAGCCTCCTTATTGTAGCCTGATCGGTGCCTAGCTATTACTGATTCAGGTTCCCTTTTTTCTTTTGTCCTTTTTTCCCTTTTACTTTCTTTTTCTAGGGTACCCGAGTTGTCTCTGAGTATCCCCGTTGTAACCGCTTGTTTCTATTCCTTCTCAGAGTACCCGAGCTGTAACCACTTCCTCTTGTAAGTTACTCTTGTAAGATATCAAAGAGTACCTCCGAGTTGTCTTCAAGAGGCCGAGTTGCCTTGCCAAGTCAAGCCTGCACAGACACGGACAACACCAGTCGAGGCCATGTGATTCACACTGCTGACGAGGCAATGCGTATCATGAATACGGTTCGAGTCTCGGGGCATCGTAGGACAACACACGGATGCGTGGTCACAGCCTTATTCCGACCCGACTCGTATAAATTGACGGGGGTCACTTCTCGACGTCATCTGCAAAGCCTCGTTTGTTCCTCTTTGTTCTTTCATATTTCCTTCTTTTCTTATTCTCTTCTTACACCCTCACTCCAAGTCCTGCGCGTCCCAAAGCAGACGAGGGCAGTGTAGTATCTACTGCATGCAAGCCGAAGAGTCAACGACCGAAGTGGGTGAGAGCCAAGGTGAGAGCCAAGAATATGGAACAATAGAACACGGCAGAACATTTGGCGAAACTACTGTATGCAATGAATGGTATTGGACACGGAACGCCACAGCCACAGTAGAGCACATCTCACGTCGCCTGCACTAGCAATGTCACTACATCCAAGCAGGAAAGAAAAAAGGCACTGCACTCATTATTAATCTAGATGCTTACCTGCTGTCCACCGTCACTGGCCTTGTGCTCTTATTCTTTCTTATGCTATCCTTTGGTGGCCTCCGACTTTCTGCTTCTCTAGTGACGGCCTGCTTCCTCTTTGTTTTTCGTCGCTCTCGTCGTAACTTTGATTTTCTCATTACAGACAACGCCGTGACGAGTAGTGTATCCGTCTGTGTTTCGCATTCTCTACTATCTGCTCTTGTGCTCCCGGTTCATCAGCATGCCTCGGTGCAACTCGTTTGCTTGCTTGCCTGGCTATTTGCCATATCTAATGCCGAATCGCTGTAACAGGCCGGGCATACAATCTCCGAATCTCGGCGAAGGGGTGTGAATAAGAGAGTAGAGAGTTGAAGGTCTATCGCCCTTGGTACCCTGGCTGTCATACCACGAAAATGCTGGTTGATTGTTCAACGTCAGTCGCAGGGCCCAAACCGAAAACGACAGACAGCTGCAAAATAGCGAGAGCGAGCATCGTACCCCTACTCACCCCGTCAGCCCTTCTTACCGTTCCCGCTCACTCGCCCTCTTGCCCTTGCGGCCTCCTACGACAGCTGTGTCTTTCCCTCCTGTTTGACCTAGTCGCCGACCTTTCCCATGACTCGGAACGGATCACATCCGCCGCCAGTGAAGGTGTGCTGTCTCGACGCCATCTGTGTCTGTCTTGTCAGCGCTGTCTCGTTTTCTCTACCTCGGACTTTTTTGCACCCGCAACACCTCGACACCCACTGCCGAGGCATCAAGACCGTTGGTACAGCCGCCTTTGTCTCTCGTGTCTGTTGTGTCTCTCCTGGCTCTCTTGTTTCTACTACAGACCTCGCTACTATGCCTTCTTTGGTCGTCTCTCTTAATGTTGACTACGCCTTGATTTCCCAAACCGGTAATCGTGACACAGCATGAATATTCCAGCCGGTGTATGCACACCCTGGCTGTAGGTCATGAAGAACGGAGAGCGATTATAGGTCTAGATCGCTGGAACATACAGATCCCGAGATACAGCTGACGCAACGGTTCGATGGGGGGGGGCAGAGTGGCTGACTCGTTGTCATCTTGTGTGCCTCTTCAGTCTGCTCGCTTCTGCTTTTGCTGCCAGCTGCTGTAGACGCAGCCCTGGCCGGAACCTGGCGGAAGCTTTCCGGCTTGCCTTCTTCTCGCCAGGGTTGCCTGTTGTATGCCCTTGCTTTATTGCCTCTTGCATTTGCCTTTTTTCCCTTTTTGCCTCTTGTCGTGCTTTGTCCCACCCAGCTCTGCTCCGTCTGCGCTCACGCTCACTCGTGAGCAAGTCACACGCCAACCCTCACACAAGCTCGTACTCGACTCGTACAAACACACTCGATCCTATTCAGGCCCGTTCTCATACTCATCCTCTGGTTCTCAGGCTCGTACTCGCAACTCTTACTCTTCAAAGCAAGGCTACACAGAACAGGGCAAAACTAGAGACGTCGCAATGCGGCTGGCCAAGATCCTTTGAGCCGGAGCGCAAACTGTACATCATGCTCATCTATCTCAGCCGACTTCTCTTGGCCTCAACTCCCTAGCAGCTACGTCATACTTGTACGATCTGTAGTTCATACCAACAGCACAGGCATCAGTCGATCACTAGCATGGCAGATGGCCATCGTATCGACATCACCATGCTTGATCGTTTATATTATTGTTGAGTTCCAAGAACCTTATACCAGGCTGTGCTATCACTCTCTTCTTCAAACACCTCACCGGCTGAATCAGCTTCTTCAAAGAGACTGCCCCGGACACTCGGACACACACGATCCTTGTATTCGCTTGTTGCAGGCCAATCTTTGCTGTTATACGATCCATATGTAGCATGGGTACAGGCAAACTGACAAGAATAGATAAATTAACTGGCATAGACTCTACAGGTGGCAAGACAGTTTCATCTAGGCGGTAGGGCAAAATAGAACAGCCACATGTGCAGTCTGTCTTGTGTTTTGTGTATCGTGTTATGTGTTTTGTGTATTCCGACCACACCATAGCCCGGTTGGGCCGAGGAAGCAGCCAGTAGCCGCCAGTCAGCCTCGCAAGCCAATCGCATCTCCGCGCAGGATCCAGCTCATGACATCCCGTCTCTCGCTGACCGGGTCCTGTGACTCGGGCTGGCTCGTCTCTTGTCTGACAGGATCAGAGATCGGTTAGATCGTGCTAGCCTGCATCATCATTACATCATGCAGTGGAAGTACCATGTGCCGTAATTTGTACTTGCTACTATATGCGACTCAGCCTTATAGAGGTTTGAGACTGCCATGAACAAGGCGTGGCTGACGATGCCAAGGATTCGGTAGTTTTGTCTTGAAAGATCAGCCTAACCAGCCTGATCAGCCGGGCAGGGATGTTTTTCTCTTCCAAGTATTGATTATTAATAATTACTGACCTGAATTATTCTTCTGTCTCGGAGTTGTATTCAAACCCTTCAGGTACCGGCGCGTCGAGTCCTCCGGCATCAATATCAAATCCTGTAGTTGAAGCAGCGGTGGTGGCTATAGACGACGACGCAGGGGTGGGAATGGCAGACGACACAGTCGAAGATGTAGGGGCCTCGTTCAAGACCTGCAGGTTACCTGCCTGGCCGTCGTCCGGTACACGTGACCCAAGGATCGCCGACATCCATTCGGCCCATTCCCACGGCCGGTCCTCGCCGCCCGGCATTGAGTTGAAATACTCCCAGCCCGATACACCGGCAAATGGTCCACCGCTCATACCCGGAACAGACGGAAATGCCATTGGTGCGGCCGCCGTAGCTGCCTGCAGCTGCATCATGACTTCAGCCGATGTGTCGAGCGACACAAACCCGGGGCCATTAGCCGGGCTTGTCACGAGGCCCATAACCACGCGGTGGGCCGGCCATACTATCGGCAGTGAAGCACCAGAGCCGGGCACGGCAGGGCCGCCAGTGCCGCCCAGTCCGGGACCGCTGTCGCCGGGGCCCAGACCGACCATACTGGCATACATATGCGGCTGTCCGGCGTCGCCCCATCCACAGTAGAACTGGGCATGGTACCAGGCAATCTGGGCACCGCGCTGTCGCTCAACGTCGGCGTACGAGAAGCCACTTAGGTTGCAGCGCGGGTCGTAGGGGCGCAGCAGGGCAGCCGCGACGGGGGCCATGGTAATGAGAAAACGCGGGCCAAAGTCGGCACGCAAACGGTCAATAAGGTGCACGATGCCTTCGAGGGACATGGGCTCCTCGACATCGAGATCTATGCCATCGAGGCGCCGCTCCTTCAGCAAGCTGTAGACGACGGCATAGTTGTGTTCAAATGTGGCCTGGTCGACGCGGCTGATATCGAGGCGCTCATAGGACCCCTTAGCAGCACCGCCGAGCAGGGCCAACACGTACACACCCTTGGCCTGTGCAATAGCCAGTTCTGACCAGAGCGTGCTAAAGCGTGGGTGGCTTGGGGGGTGGTCATTGAGCGTGAGGTGGTTGTCTGGGTTGTCGGCCGAGTTGTTGACGTGCAGGGCAGCAACGACAATATGCGTTGCTGATGGACGGCCACCGCTCTCTTCACGGCCCAGCAGGGGCAAGACAGAAATGGGCACCTGGCTGTCGCGGGTGAAGTGCGTCTGGTAGTAGACGACCACCCTCGGCGAGGGGGGCAGTGGGGCCATCGAGATGGGATGAAAGAGTTGAAGGAGAAAGAACTGAGGGACAGAATGTCTTAGTAGGGTAGCAGAAGCAATGCCAAGTCGGCGGCAGGTCGGTGATATCTTTCTGATGCTACCAGCCGATAAAGCGAGGTCGTCGAGGATGAGGTCGTCGACGAGGCGGTCGACGTCGAGGTCCTCGGATGCGGGGTAACGACGGGTGTGACTTGGAGCGCGCGTGGCACTGTATACAGTATTGCCAAGGCCGTATAGTGCCGGTTGTGCTAGCCGAGTGACTGGGGTGAGTGGTGGTTGAATACAGTGAAAGTGGTGGGAGGTTTGATGAGAAGAAGTCCAAGTTGAAGTGGCGGGCCGCAGAGGAACTTATATGAAGAATGACTTACATAAGACGAGTGCGGCCGATGTGGGTCCACCATACCGGGGACACTGACACGGGCAACATGCAGGATAGGTGGCGAGCCAGTTCATGTAAGTACTCGTACTTTAAATCAAAATAAATACGCAAATCTAACAACATGTAAAGGACTCGTTATGATACAGTTGGATATAAAGAAGATGCAGAAGATCAGATACCAAAGAAATGTGACCTCAGTCGGGCCGTCTTTATAGCAACGGATGTATGCTAAACCAAGAGAGAAGAAGAAGAAAGAAAGATTTAAAAATTAAAATAGTATTTGCTAGTAGTGTTAACCGATAGCCTAACCTTGATAGCCCGTGCAGATATATGAAGAAAGAAAAAGGAAAGTAATGTAATGAGTGAAGGTAAGACTCGAAGGTCGATGAAGAGAACATAGAGAAAGGAAAAGGAGAAAGGAAGAAAAAAGAAAGAAAGAAAGAAAGAAAGAAAGAAAGAAGAAAGGAAAGAGAATGAATAAGAGTGGGAAAGAAGAAAAACAACGAGAGTTGGAAAGAAACGACAGAAAGAAAGCAAACCCAGCAGTAATCAAACCCGTAATAACACCATATCCCAGCAGACTATACCCTATGCCCCTGTGCAATGCAGTCCTCCTCTTACTATCACCTCAACATCGCTGACGTCGCCTACATCTCCTGCTTCTCCTGCTTTCCTCTAAACGGCGAGCTCAGCAGGAAGCCTTCCTGGTCATACAGTCCTAGGCTGTCCCGCTTGCTCTTGGAGGGCGTCGATGGGCCGCTGCCCGGAGCCAGCGATTTGTTCTTGCGCAACGGGCTGGACGCCGACGGCTCGACACTGCCCACAAACGACCCCTTGCTCGGCGACTTGACCAGCAGCTTGCCCATGTTGGCCTTGGTCGGCGTGTCCTTGGGCGTCGCGTGCGGTGTCTTCTTGGGCGTGTGCCGCGGCGTCGATGCGCCCGAGCCGGGGTTCTCGTCCACGCGCAGCAGAGTCGTGCCCGTCGTCGCAATCGTCATCGCCCGCTTCGAGCGTGCGCGGCGCGGCGCGGACGACACGGGAGGCGCATTGGAGGCGGCGGCTGCATGGGCCAGTGTCGTAAGGGCGTCATAGCTCATGCGCTGCTGGCTCTGACCCTGGCCCAGGTTGAGGCCGAGGTTCTCCTTTTCGGGGGCCATCATCGACATGTGCTTGGTGCCGAGGGCCAGGTACTGCCGGCTGCCGACGCTTGCACGTGGGCCGGCATCCGTAGTCACGCCCACAATGGAGTCAGCGCCCGTGCTGTTGCGGCGGCGATGGCTGCGGCCGCCGTGTCCGCTCAGGCGCGAGCCATTGCGCGGCACAGCGAGGCTGCCCGGCTGGCCGCTGGCAACCGAGGTCGCCGTCGTCGCATTGCTGTAGCAGCTCGAGGCCTCGCTGTAAGCAGTGCTGTTCATGCGACGCAGGTCGGCGGCGATGGCAACGACTGTGCTGCGATGGCCGGCCGCAAGGTTGCCGACCGTCAGCTGCGGCACGGTTTGCTGAGGCTGCGGCTTCGGGAGCGCCTTGACCGACTGCCGGAACATGGCCTGCTCGGCCTCAACAGCCCTGAGTGCATCGCTGGGCTCCTGGCGTGGGCGCCGTGTGCCAGTCGGCTCTGCGCGTGGTCCCTGCGGTGCCTGGCTCTGCTTGTATGACGCAGTCGATGTCTGCGAGCCCCAACTCGTATGTGCGTTGGCGTTGACGTTGGCGTGACGCGGTAGCAGATCGTCGTCCTCCTTCTGGTTGTCGCTGTCGTCACTCGAGCTGCCCGCTGCCTCAACGTAGCGGTTCGGGCCAAACGATGACCGAATGCCGCTGTTGTTCATGAGCTGCGGACGGTCCATGCTGATTTTGTTGTTCGCGTTGTTTCTCTTGGTCGGGCTGCCGTGGCTGAACGAGTTGTTCTGGTTCTGGCCGGCAGCAACTATGCCGTGCGGGATGTTGACACCGCCACCCATCATGACCATTGACGACGAGACGATAGCCGAGCGGTGTGGTGACCGCTTGGGTGACCGCGGTGGTGGGTTGGGAATGTGTACGTTGTTGGCATTGATGTTGGTGTTGACAGACAGCGACATGCGACGCGCCCGACGCGATGCCAGTGTGGACATCTTGTCCTCCATATCGTTATCTTCCGGGACATTGGCGCCAGTGATACCCAGGCCGGCCATGCCCTTGCTAGCAAACGGACCGTCGGTGATACTAGCCAGGGCATCGCGCTCGTCGGCGCTGTAGACGGTCGACAAAGACGACGAGCGAGACGAGGCGGGCGATGCGGGCGATGAAGAGTAGACAGACGAGCGTGTATCCGGCGACGAGTTGGTGGCGGTAGATGTAGCAGGCGGGGGCAAAGAGATGGCGGGTGTAATGCCGTTGTGCGTGCCCTGGCTGGCACCGCTGATCTTGCGCGGGCTCTTGCTGGGCGACGACAGCGGTGTCGGGATGGCGTCGAGGATGGGGCTGTCGGCTTCGTCGTTGGACGAGCCGGACGTGATCGATACTCTCTTGGCCAGGCTGTCGTCGCCTAGAAAGCCGCCCAGGCCGCTCTCGGGCTCGGCCTGCAGCTGCTGGAGGCGCTTCTCAGTCGACCGCAGGATCTCGGAAAGAGCAGAGTCCGTCGCAAAGTTCTGTGGCAGTGACTTGTAGCCACGGCGCTGTTGCTCCTGCTGCAGCTGCTGTTGGTGCTGCTGCTGCAGGTTGATCTGCTGCTGGTAGTATGCCATCTGCTGCTGCAGGTGCTGCTGCTGCACCATGAGCATGTGCCGCTGCTGGTCGGTGAGCTGAAACTGCGCAGGCATGTTCTGCACGGTCTGGGAATTCGGCCGGTCTGGGATGATGAGGGCCGGCTGGGGCGGACGGGGCAGCGACCGCGATGTGTTTTGCGGCGTAGGCTGGAGAGACACGGGGCGCTGTCCCTGCTGGTGCTGCTGGGGGTGATACCGCATGTTCTGGCTCGGGCCAGTTTGTCCTTTCTGTCCGTTCTGTCCGTTGGGTAGGAGACGCTGCTGGTCGGCTGGCGGTGGTGGGCGCTGCGGGTGCTTGTAGTTGTTATGGTGGCTGATGCTGTCGCTGCCAGGAACATGCACAACATTCAGCTGCGTGTTGCTGTGGTTGTTGACGTCGTTGTGGTTGGATTCGCCGAAAGCCGGGAAGAAGAGCGAGTTGGTCGATGCAATAATAGACGTTTCGGGCCGCCGGCGTTGCAGCTTGCGCGGTCCCGTGCGATTGCCAACCTGGCGCCGGTGGTGGCTGAGGTGGTCGTGGCCGTGCGGGCAGTTGTGGCCGCTGCCGCTGCCATAGTTGCCAACCCCCTTCTTGGTATTGCTGCCGCTGCGCATCTGCCGCCACCGGTAGCGCCACCACCAGGTGAGGCCGGAGCCCTCGTACTCGGCCGTGCCAAACGAGGATGCCAGCGAGCAGCATGTGCTTGAGCCGCAGTCCGAGAGTGCCGTGTATGCAACTGGGCCAGACGCAGTTGCTGTCGCGCCCTTTGCTTTTGCCTGGCCGTTTGCGCCGAGGGTGGGCACGAGGTTGTTGTCGTCGCGCATCATCGATATAGCCATCATTTCCTTTTGGCGCAGGTCCTCTTCTTGCTGGATAATATGAAGGCGCCGTTTGCGGCGGTTGCAGCGAGAGATCCAGGCACATGTGAGTCCGCCCGCGCCGGCAAGGAACAGCGTACCGACAACGACAATGGCGATGATGGCGCCGAGGGGGAGAGAGGAGGAGGAGGCAGCGCCGGTTGCCGCCGAAGCAGCCGCGCCATCCCGCGAGAATAGCCGTAGGAGAGGCATTGTATTATGATTAAGTAAGAGTGGTGCAGTAACGGCAAAGAAAAAAAGCAGACAAGACAGAGTTGCAAGCCAGGAGAGAATCAGTCATGCCGATGCTGGATGACCATAGAATGGTAAGTTGAGTCGACGGTCAAAGACCAGCCGAGCTGCGTAGTCTGTCGATGCGGTGAATGAGAGCCGAGTTCTGGTACCGTGAGCAAAATGCTGTCGTGATGATTAGCCGCTGATGTGCAGTGATGTGCAGTGGTGATGTGCGAGCTGAGGGTTGGCGATACTGTCGATATTGTCGATAAGGAAAGAGAAAAATGAAAGGAAACAAAGGAAAGAAGAGAAGAGAGCAGAGAAGAGGAAAAATAGATGATAGATGGGGAAGAATGAAGGAGATATGGAAGGGCAATACGATGTTAGGAGGACGGTGACGAAGAACGCGGACAGCGACGACGAGGACCAAGGTAAACAAGGCGGCCAGCGGCGGCAACCTCTCGTCTCTGATGCTTTTCTCTATTTCACAACGACCAGTCGGTTTGCCTCCGTCTGCATAATCTCCCCTCACCATTCTCAACAAGGCTGGAATGTGTTGTTGTGGACGATGCATCACGACATTCCAGAGCCTCGCTCCATCACCACCAGCCGTCACCACCAGGCGCCACCAGTCGCACCACCAACACTCCTACCAAGATTGTGGGCTGATGCAGTAGATGAGATTGACCACATCATCCCGAGCAGGCCGAGTCTTTCCTCTATTGCTTCATTTAAGATGCCATCACTGACTTGACTTGCAGTGGTGTGAAAGAAGACTCGTCGGCCGCATTCCAGTCGCTCATGGGTGATAATTTCGTCTATCCCTTGTTCTTTTCGTTCTTCTGTTTCTTCTTCTGTTCCTTCGTTCTTTGTAGACTTTGCTGCTTCCTTTTCTCCATGGTTCAGCTTACACGGCATCTACGGGCCGCGATGTTGTCTCACAGGATATAGTCATGTCGATGTCGTTCGCCAGCGATCACAAATTACTACTTTGGGATATAAGTCGCGCTAGATTAGTAAGCGTGTCTTCTTTCATCTCATCTCACTCAAGTCACTCATAACTCATAATAATATCTCACCCATCTCATTCATCCACTAATCCAACTCGTCACTCATTCATCACACAGGTTCGCAAATCAAAAGCAAATAGATATAAATATTCAAAGGTATATGGTATCAAACCTCAACGCCCCCGATGCCATCACAAAATGAGCAAACGATAACAAACAATAAGCGGTCAAAGACACAACGGTCAAAGACACATACAGGGCAGTAGACTCTGGTGAATAAAGTTCTTGTTTGGATAAGTAATTCATTCCAGGAGCTAGATATAGGCGGAAAAGACAAAAGAAAAGACGAGAAAAAGATGTTTTCAACGAGAGTCAAGAAGTGAAGTAAGTATCAACAAGAAATAAAAAGAAGGACAGAAGCGAAGCAGACAAGACAAAAGTCTACATCTACAGGTTTTTGCGCTGGTGGCGGCGCATGTGGCCGTGCTGGCGCCGACGCACGGCATTGGCATCGGCCGTGACTGTCGTGGTCGTCCACTCAGTGGAGGGCTCGACGGTAACGTACTCGGTCGTCTGCTCCCAGAGAATCTCGTTGACGACGCCACCGCTGGTCACGTACTGCGTGCTAAAGACGCGGGTGTTGGTCTGCGAGGGCGGCGCAGTCGAGGTGTAGGAGGTCACAGTGGTGGTGGCCGGCACAGTGGTGGACGACACGAGGGTGGAGGTCACGGCGCTGGACGAGGATGGCACGGTGGGGACGGTGGACGACGTCGTAGCAGGCGCCGACGAGCTGAAGGTGGCGGAGTTGACGTTGGCGGCAGCCTGGAAGAAAATGCCATCCGCCTCGGACGACACAGCAGCCGACGACGGAGTAGCGACAGCCGACGAAGACGTGGTGGCGGCGGGGACAGACGAGGGGGTCGTGACAGCAGCCACCGTGGTGGCAGCGGCACCGCCCGTGTTGGTGACGGGGATGATGGTGTCCTGCAGCGGGTTGTAGATGAGCTGCATGGTGCCGTCAGTGGCGTCGCCGAAGAGGGACAGGCCGCCGGGCAGTGTGGAGGCGGGCGACGAGGAATCGGAGCCGACATTGTCGCTGGCGACGACTGAAGGCGCCTCCATCTTGCAGCTCTGAGCGTCGGAGAGGCTCTGGATGTCAAAGACGGGGCAGTCAGAGATGAGGCCCGACTCGTTGGTGCACTGGTCGACGGCCGACTGCAGCAGGGTCTCGTCCCAGCCCATCATGAAATCGCCGTGGTAGGAGAAGCCCTGGCGATCGCCGTTGGAGATGACAAACTCGCCGTTGCGCGAAGAGAAGGCGCTGGTGGACCAGATAGTCTCGTAGAAGAGGCCGGGGGTGCGTTTGGGGTGAGTATCGGGGCAGTCGCCCTCCATGACGAGGCTGGGGTAGGCGACGTGGTCCTTGTGGTTGTCGGAGTCGACGCTGGTGCCGTCCCAGCACTGGGGGAACATGAGCTCGAAGCGGATGCCGTCGGGGCAGTTGGCATCAAGGAAGGCCTTGTCGGGCAAGAAATGACGCTGCAGCGAGCCCTCCGGGGACTTGGAGTAGTCGAGGCAGTTGAAGCCGAGGGCGCGCTGGGCGAGGGCGTCCTGGGTGGTCTGGTTGAGGATGCCCCAGAGGGACTTGGGGGGATCGGCCATCAAGAAGTTGCCGGCCGTGTAGGTGCGGCGCGTAGCTTCGCCGGCAATCATGCGGAAGCCGGCAGGGAAGGAGCTGATCTTGTCACCGTTGCTGTTGAGCAGGTAGTAGGCAAGCGTGCCGCCGTCCTGGCCGACGAGCTCGTAGGTGTCGGTGTCGGTGTCGTGGAAGTAGAGGGCGGGGTGCCAGTAGGAGGACTTGTCCTGGGTCACGAGGCACGAGGTGCAGTCGCTGGCCATGATGTCCTCGTTGGAGGCGCTGGCCGAGAAGCCACCGGAGCCGAGAATGGCGTGGAGATGCTGGGCGGCGTCGCCGGGCGACATGAGGGGGTCAATGCGGTAGTCGCCGACGACACCACGGCACTCCATGCGCCAGAAGGCGAGGGCGGGAGTCGCCCAGATAAGAAGGGAGAATCTCATGTTGGGTAGTAGACAGAGAGAGGAAAAGATGATAGATCAAGAGTCAAGTGAAGTAGAGTAGAGACGGTTGTTGATATCGTGAGCTCAGCAAGTGATCAACACTTGATGTACACAGTACAAGAGGCGAGATCAGATGAGAGTCGGAGTTGGAGGAGAGTCTGCAAAGATAGACTGGACGGTATGATGCGAATGCAAGTCGGTCGACAAGATAAAAGAGTGAAAGCAAAGAACGGCGACGTTTTTCAAACGAAGAGAAAGAAAAGAAAGTGGTTGTCGATGACCGAGCAAGACAGAAGAGAGACGGTGACAAAGTCAATGAGGGGGGGGGGAGCAGGAAGGGGAAGGGAAGGAAGAGGAAGGGAAGGAAGGGGAGGGAAAGAGAGGGAGAAAGAAAAGAGAAAAGAGAAAAAGAAGAGAAAGACAAGAGACGAGACGAGAGGAGAGCAGAGAGCCAAGACAAAAGGACAAAAGGGGGAGGAAGAGGAAGAAGTCTGGAAACGAGTCACGATCCTCGGCGTATGCAGGGTACGACCACAGACAGTAGACAGCAGAGCAGACAGCAGACAGCAGACAACAGACAGCAGACAACAGGTGGACAGCAAATAGCTGATGGATGGACAACAAGGAGACGCAAACGGGGCACACGGACAACACAGTACAAAGCCTGTGGACAGTAAGAGTGCACAAGCGCCGTTGAATATCGAAGATAAAAAGAAGATATTAAGGAACAACCAGGGGTACGAGGCGGACGAACGAGAGAATGGGACGAGAGGTTGCAAGAAAGGGGGGGTCAAGGGGCGTGTAAGTGTATCGAGGGTTAGTTCGACAGGGGTGGTTCTCACATCCAAGCACAGCCTTTTGGTCTCCTCTCAATACTGTCAGTGCATCGTGCATGGTGTAAATCCGTCCACTCCGTACTCCGTAGTGTGTTTGTATTTTTGGTGCATGCTCGTGTATGCTGTGCATGGCATGGATACGGAATACGAGGCATCTTGCAAGACGCACTGGACGACGGCAAGGTTGCATTTGTATATCAAACTCGGATCTGGGGAACTGATGTGAGATCTTTGAATATTCCGTGTATCGATATAGCAAACGACTTGCAGACCTGCAGAAACCTCACGTTGCCGTCTGTCTCTGGTTGAGACGCGCCGTGTTGCTCTCGTGTGCCACTTTACCCGGTTTCCTTGCATTCCTCCTCGTCCTCGTCCTCGTCCTCGTCTTCGCCCTCGCCCTCGCCCTGCCTGTCCTCGCCCCGTCATCCGTCCCTCTTTCTACAGCAATCTTCCCTGCTTTCAAGTCTCATCTAATGATCTGCAAATCACAGATCGCATCCACTTCCGACGTAGTTTATTTGGGCGGACTATGAGGGCACATGGTATTGTACTTGTTTTGTAGTTGATGTCAATCTGACTTTGATTTGCTTTTGATTTCGTCCCGTTCTTCCATTAAGATACATTCTTGCTCGAGGAGGGGCACAAAGGGGTAGAGTGGCTGTCAATGTCAGACAGAGCACACAGCACACACGCAGGAACAAGAGAGGCAGATGAGGCACAGCGCGATAAAGTGCAGAGATATGCTAGACACTTTTTCGCCTTGCTGCCTCTTCTCTTTTTCCTCTTCGCTTGCATGCCTGGGTCTGCCAAGTTTTCAGCCCCGAAGAGGAAAAAGAGAACAAACGGCCGACGGAGGATTATGTCGGCCTGAGATGTTTCTTTAATGTCTACGGTCGTTGTCGTTCGCTTTCTTCTCTCCTTGTGATTTTGCAACAAAAAAATGATCAACATAAAATGAAATGAAAAGAATAAAAGAAAGACAGACGTCATGCCCTCTCCCATAATTATATTCTTCACCCTTTTCCTACATTTCCACAACATCTCAATCCACAGATCCTGCTTCTCTCATCCTGTCTTGTTTGATTTGTTTGCCCATCATGTTCACGATCCTTTTGCCTCTCTTCATTTCCTGACCTTGGTTTCTTCTCTTCCACTTCCAAGTGCGTGTCCTCTTTCCTTTCTGCCCCAGGTGAAACAAGCCATCCCATGCTGGTCCCCTATTGAACCCAGTATACCCAGTAATCATTACAGAACCTTGTACCCGTATGCAGTGGATGGTCGCCGATGTTTGCTCGCACAAACAGGGGGCTGGGGCAGGGAAGACTCTGGATAAAAATGAGAATGTAGACGAGCAAAGGGAAGAACAACAGCAATCAAGGCACGAGACAAGGGCGGCTCAGCTGGTCTCACCTATCCTCCCTCTTTCACATCTGCATTCCAGTGCTATCGAGAAAGGGGCCGCAGGTCGAGCACCGGCTAAATATATTCGAAAACCAGATGGTTTTTGGTTTAGGTCTATGCTTACAGTTTATCGGACCAGACGATGAAGATTAAAGTAAAGTTATGACAGGCCCAACATGAAGCCGTTCCGAGAAGCTTTGCTCACGAGTTGGTGACCATACCCCGTACTCTGTACAGGCTTGAAGAGAGAGGCAGAGGGTAAGGGGAGAATACTAGGACATCAGGAGAGGGAGGGAAGTTGAAAAAGACGGCACAGGTACCCTGCCACGCAAGACAGGAGCAGGGTGACAATTCGATGTGCATGCAAACCTCCTTGACTGCAGTGTGGCCAAGGGGCGGCCCATCCTCCTGCCCTGGCATACGACGGGGCATCTGGGGCCCGTTTCTCGACTGTCGTTGGTCCGTTTTTAGGCTTCTGGGGCTGGGGCTCCAGTCTGCAGGCCGAGAGCCAATGCAAAGCCAGTGCTGGCCCCCCTAGCATCTGAAACGCGTTTCGACTAGCCGCTCTAGTCTCTTCTGATGTCTTGGCCGTCTTTGGCTGTTCATTGGACAGCCACGCATCTTGGGCAGTCAGCTCCTCAGGAACAGGCGTACTAATTCAGACTCAGGCACACCAGCTCAGGAACAACTCAGACGCAGGCACACTCAGGCACATCGCAGGCTGGCAGGCTCACTTCATCCAAAAAGTACGGAGGAACAACGCAGATGACGAATCACTGCTCGGTGACATGGTAGCGCGCGATGCGGCGGTAAAGAGGTAGGACAGCGCAGAGGATGCAGGGACTTTACATCTAGTCTCATCTACTAGAAGGATCAGATAAGTACCGGCTGACCTGTTGTTTGTTCCTGCTGAACTGCGGATATACTATGCGGTCTGTGGTTTTGCGAGCAGGCATTTTGGAGCTGTCTTATTATGATGAGGGCCCGAAAGAATAGGCAAATACAAATCATATGCACGAGCAGTCCAGGGTCGATAGATTAACGGAAATGATGTGTGCGCCCGGAGTCGATGCATAATGTCCGTGTCACTGTGTTCGGTTTGAGGTGTTGTAGTCCGGGGGGGGGGGGGGAGGAAGAGAGGAGAGAGGAGGAGGATGAACCATGTCGAGGATGAGAGGATGAACCATGTCACAGGACTATGGAGCAGATACTTGTGCAGCACAACACAGCACAACATAGAAACACAGCACAGCACAGCACAGCACAGCACAATCAATGAACAAGACGAGCACAGGAATACAGGATTACAGGCAAACAGACAGACAAACAGCAGCTACGTATCCGTGCACGCCATCGATGCGAGAGACCCCGGGTACTAGAAAACGTAGTGCACTTGTGTATGACTATGATGGCTGAAATTTGACATAACTAAGCTGTGGTGTGTCTTTGTCGGTTTGAGTAGATGTATCACATCATGGCGTCGTATCTGAAGGTATTCTTATATATTTTGACATTTTGTCTCTTTTTTATATTCTTCTTGTTTTTGTCAAATACTCTTTTGGTTATTAATATAATTTGCTTTAATCATCTAATAAATATTAGCATTAACATTCATAACTACATATATAACTACATTCAGCAGATGATCTACGAGTAATCATACGAATTCTAAGCCCTCATTATCCAAACACTGTCGAGAGAAGTTCTTCGTCCCATCACGTAAAATGCTATCAATCAGATGTTCAGTCGACTTTGGTGCATGACGTAATATAATAACTTGCGACGTAGACTAAAGAATCGACACGTGACACAGACCCACCACTTTAATACAGAGGGGCAGCGCCGACATCGTGTCAACAGCTGTCGGCAGCAACCGCATCTCTCGACTCTCGATTATCTACTATCTACTATCTCTCGATAGCAGCCCAACAAATACAAACACAATCAAGCAGACAATGTCTTCTACAGCCCACCGCCGGCTCCTCCAGGAGTACCGCACTCTGACCAACAACCCGCCCGACGGCATCTCTGCCGGTCCTATCTCCGAGGACGACATGCTGCACTGGGAGGCCATCATCCAGGGCCCCGAGGGCACCCCGTTCGAGGGCGGCGTCTACCCTGCCGAGCTCAAGTTCCCCAAGGACTATCCACTAGCACCACCCACAATGCGCTTCGTCGGATGTGAGGTGTGGCATCCTAATGGTGAGTCGCCAGCAAGAGTGGCCTGGAGCGGCTGAGCAAAGTGAGAGAGCGAGGGGCGGAGAGATGGGAGAGATGAGATTCTTCTTTCCTCCTCCTCCTACGTTATTGTTCCCTTCGCACTGCTGACACCAAACTAGTCTACCCCTCCGGCCTTGTCTGCATCTCCATCCTGCACCCGCCCGGCGACGACCCCAACCACTACGAGCACGCCTCTGAACGCTGGTCGCCCATCCAGAGTGTTGAAAAGATCCTTATCAGTGTCATGAGCATGCTTGCCGAGCCCAACGACGAGAGCCCGGCGAATGTCGAGGCCGCCAAGATGTGGCGCGAGCGGAGGCAAGAGTATGATGGGCGCGTCAAGAACAATGTCAAGGAGATGCTGGGTCTGTAGGCTTAGTCGCAGAGTGAGCGCGCGGCTGGCTATGAAGAACATGCAGAATGCAAGAAAGCACGGCGTTTGGCATAGCGTTGTTTTATTTTGGTACAATACAAGCGTTTTAATATACATGCTGTGCACTTTGATGTAGTTGGTGAGACGAAAGGAAAGAGAGAGAGAGAGAGAGAGAGATTAGCACTTGGCAGTCAGGGTGATTCCGATAGACGGGAACAGACTGTCCACAAAGTCCACACTCGCCGACGTGCCAACGCTCGACGCAATCGTAAAGACAAACGCAAGGTCTGTGTCGCAGCTGTCGGCCTGGATCACTTCCGTCGTGCCGACCTTGGCCACCAATGACCCGTCCAACATCTTGCTGGGCTGCAGCGCCTCCGGGTAGCTACCAAACGAGTACTTGTTGGGGTACGCAATGGCCTCGGAGGCATTGCGCAGTACCGCCGTCACATTCATCGGGGGCGTGGCACTGGTGTCCTCGCCGATCGACGAAATGATATCGTAGTTGCTGGGAAACGACAGCTCGAGCTGGCAGCCGTACGAGCCCGGCGCAATATCCTGGAAGCCGACGAGCTGGTAGATGCGGTTGGCTGTCTTGCCGGCATCCTGTGTCTGCGAGACGTGGAAGACGCCAGTCGAGCTGACTGTGTTCTCGTACACCTTGTCGGGCGTGTCCTCGACGAGCGGCTGCATGAACGAGGGATAGTATGTTTTGCTGCACCGAGGGGTGTGCTCGAGCGGCGAGGGCATGGCAGCAGCAATTCTGGCCGAGGCCAGGAGGACCGCAGAGACGGTGGCAGAGGACTTCATAGTGATAAGAGGGGGCGGTAGAAGCTAGAGACTGTTGTGGATGGGGATGCTGTTTTTCTTCAAAGGACGACAAAGAAGAGGCCATCTCTGCTTTATATAGTCAGCTATGAAGACATCCCGAGATTGCGGAGCAACGTTCGCGACCGAATCCCCATCCTACCGAGAGCGCATCTCTTCTCTGGACGAAAAAAGTAGCCGATGTGGGAGACAGTCTCGCTCCATCGTAGGATGCTCATAAGCAGGCTCCCAGAGTTGTTATCCCAGCGTGAATCCGATTTGCGCATCTATGACCCATGCTTTATTCAAATCTGTCCTCTGTCGTGGGAGCGATCCTTCACCCTGGTATCACTTGGTCATCCTTCGAGGCTCGGCAGCGGTCGGATAGACAGGGCCGTCGAAGGATTGCAGTAACGTTGGTTGCAATCGAAGCTGCACACTGAAACATATCTCCTGATTGCAAGCTTTGCTATTGATGATCGAATCGTCATTTCTATGTGAATGTATGGCTTGCACCTTGGCGTCAGGCGCTTCAGCCTGTCGTAGTAGGACTATCCCTTTGTTGACAGCTTCGACGCTGCGGTTCATGTCTGCATCCGTCGTAAACCGGCTGAAACTGTCCAGCCAGGGCGCGTGTTTTCACATCGTCCGCCCTCCCCAGCCCAAGCTTACTCGACTCTGGTATGTGGCGGACATCGTGCCGGGCCCTTTTCTGTTTATCCTAAAACCCTCCTACATAATGCCATAAGAGGTCGGCCAACGGCGGGTATCATACTGGCTCAAAGCACATGCCGGGATATTCACCATATTGGACAGAATATGGTTACCTCGTAGGGTAGTTATCACAGATTCCTGATTATCTCTCCCATCTTTCCAAACGCCTGAAACCAGGCAACAGAATGCAGTCTTTCAAGGCGAACGGAAGTGACGTGCTGGCTGTCTCTCAATACTCCGCGCCTGCTCTAGGAGTATAGAGCCAACGAACACTAGTTGGGAGCTCACAAGTGCAGTCCGGCTTCGTCGTCATCGTCGGCGCCGTTTGCGTGGCCGTTTGCCGGTCCGTTCAGCCGCAGCTCCAGTTCACGCCGCAGCTCGTCATCCGATAGGCTGCCACCCGTGGCACCATTCGTAGAGCCGTTGACAAACGACTGCCCGGCAATAGAGTCCATCTCAAGCTCGCCGTTGCGGACTGTGCCCGTCTGGAACGTGCCGTCCGTCCATGGGTTGCCGGTCGCAGTAGAAGCAGCACCAGCAGTGCTAGCCGGTCGTGCTGCTGCTAGCGTGGCCTGCGTGTGTGCTGACCGATGTGCGGCATCGGCGTCTTGCTGCTCGAGCTCCTCCTTGCTCTGGAACTCGCTCCAGCTGATGCCGCGGTTCTCGACCTCGGCGCGCACAAGCTTCAGCTGCTCCATCTTGCGCTCGATGACGACCATGTTTTCCTGAATCGCATCGATGCAATCCTGGTCGGGCGCAATCTCTTCTGTTGCCGTAGAAGTAGAGGTCGAGGCAGAAGCACCTAGCACGGCAGCGGTGCCCTTGGCAAAGGGAAGCAGCTGTTCGTTGGAGTAGTCGAGGTGGGTGATCTCGTTGCGGATTTCCAGGACCTTGAGGTGGAGGGTCGAGACGGACAGGTCCTTGATGGCCTCGGCAAAGCGGCCGGGCGAGATGGGGAGAGCTTCGGTCGACATTTTGGCAGTGGTGGGCGGCAGCTGAGGCAGTGGTAATGCAGACTTGGTAGACTTGAAGTGATCGAGAGGCTGTAAAGCTGTGACGTGAGGCTGTGAAGCTGTGAAGCTGTGAAGTGAGGCCGTAGTTACATAATCAAAGAGTGAGCTCTCGCGCTCTATTTGGTGGGGTAGCTCCAGGCTGCATGTGCCTTACAAACGGTCCCTGTAAATCCATTTGCAAGCGCAATCGGCAGTGTCGGATAATCAAAATGCCGACCAGCAGAAGTCCCTACAACCGGTCTACAGTGCTGTTGCGGCCGCTAAGAAAATCCGCTATAGCGCGCTACGGGTCGTCCTCCGCTGTAAACCGCAAGGTGCCGATTGAGAAAAAAGAAAAGTCTAAATCGGCTGATTCGAGATCACGGCAGATCACGACAGACCACGGCAGCACCACGACGAGTTCCTGACACCGGCCGATAAAGTCATGCACTATTTATAGCCCGATTCCAAGTACTCAACATCACGTACGGCTCAGCCTAATCCGGGCTCGCCGGCACACTACCATGGCCCTCTGCGGCGGGTTCCGTTGTGCCCTCCGGCCGACGGCAGCAGCATCAAGGGCGACAACGAGCACACAAAGAGTAGCACGCGCTCTTGAAAGCTCCCTACAGTGCAGTGCTGCATACTCCATCGTCTTCGCACCGTCACACAGCCTCTCTTCAACCTCTGTCCGCACAGCCACCTTCCCGTACTCTTCCCTCACACACGTCTCCCGGAGGATACCACCACCACGAACAAGCACAGTTAGCTTTTCTCCCTACGCCCAGAGACGCACCATCTTCTCCTCGACCGTTGTCATTACCAGCTACCTCGACCTGCCTCAAGACTACGACGATGCCGAGGGTCTTCCGTTCCGCTCCGAACGGAAGAGCGGCAGCGTTGACGGTGATCTCCTGCCCGAGGAGGTTGCCGTGGTATTTGGGCGTGGCATGAGCATGGTCGCTGCCAACCGCTTGCTGCGTATCCTACACGGCCGCCGTGTTGCCGGCACACTCGACGACCCCGACCCCGCACTGCGCATCAACACAGTCCGATACCCGCAGACCGAGGTCGACACGGCACTTGCATACCTGCGCAAGACAACGCCAGTTGACGAGGTGGTGAATGCAGGACTGCGTGCCGAGGATGAACTGGCCGCCCTCGAGGCTGAGACGGAGTACCCCGAGATGCCCACGGAGGAGGAGGTCAAGGAGGCGGCCAAGGAGGCGCAGGCCAAGGACGCAGGGGAGATTACCACAGAGATAAAAGAACAGGTGGAAAAAACAGATGCCGTTCCTCTATCATCCTCGGACAAGTGGAAGGCACGCCTTTTCAAGAAGGAAGCGCCGCCCGATGACGTCTACGGCCAGGGAGCGTTTGACCGGATCCGTGCGCGCAACCGCGTCAAGAACGAGATCAAGGAGCACCAGCGCGCGGCCGAGGAGGCTGCCCGGCGCGCCGCGAAAGAAAAGGAGTGGGCTGAGATGGGCGTCAAGACACGCCAGGTGATGCTGCCTGACGGCCAGACACGCCTGGAACCTGTGCGCGAGCCGCGGCCCATGAGCCCGAGCCTGGTCAAGTATGCCGAGGAAGCAACGTCGCACCTGGACGCGCCGCCGGACATGTCGCGGTGGCAGCGGCTGTGGCCGTCGTACGCGCTGGTCTTTGCGCTGGTCGGCGGCGGCGGTATCGCCATGGATTACTACAAAGACAGCCCTCCCTTGACCTTGGGCGACACCGGTCTGCTGTCTACGCTGTCGCCGTCGGCCGTGACGATTGGCTCGCTGATTGCCGCCAACGCGGCCGTGTTTGCCATGTGGCGCATCCCCCCGCTCTGGCGTCTGATGAACCGCTACATGATCCTCGTGCCGGCGACGCCGCGTCCGCTGAGTCTGCTGGGCGCCATGTTCTCGCACCAAAAGTTCGGCCACCTGCTAGCCAACTCGGCCTTTCTGTGGTTCATTGGCATGCGCCTGCACGACGAGATTGGACGGCCGGCGTTTCTCGAGGTCTACTTCGCGTCGGGCCTTGTGGCCTTTTTGGCGAGCATGACCAACATTGTGCTGCGCAACAACCTGCACTTGACGACCCTGGGCGCGTCGGGTGCCATCTACGGCATAGCGACGGCATACTTTATGCTGCACAAGTTTGAGGGCTTCAAGATTCTGAACCTGCCGCCCGACCCGTACAACGGCATTCAGGGACTGGGATTCATTGGCCTGATGTTGGGCCTGAACCTGCTGACGCTGCGGGCAGAGAAACAGTCGATTGACGTCGTGACGCACTTTGTGGGCATGGCTGTGGGTGCGGCGTTTGGCGACTGGCTGCACCTGCAAAAGGAGGAGGCGATCGCAGCAGCAGCACAGGGCCGGCCACCGCGGAGTGCATGGAAGCTGCTCTTCGACCGCAAGAGCAAGCCCGAGGCCGACCAGACGACTGTCTCTAAGTAGCAGCCAAGTCCCAGCGACCGTACGAATACAAGAGAGACGAGCATGTACGAATAGAGGTGATGGCGTTTGATAGAAGCATGCCACCATATGAACATAGAGACGTTGTATATATCCACTGAATATCAGAATACAAACTCCAAGACGATCCAGGCAAGCTGAAGCGGTACCATTCCGTCGGTGCTGCGGTATATACTTCAAGCTATCGAAGACGGCGAGCGCACGCCTCGAGCTTCGTGAGACCACGTATTCGACCAGGGCACGGATTCTCGGTGAGAACTGAGAACGAGAGCGTGAGACACAAGGATATGCCTATGCTCTCGTTCTGGGCTCGCCCATCGAAAGGCTTCCAGCAGCCAAGTGGCGTAGTTTCACAACATGAAACCGGATTTGCCCATGCAAGAATCCATGCAAGAGGCCTCATCGAGGTCGCTGAGCGAGGTAGAGAGGTAGATGAAGTAAGAGAAGAAAAGGACTCTGCAGATGCAAGTGTCCTCGTGATGGCTTGATCCTGTTAGTCAGGAGGATTACGTGCTGCTGGAAGAAACCTTCCAGCCGGCCCATCCGTCCTGAGTGTAGTATGTACAAGGCCCAACACCCAATGAGATATCAGCATGATGACGGCCACCGTTTGGCTCCGTTTCTATGCTCTGTAGCATCGAGCCGAGCCCAAATCTATACACGCTGATGATGCAGCTTATTTTGAGGTTGGAACCACTCGCATCGGCGCTGCATTATCGGCCATCTTGCTTGGTCTCGGCACCGCCAAAGCCATTTCAAAGTGGTTAATTTACTCCAAGGCGGCACACCAACTGCGCATTGTTTCTGGCACGGCCGCATCAGTGGCAGCCAGTACGAGTCATCTTTGGGCCACCACATCGATGAGGCATGGCGACCCAACACACGGCCACCCTACTCTATCAGGAACTGACACATCAATAATGCAACAGAACGGATACTGTCGGTAGAGCGCGAAGAGTGCTGGTGGAGTGAGATAATGCAAAGTGCAGTCGACGGGCGGTGGTGGACGAGTGCCATCGCGCGCAGACACGGCATCTCTGTCAGCACAGCAGCTCTACATCTGCAGGAAGCCCGTTTGCGAGTAGGGTGGGAGAGGATGGCATGATGGGTGTATTCTTATCAGCTTACGGCACTTAGCTTGAGGCTTCTCTACTGGATGTACTCTCCGAGGCAGGATTGCCCATTCTGCAGAGCAGCTAGATGTGACAAATTCATATATTCAAATATTCAAGTATTCAAATATTCAAAAGACCGCCCAACAGCTCTGGTTGACACCATCTACTGGCCGATGTTCCTCGATCCTCCCTTTAGTTATCATGTGGCCCCCATCACCCTCTCCCGAGCACACCATGTTCAAAACAAGTGTTATCTCGCCCTGCTCATGAAACAAGTTTGTGGTAGATTCTCTTATCCGTCTTGATGCATCGTATCTACCACTTCCAGCACGCCATGCTGTATTTTATCTACATCTAGGGTGAGGCTCTTCCGAGATCGATATCAATTGCCAGTTTGACCGTCTTGTTCCTACTTGTATATTGCCATCACAAATACATTCGTTCACCCGGTCATGACCACGACTGCATCTGCATGTCTCACCTTTGCATGCGGTCAGCTGGCTTCCCCTCTTCTCACATGAGATCGAGCAGTCTAGTTGCTGGCAGGCTGGCCATTCATCAGGCCACATGCAGCATCAGTAACTGCAGAAATCGATGACTAGAACTAGTACGGCCAGCCACCAAGGCAGTCCAGGCCGTGGTGCATCCGGTGTATACTCGTATCGATTGCCGCTTCGGCTGCTTTGATCCGCGACATGAGAAATCAGTTAGCAATAACGATGATATTACTGATAGCCATGACGCCTCTATTTTGTACAGGAGTCATTTCAGGATATGGATCGCGTAGTTACTACGTTATTTGTGTGATGTTGATACTGATTCTAGTGTTTGACTTGGTCGTGATATGCTTCCAAGCCATATATATTCATAGAATAATAGAAAATACAATAACAAAAAGCAAAACTGAGGAAAACAACGCACTCGTTTACGGACGTGGCTTCTGTAATACGACCTCCATATTGATTGCAGCAACAATACGTAATGAACGACGAGGCTGTGATGGCGATGTCGAGGAGAATCGCTTTACGCGACCTCGACGCGACTCGACCAGACGACCCACTTTTACTGCGAACCTCCCTCTGCTCCCTTTTGCTAATGCTCCGTAGCTGGCAATTTCTGTGGTGTGCGGCGACAGGACACAACGCAACTGGATCGGAACGCTGCTCAGACGAGAGCCAGACGCATTGGAATACTATTTCGAACCACAAAGTAGCAAGTGCAATTCGAACCGCAAGCTTACACGACGATTCGCATCAACCACCTCGACGACGACGACGACCTCCCACAATGCCACCACGGAAGAGCGACGCGGCATCGCGCAAGAGCAATGCAGGCGCAGAAGCAACGGCGGCGGCGACAGCACCAGAAGAAGCAGCAGCAGCAGAGCAGGCCCGGCCATCAACGGCAGACGCATCACAGGCAGACGATTCGCAGCTAGCAGAGGCAGCAGAGGCAGAGGAGGCGGCAGACACATCAGCTACAGCTACAACAACGGAAAACACAACAGCACCACCGGCATCAGCAAAAGACAAGGACGCCAAGACCAAGAGCAGCCAGCACAGCGATGCGGTGACAATCGAGGATCTCAACATGCCGCGTTCTATTGTGACGCGGCTGACCAAGGGCGTGCTGCCACCAACGACGCAGCTGCAGGGCAGCGCCATCACGGCCATGACCAAGAGCGCGACAGTGTTTATCAGCCACCTGGCGAACGCGGCCAACACCCTGACGACGAATGCGGGCAAGAAGACGATTATGCCGGCCGACGTGTTTGCGGCGCTGGACGACATTGAGTTTGGCTTTATGAAGGAGCAGCTAGAAGCGGAGTTTGCCAGTATGTCTTGTGTTATGCACATAGTATATACCTATACATATACCTATACCTACGCTGCCGTGTACAGTGCTAACGGACAGAATTCAACCAAATACAGACGTCGAAACGCACCGACTACCGGAAGCGGGTGGCGGCGGCCAAGAAGGGCCCTGACGGCCAGGACGAGACCGGCGAGGAGGACACAGAAGCAGACAAAGACAGCGCAGCACCTGCCGGGCCAGCACCGGCAGCACGCGATGCACCACCGCAGGCAAAAAAGGCAAAGCGTGCACACGGGGGCAAGGCAGCAGATGAGAGCGCTGCGGTAGAGGACGAAGAGGATGCCGAGTTGGAGGAGCTTGAAGAGGAAGACGAGGAGGAAGAGGACGAGGAGGATGAAGAAGAAGATGAGGACGACGACGACGACGACGACGAAGAGGACGTCGCAGACCGGGAAGATGCTCCAGAAGACGCAGAAGAAGACGAGGCTCTGGACAGTGACGGCAGCGAGTAGAGCAGCGTATAAGAGATGTGCAAATAGTGGATTGTGTATATACATGGACTATTCGAACCGGTATATTTGATATTCCCGTCAGCCGCTACTGGCTCCTATTCTATTTAGATTTTGTCACATTTCTCTTCTGGCAGAGAATATATATAAACGATATAGCAGCTGCACGGGCTCCGTCGAACGGTTAGCAGTGATAAAAATGACTCTTTCAAGTGTGTTGCTGCGACAGATGTAGGAGAGATAGATGCGAGGAAATGGACCCGAGCCATCCGCAGAGCCATGGGAGAGACTATGGGAGTAGTACAGGTAGTGCTACGACACATGTTGGGTGCAAGCCAATCTCATATCATGTGTTTTGAGCGTTGATGCTGTCTACACGGCCGGACCTGGACATCTGGTCGTCCAGCAATTACATGCAGATATTCTACACTGGCAATAGTAATCAGAACACACATTTAGACAAGAAGCGGACGCCTTGCGTCTTTGACACTGCCTCGGAAGCCGAGCCAGGTCACGCAGAACGTTTGCCATACAAACGAGCCTGCCATCTTGGTTTGGTATCGATAGAAGTACCTGGCTGCACGCATTTAGCCCTCGTTGTCGTTTCTCTCAACCAGGCTCGGCCAGCAGCCTCAACCCTGACTCAACCCTAATGCCTGGCAAGAAGCATTCCAAGGCACAGTATATTGTTGAATGTTGAATGTTGAATGTTGGGTATTGAATGGTCAAAGTCTGTGTGCGGTTCGATGGCAAGATCCGTCTGTTTGCTTGACAGCCTTACGAGGTTGCAGAAGGACTGCTGCGATGAAAGGACCGGGTCAAATGCAGAAATACAGACCAGAGGGTACTTTATATTTCCGAGCAATGCCCTGCAATGCACGCCAGTCACCAGGTATGCTTGCACAGTGACGACAACGACGACGATACTGCTGTCCGGGCATTCTGGTCCGGGACGGACATGCAATGCTAGCCCATGAGCCAAAAGTACGCTGGCGCCGTGATCTAGGCCCTATCAGCACGTTCTCATAACATAACCCAGGGTATGAATATGGACTGCTGCAGGATGCTGTCCACTCCGTATGCTATTGCCGAGTTGCTGCTGACGCCGTCTGCTATTTGGAAAAACCCCTTTGCCCGTGTGACGTCGCAGTGTATCTTGGGAAGCATCGGCTGCCAGCTGGAGTGCGCCGCGTACCAAGTATGCAAAGCAAGAGATCGGTGGGTCTGTATACTTCGTATGGACTGCCTGCACGTACAGGACCTGCACATGCACGCAGAGCGTTGGAGTACTCGGTGTGGATGTACATTTACATGATCTCTAGTTCGAGAAAGGCTGAGTGAATGTTGGAATGAGCACTTTGATTTCTTTTGATTTCTGCATGACTCCTTTTTGAATTTGATTATGATTTGATGTGGCTTCCTTCATTCAGCAGGATACGGACAGGATATGGGCAGGATACGAGCAGACTACGGGCAGGATACGGGCAGGATACGGTTTGCATTTCCATTATTCATAGTTTCAAGGTGCACTTCCCAATCTTGCGCTTTCAAGTCAGCTCGCTTGACTGCGGAGTTGCATATCACCCCCAACCCCCATGCAGTCAATCACATTGCCTCCCAATATCACACCCCGAGGCCGAGATCCATCTGTGAGATATATATGCCCGCACGGACATTGGTCTCACAGTTTGTATGTACTCCGTATGTATGTAGTCGGACTGAATACGTGTAATACGAGTTGCCTGGATATGTTTTGTTCGGGCAAGACAGCAATCAGCCAGCAAGTGTCGGTGTCTTCTCCCTTTGAGATAGCCCAAATTAAACACAGACAGTCCTGTGCGTTCCGCTCATCTCCTGCTCCGTGTCCTTGTCTCCGTCGCGCCTCCGTCGTCCCCGTCTAGGCGTGGCTCACTGTCAAGCTGGCAGCACGGAGCAGCAGGTCTTCCGCCGGCCCCGTTCTGCCGCACACCCTGATCAACAGTCGTCGCCTACGCCTGTCTTACTGCTCTTTGTTATTGTGATCTGCTTTATGCGATGTGTATGTGACCAGCCTCTTTTGTGCGAGGAAGCCCCTTGATTATCATGATCATCCCGTGGTGCAGTTTCCGTTGCTATCTTAGCTTGCTTACGGTCACATTGTTTGCGTGCGTCCTATCTTTGGCAGCATCGATGAACGGAGCAAACAGCCCTCCCATGGTAGCATTCTGCACATGCATGTCTCCTAGAGTCACCCCCGAGCTTGTCAACTCAACTAGCACGGGTTGCCATCTTGTGCATCGACTATCAGCGATCTTCAGCCTGGGATCTCGCTTCGTGGTCATGTCGACTGTGCTCTTGGTTCATTATCTCTTTCGTGTCTCGCTAGACAGACCCTTATTTAGTGTCGAGGTCAGCCGATGCCAGCCACCAGCCACCGGCCACCATCCATAGCCTGGCGTCTATCAAGCCGCCTTTTTCCTCTCAGTGTTTCGGATGCTGATCTACGGGCTACTTCGGACCATTACGGAGGCCTTGCGGATCAGTCAGTCCGGGCTGTTCCCTATTTCGACTCAGGCAGTGCTGACGATAGCATCATCGGGCAGTCTAGACTCGACGACAGCATGGGGACTTGCTTGCATCAGCTGCATCGAACATTGTGTTGACTGAGGCTCTGTCCAATAGTACATGTCTTGTTTGACCAGTGTTTCTTGAGTTTCCTTGTTTGAATATTCGGTGGACTTTTTATTCTTTATTCTTTTATTACGTCTTCTTTTCTTTCCTTCTGTCTGTCCTTTTTTCTTCTTTCCTTTCTTTCCTTTTCTGTCTTTGCTTTTTGTCTTTCCTTTTTCTTTTTTTTTCTTTCTTTTCTTTTTTCCCTTCCCTTCTTCTTCTTCCCTTCTTTCTTTATTATTGCTATTATTGCTGCATCTTAACTACCTCTCTCAACTACTTCCTCTTTCGTAATAGCCACCGTTGAAGAAGAATCAAGAGACTCAGCACGGCACTCCAGTCCGCACATCTACAGCTACAACTATTGTCTTGCAACGATGCATTCTGTTCAGCTGATCGGCACTCGCCTTGCCGCATCGAGAGTGTCCTCCGCGCGGATGACTCTTTTCGTTTCGTTTCTTAGTTCCTCTTTTATTCTCAACGTTTTATCTCCTTCGTTCATTATTATCACTATCAATGTTCTCCCTTATCAACCATGGTCTCTGCTTATTCTCGGTACGACTCCGGCATCAGTTGCGAGTGGACAACTGTGCCATGTACCACAGTCATGCATATGCACACGCACACCATCTCTGTAAATATATTCTCACTACCCGACAAGTACTTGCAAGATACGTACTCCGATGCTCGTAGCCATTCTCAGCAGACACAACGGCGTCATTCCTATCATCTTCTGCGCAAGCCTTGTGCACGGCTTTATGGCCGCCTGGCTTTAATCCGCACACAAGAGCAGGGGTCGGCATGTCTCACTGGGCACGTCTAAGTGTATTCGAATTATCTTCTACCACCCCTTGCGTCTTTGTATCTTACTTTACTGACATGGACCTCGAGTGCTCTAACAAGTAGAACGATTTCATGAGATCTCGGGGTTTGATTCTGGGCATCAACTTTGCCAGCCTGTCTTGGATGCGCCGCTGATCTTCCAGTATTTGGCTCGTCTGCTGTCTTCCAATATTCTCGAAATCTTTACCCTTTGTCTCTGTTTGATCCCTGGCTGGCCCCTACTCTCCAGCCTCCCCCCCCCCTTCTGTCCCCGTTTCTCTCCCTCTCTCCCTCTGCCTCTGCCTCTGTCTGTCTTCCTCTTCTTTCTTTTTCGCATCTCGCTTATTACGTAGATGGCTATTGTCCTGGCCACGTTCTTGTGGCGGCCCCGACGTCTTATCACAGATAAAGCTAGCAAGGCGCTCGCTGTCTCTCTAATTCTACGAAAGTGCACACTATCAGACATACTGCTCGTAGCGGGACGAACGAGGTTTGCGTGTCTGTAGTGTTGACTCCTTTCCATATGCCTGCATGGCGTAGTCCACTCCTCTCCATATCTCTCCATCCGCCCCAGTCACACACATCACACCTTGCGCGGGTGTGTGTGCCCATGCGTTGCAGGCCTCTCTTGATCTGTCCTGATCTCTTGATCTCTCCTGATCCGCCCTGATCTGTGTCGACCACACCCGCTCGTTTAGCAAACTACACGTCGTCTCCGCCAGTCTGGCAAAGAAGGGGCGGGCTCGCGCGGGCACTTACCGCTCACGGGTAGCCACGATCATCCACATTGATTCCACCACTGCTTCTGTCTACCCTCTCCCCCCATTGCATTGCCTTGACCCTCCCCTCCACCACACCTGCACACCTGTGAATCACAGGGGTCGTGAGCCTACGCTATCGCTGTTTGCCAACATGCAGTGTATTTATTCCGTGCCTATCTATCTCACATACATAAGCTTACTCTGTAGTCGCTGCCATCGCAACATAAGCTCATGCTCCCGTCCACTCCACCACCTTTGTCTGTCGGCCATTCTCCACCGTTCCCGCCATGCCCATGCTTCTTCTTCACACCCATGCCCTTCATAATCAAACCTACTTGCTAACGATGCCATGCTTAACATGTATTCATTCCACACCGAAACGTGCTCCCGTCCACCCTGTTCCTCTAGCCGCACACTCTACCTCTACCTAGGCTCTGCATACCCCGGCATTCACTGGAGGGTGTGCCATGCGTATCACGACTGCGTCACGTCAGCAACGGCACTGGCACTCATAACGATGACATTTTCTTTCCAATACAACTGAGCGAGTCTCTTGTTGGCTATTCAAGTCTCCTTCCGCCTGGCCCATAAACCGTAAGCAAGCAGATAAAATCAATAAATACATACTATCATGTTGATACTGCGAATCCTATGAACCGGCACAGAATAGCCGGCTGTGTGGATAACTCATGTCCTTTGGCCTTTTGTCTTTTCGTCTTTTCTCTTTTCGTCTTTTCTCTTTTCGTTCTTTTGTCCTTCGTCCGTCTCCTGTCTTCTCCATGTTTAATCCATTTCCTGTGTTTGATTTGCCTTTTATCTCCCTGTATCGTTTTCTTGTGCTATTTTAATCTACTGCACTATCCCTTGGTTTCTGACTGACTGATGATACTCTGCCTGCCATTACGTACGTCGTAGTGCAGTGTCTCCGTCTCTCCCGACACACTTGCATAATACATCAACCCTCAAGAGGTCATAAGGTAGGATGCTTCCGTTTAGTAATCCCATGTTGCTAGTCGCTCTTTCGCTTGAATTCGTTCATCAAGGCACGATGCATCTAGCCATACACGTGACAGTTGTGTCGATGTCTCCCAACACCATCAACATCTCATCGCGATCACCTCGACTCGCTTGACTACGGAGTACTATCGTCTCTTCTCATATCTATCCTAATACCTCCTCTTTATCAGCCCACTCGTATCGCGTCCAGAGAAAGCCAAGCGACCAGCGTGCCGCTAGGCCACCCACGGCCTGGCGCTGATCTCGGATCCAGCAATCCAGCATCTTCGTTAATAAAACATTTATTCATATCCAGGCGAGATAAAGACCTCTACATCTCGCCCTTTGGCGCATACATACCTCTCCTCGTATCGGCTACCGAGAAGCAGGTACTGGTTTACCACCGATAGGTACCCAGCCCTGCCGTCGTAGGCTCTCTGCTTTGTCATTATGCTTTGACTTCGTACGTCGCACCTGCCTCGTTCCGCCTCTCCGCCAACGCCGCTGTCCATCGCTCTTCCCTTTCTTGCTGCTGAGCTTGCTGTGGCCCATCGTTCTTTCCGTGGGCAATATTACCGATGATAGCCCCATTTGGCACATGATGTCCTTTCGGCGAGTATCATGATCTCTAGCCCATCTTCCTCTTTCCTTTTCAATTTGGCTAAGTCGCGCTTTCCTCGTAGTTCTAAACCTAGATGGCTCTTTCTATTGGCAACTGCTCTTTCCATGTTGGCAACTGCTCTTTCCATGTTGGCAACTGCTCTTTCCATGTTGGCAACTGCTCTTTCCATGTTGGCAAATGCTCTTTCCATGTTGGCATCTGCTCTTTCCTAATACATCTGCCCTTTCCACGACTGCCCTCCATTTATTCTACCGCGCAGTCACCTGACTGTCCTCAACAACATCCTCTCGTTCTCCTGCTCTTCATCTTCTTTCCACCTCAGTTCATCAAACATCCAGCTCACGTCGATGCTTCCCAACCATCTTCACTTACGAGTGCTCACGTATTCACTATTGCTTCAACACACTTGCATAACCCCCTCTTCACGCGGATCCACTACCACGCATTCCTCCTTATCCCATGACGGCTACACGCCCCCTCCACTTGCTTACGGGCTCCTACAACCCTGTCGACCAGGGTCCATCACAAGGTCTGTGTGCTTCCTCCTGTCCTCTCTGTCAGTCTGTGGCTGTCCGAGCTGGTCTGTGTCGCGTAAGTACCTTTGCCTATTCCCTGGTACCTCTCCGTCTCGCTCAGTTTTCCCTCTTGATCGACTCGCCCCGTCTTGTCGCTCCGTTTTGCCCCCGCTGCCTTTCATCTCATTTCAAGCCCCTACTCGACAATCATCTTGCTGATGGGTCTACGGAGTTTTATGTTGAGTATTGCTCAGATACTCCGTATCCACGTTACCATCACCGGATTCATTTGCTCTTGATTTAATGTATTCTTACAGCACGCTATTGTCCCACACTCTACCCACTCCCATACACACACAGTAGCTTACATCATGTAAATAATATGCACTCGTTCCAAGACTGTGTTTGCTAACGTCTTGAACCCTGTCACCACCCTCTCCTCCCGCTCCTCCCCACCCTCGTCTCGCTTTTCCTGCAGCGTACCCGAGTTCCTGCGCCCTTGTCACCCTATATTTACAGCTAGTGGACTGTGCTCCGCACTCCCGCGTTCTTTGCCTTCAAGTGCAGCTTGTAACGCGGCAAGCATCGAGACTGACATCATGGAGAAGGAAAGCACTGTATTCACATTCTAAAGCATCATCCAATGTGCGCTTGAACATAGGAAATATCGAGGCCGCACCTTGCCAGAGCTCTTGGGTACATCTGAGCTAGTCTACACAACCCACTACACCCTCTCGCGAGCTGTCTAGCTCTAGCTCTGTGCGCTGTTGTCACCCCATCCGAGGCACTCGCACCCACCATGCCAGGGCCGTTCCTCACCCCCTACAGGTCTCTTACATAACTATGCAGTCGTTGCAACCTCTATTGCCAGCAAGAATTCAATGCCCAGATCAACGGATTGATGAGTACGGAGTACTCTCCGATTCAAAGAGCCTGGAGACAGATCTTATGTTTCAGTGCAAAATATTACACCTCCGCTCTAGTATGCAGGTTTTGAACACTGGCAGACTGCATGGTGGCCACATTTGTTCTGGCCTGTGTTCTGTTGTGCTCCATGGTGCTCTGACATCTCACCTCGACCAAAAAATGCTCCCTACTTCGTAGGCACTACTACAGCTAATAACGCTCATTAATCTCGGCATCAACTGCTCACGCCCCAGCACCACTTGTGCCATATTTAGTGCCAGCTGATTCTTCGGCCTTGATCTTCAACATCTGAACTCAACAGCAGATGCCCACTGAGATCATGGGACTGTCAAGTATTTCTGTAAGCACTCGATCAACGCTCTATTAATTAGTTTGATCCTAAGATAGTGTGGTATCTTATGTTATGTCATACGCGAGGGTTGGTAAGATAAATTCGTGCATGAAAGCATAGCGACGTTCTTACCATGACTTACACCCAGGTGCGGATACTCTGATCGCCACAGCCTGTGATCCCCCAGGCTCTGTGTACTGTGTATTACACACACACTCGCTCACCACATCCACACCCCCATAAACTCTGTACGCGCGCACACCCGTCCGTCTCCCGTCTGTCGGCGTCGTTCTTACACATGTGGCCAGGCCAGGCCAGGCCTCGAGAAGTGCACCTAGTCCTTCTCGAAGGTGTTTCTACCACATCGTGCCGCGCCATCTCTGACGTATCGCATGCACTGCAAGTCCAAACCAAGCCGAACAAGCAACTAACAGGCATGAACAGAGCTAGCAGCTAGCTAGCATCTTGGAATATGAATCTATCTTACTTTCCGCAAAGCCATTTGAGCCGATGACAGCAGCGACTAACCACTGTCATGGGACAGACATGTTGCATATTTGTATCGATATGTGCCTGTTTATCCGCTCCGTCACTGCCGAGCTTCTGATCAGCTTAGTGTCTGCCTGGAGCATCTTCCACATCCCATCTCTGTGCTGGTTCGAGGACGCCCGGCCAGAGCCCGAGCTGTGAAAATGTCGAGGCTGCACTCGAGGCCGCACTTGACTTGCGCACAAAGAGCGTTGTATTTGTCGCAACCAGCAACTTCTCTTACATGTATCTCGTCACAGATTGTCAACACCATTCCCGCACTACTACCGCAGCGTCCTGTCCACTTGCAGCATAGCGCCCGCCGCCGTCGTCGACAGTGTTCCCAAACCCACCAGGATAGCACTGACCTAAAAGTACGGCGTATGCGCATTAGTACGGTATTAGTGCAGAGCAAACAAGCCGACGAACGATAAGGCGAAAGATGAAAGACGGAAGAAGGAAGACGAATGGCAAAATAATAAGAAAAGACGAAAGACGGGACAAGCTTCGATGCCATCAGAAAAGACTGATACTGGGATCGAGCACCCTTTATTCTTGCTGATGTCCGACTTCCCTCACATCCCTCCAGACTCTGGATCACGCTGCCCGCAAGCGAGGCTAATCCCACGGCACTAGTTTTTGATTATCTGTTTGTTTGGTTGTTAATGCTGCTCGTGTTGTCCATATTTATTGCCTTTTCTTTTATCGCTTTATTCTTTTATTGCTTTATCGTTTCATCGCCTTCGTTTTCTTGTATCATTGGCTGCTTCTTATTATTCATTATTCTATTATTATTCGTGCTCGATCTTACTTGTTTCGTCACTTTGCTCCGTGCGAGCATTACTCCGTCCAGATATTCGTGGTTCTGAATTTATGTATCTTCTTATGTTTCTTCTCTATTTTTAGTTGGAATGATGTGCGGTTGATATTTTATCGTTTGATTTATTATTCATCTCGCATCGTTTCTTGTCCGCTGATGTCTCTACGGAGTACGGAGAATCCTCTCTGCCCAGCTTAAAAGCGGGATTCCAGCCAATATTCGAGAACACCTGCACACCCCCTCTACGGAGCACACTCTTTCATCTTTTGCCATTCCTTCTGGAGCCAACAGACACACACGTCCAGGACTTGTCTATTCCGTGTGTAGTATTTCGACTGGTAAGATACCCTCCGGACATAGCTCGCATCGGCTGCTGCAGTGCTGCAGTGCTGCGGTGCTGCACCTGTGCACCCCCTCCCCATATCCTATCCGCCCATCCTTCTCGTGCCAGTGTACATCTGTGCGTGTCTGTGTGCATCTGCGTCTTTGCTTTGCTACTGCTTTTGCGCCTGCAGCTTGCCGTCACCATGTCCCGTCGATCGTCGGCGAGCTCTCGTTATCCCTTGGCTTTGTACGGCTCTCGTGTGGCTGCGCCTGTCGCAACGAAGGGCTCGACCATTCTGCGCCATCCGTGCCAAATGATTATTGATCTGTTGACCTGTACCGCGGAGTGTTGTGTTTTGACTGAATGCTTTTTGTATTGATGTCTTTTATCTCTGGCTTTATATATTTTATCTCCTTTAAAGCGGCCATGTAAGATAAGCTGCTTTAATGTCCATGGTCCTCGTTTCTTTTTGCCTCTACTCCTCTTTGATTTCAGAAGCACGCGTTTGATTATATTGCTTTCTTTGATTTTATTCAACTCTTCTCCCGATGTATATGTGCTCACTCTATTCATCTTAATACCCGCAAGGCATCCACACATCTTCATCTCCTCGTCTTCCCCATCTCTCCTCTGACGTCGCTCACTTTTGAATTGTGGAAGCAGACACTCCTCACTTCCCACTCCCCCCTCCCTTTCCTCCTCGACCTCTTTTCAACCCCCCTTGACGTTTGTGCACCAACCACAACGAGTACAACTGACAAGCATCCTCTGTCTCAACGCTCATCGCCAGCCGTATTGTCTATCCTCCTCTTGGGATTGCTATTCGATCTCGTTCCACTCTAGATTCGTTCCAGATCATCACCTTGGCTACTTGCGCCCCGACAGCTCGTCTCCATCCACCTCGCATCTTTTTACTTGCACTCCTGTTGATTTATATCTGCACGGTTCGCCCCTGCGCAGCGCCATACCCTCGCCGTCACTTGGATTGCCTGCAGCAGTGCAGTTCGCATTGCACATACGCCGGTGCCCCCAAGCGAGACCCAAGTACCAGGCCGCAGGCCCGACGGCATCACGACACAACGCCGCATTGCTGGGAACAGTCTCTCTCCACCTCCATCACCATCCCATCTATCTCACCTCTCCATCCACCTGTCTTTACCTGCTCGCCGCACCCATGTACTCTACACAACCAAACGGCGCTGACAGTGCAACCATCAATCCTGCTGCGCTTGCATCTCTAGGTGAGTCTTGTCTTGGTCCTCTGTGCTGTTGACTGTGCCCGTCTCGTCGTCGCTGTTATGCCTCTCCGCGCTACATCTGCTCTTCATCCGTTGATCGACTCCCAACGGCACGCCCCAGCTGCTCGTCTTGTCCTTCTTTGTGTTGGTCGCTAGTCGTCGTCGCTAGCTCTGGTCGCTAGTCCTGGTCCCCTTCCTGTGCGTGCAGTGCGTCCTTTGACGTCTTCCACGCCGTTTCGTCCAGTCCACATTCCATATGGCGGCTTCCATCGTCTTATTGCTGCGCTTCCCTGATGTCTTGATCTAGTCAGATGTTCTAGTGTGTTTCTGTTCCCACGCTGCCACTCCCCGTCTACTCCACGTCCACTCACGGTCTTGGCCTCGTCACGGTTTCCATCCACGGAGCCGTTGCTTGTATCCCTTGCGTCCGGATGTCCTTTTATGTATTTCTCTGTACTTATTGCCAACGCACTATTCTGTACTTTGCCGTTTCTCCAGTCTTTCTCTTGTCTCACCTCATCCCTGGCAAGGCGTCTTGGAGCCCGATGAGCACCTGCATCATCAAGTCCAATTGCATCTCTGGGCGGAGTATTGTCTTCCGTTGGCTTTGCATAGAGATTCTGTCTCTCTTTTGTTTGTTGTTTCTATTGGTTTTGTTGTTTCTATTGATTTGTCGTTTCTATTGATTTGTTGTTTCTATTACTTTGTCTGTATGTTTATCGTTTCGGCTGTTGCCCCTGCTGCCTCTCTGCATCTCTCCTGTCCGGACGTCTCTTATGCTTCTCCCCAGTCAAGTGATCATATCTTCTACTTCCACCTCGGCCTGCTTGCTCTCCATTTCCCTGCCACTTGATTCACATTTACACTCTTCTCGGTTGGTGACTGCCCCTCCTGTTCGCGACTCCCACTACTGTACCGGCTATCCTGGCGTTGTCTTGGATTCCGTTTCCTTTGCCTACACCTGCAGCTCGCGAGACGTTTGCGCACCGACGACGACTGGACACGGCATCTATGTTGCGGCGTGCATCCATCTGCACACACATCTGCACACTCTGCACACTTCTGCACACATCTGCGCCCATCCGCACACACACCTGCACACTCATCTGCACACATGCTAAACCCTTCCAGATCTCCAGAAAGCTTCTTCACGAGGCATCAAACGGAGCCGATCGCCCGAAGACTACCAAGGACCCCCAGGCGATGATAGTAAGTGATTGTCTGTTCTGCCAATGCAATGCTACTTGCCCACATCCCCGTCCTCCTCTTGATGCTTGTCATCGCCGTTTCTCCTCATGATCGGCCACCTTTTTCCTCTTCTACTTTGCTTCCTCTCACGTCGCCGACGCCCTGCTCTCTTCCACCTTGTCCTTCCATCCCATCCATCCCATCCAGCACCATCCACCATCCACCATCCCATCTTCTACTGGTCTCCTCCTCTACTACTAGTTCGCGTGGCGAAATAAGGGCAGCAAAAGGGAAAATCAATCAATCAGTGGGGCCAGAGAGGGGGCATTGATTGCCTATTGCCTATTCGCGTAAGAATAGAAAAAGCAATAACACCAAGGCACGCTCGTCAAGACACGTCCCCCGGCGATAAGAGCGAGACACCCGGGCGCACCGCCAACCGCCAAACCGCCAAACCGCCAAACCGCCAAACAACGCGACCACGTTCTTTTGCTACCCACCCCCGTCCCAGCGTCCTGCACCTACACCTGCACCTGCACCTCGCCTGCACCACCTACGTCTGCTGCACTGCACTGCACCTACCAACCGTTTCCCGTTTTTCCTGCTCAACCCTACCCGTCATCATTCCTGCCACTCCTTGTCAAACACAACCCTTCTCACCCCCGTCCATTCTTTATTTCCATTAATCCTTTGATCATTCTTTAACTTTAAAACTGACCCTCCTTCCTCCCCCCCCTCCCCCCTTCACAGGTGACAAGCCGAGAAAACGCGGCCGACCCATGAAACCCACCAAGTCCGGAGGCATCACCGAAACTCCCATCCAACCACCCATTGTCCCCCCGCCACTGTCTGCATCCTCTGTTGCTTCGTCCACTGCAGCGTCCGCAGCGTCCATTCCTCCGCTGCCCAGCATGTCTTCGCAGCCGCTTCCGCCACACGCGCAGGCGCACCCGGCGCATAGCCCGGCCCATCCATCCCAGCCGCCACCTGTCCAGCGCTCCTATGCTGCACCTCCAATCCAAGCTCCTCCCATCTCCGGCCCTGCACCTACACAGTCGCTACCTCCTGTCAAGACGCCTGCAAAGCCGACCCTCAAGGCTCTCCCGACCGTGCGCGATCACACCACCGACCAGCTTGGCCCTGGCAACGACGAATACCTGCCGCGCGAGATTGACGAGGCCGGCGAAAAGAAGGTCCTGCAAAACGGCCACTTGCTCGGCGGCCGCGAGTACCGCTGCCGCACCTTCCTCGTGCCTCAGCGCGGCGACAAGCTGTTTATGCTTGCGACCGAATGCGCGCGCGTCCTCGGCTACCGCGACTCATACCTGCTGTTCAACAAGAACAGATCGCTGTTCAAGATCATTGCCAACCAAGTCGAGAAGGACGATCTCGTGGGCCAGGAGATCCTGCCCTTTTCCTACCGCTCGCGCCAGATTGCCATTGTGACCGCCCGCAGCATGTTCCGCCAGTTCGGCAGTCGCGTGATTGTTGGCGGCCGCCGCGTGCGTGACGACTACTGGGAGACCAAGGCGCGTAAGCAGGGCTTCACCGAGGCCGACCTTGCCGGCGAGAAGCGCCCTGGCGGCTCTAAGGCGCGCGAGGCCGCTGCGGCAGAGGCTGCTGCCGCACAGAATGCGACGCCTCTCATCGGCCAGTCACACCCCGAGATCGTCTATAGTAACACACCCGGCCAGCCCTTTAGCGCAGCAGCGCCGCCGCCAATGCCCGACTACAGCGACACCCGAAGCCGCGACTACTCGAGCATCCTCAAGACTGGCCCGCGCCAGGAGATCACCGGCCCCCCATACCAAGACCGCTCGCAGGCATCCCCCATTGGTGAAGTGCAACAGCAGGCCCACCATGCGGCTGACTTCAACCGCTCGGTCAACCAGCAGCGCGACATGCGCCAGGACTACATGCAGAGCTACTGGCGCCGTCCGCATGAGCAGCCGCCGCCGCCCGCTAACCTCACCCCACAGCAGCTGTCTACGACTGAAGCCTCGATCCCGTCCAGCCGTGCTGGAACTTCTACGAGCGGCCCCGCCGGCGCCATGGCGCAACCGAGCATGGTCCACCATAGTCCACAGATGATGATGACTGCTGCGCCGTATTCGCAGACCCTCAACGCGCCCAGCTCCCTGCCATCCTCAATACAGCGTTCGTCTGGCATGCCGCAGCCCCCCAACTACAACTACCCACCCTCGACACAGATGTGGCCCCAGACGCCTCAGTACAGCTACTCGCCAGCGGCCCCCCCGCACCAGCAGCCGCACCAGCCGCCGTCTTCCTCGCAGATGCGCCACTCGAGCACCAGCAGCCAAGTACCGCCCAACAGCCTGCCCTACTCTGGCATGCCTGGCATGAGCCAGGGGTACCCCTCGCAGAGCCCCGCGTTGCCGTATGAGCAGACTCCGCGTCAATACATGCACCCGCCCGGTTCCGGCTCACCGGCCGTAACCCAAGGCTGGCAGGGCCAGCAGCAGAACTCGTCGCAGTGGTGGCCTAACCAGCAGCAGTGAGACTTTTCTCTCTGTTTCTGCTACGTTCTGCTTCTTTTTCTGCGCTCTTACGGATTTTGTTACGGCCGCTTTCTCAACGATTGATTCTCATCTTTTCTCTTGCCTTGGTTATATTTGAAAGCACGACGGTTTGACGAAAGAACGGCCTCGCCCAACTTCTCGTCGTGCTCTGTTTTCAATCCGGACCTGCTTATCTGTTTGCCCATTCCGACGGTTGTTATTTTTGTTTTTGGTTTCGACTCAGGCGGCCTTTTGATCTCTATTCCCCTTTTAGCTTGATCGGTGGCCTTTGATTGTTCATTTGCTGGCTTTTGACTTGCGACTTTACTTGCGACTTTGACAAATTGGGCTCATTGATATCCTTCTAGGTATACACGACTAGGATCCCGGTATCTGAATTTGGGTTTTATAGTCTTCCTTTACTTTGGGCAGTTGCCTTTATCTGCTCGTTACTGGTCTTCTGCTGGTCTTCTTCTTTTTCTTCTACTTCTTTTCTTTTGGCCGGCCTGGTCTTTTTGCTTTTGACATCTGGTCCTCGTTGGATTTCCTGGTCACGTCATCTTGTTGTTTGCTCTTTATGGGAAAGGGTCTTGAACCTTGGAATTTGGGGGCCTTTTATTTTCTATTATATCCCTTTTTTGTTCATGTTTTGTTACTGTTGCGGGCTCTTTTCGTTTGTTATGGTACTTCTTCCTTCTGCTCTATTGTTATATGATATTGATCCTGGGACGGTGGAGGTCTTCTTACTGTTCTCTTTCGTTTCGCTAATTTCTACCTTTTTCTCGTTCTCTTTGCCTTTCTGGTCTTTGTCTTGTGGCTCGTTTCCCATACGTTTCTCTTTCCTTGGATGGTCTTGTCAGTCTCGGTTAGTCTCGGTTACCAGTTTCTTCAGGCAGTGTTAGTTGCTGCTTTGTCCTTGACTTTAGGATTCGGGTTGGGGGCTTGGTTCTCCTGCTACTTCAACGTCGAAACGGCGGGTTCTGTCTTGTCTTTTGTTGCATGCAAGCATCGGCCCCGCTATCCTCTGGTCACTCGTGTTCTTCTTCTGTTCTTCTGCTGTTCTTCTGTTGTTCTTCATCGTTGCTTTCTTACTCTTGCCTTATTGTTCGTTCCAAGTATTTTATTCGTTCTATTTATACGCAAAGATGCGCCTTTAATATACTCTATATCTTCTCGGTATATTAGCTGGCTTGTTGTTAATCACAGCTGCTGCCCAAGTGATGCTTGTCTGTATGCTTGTCTGTCGTGCGTTATGTTATGCCTTGAGAGATCGTGACGTACTCATGTGTAGCAAATAATACAGTATCACGCCTGAGACCGTCTTTATACTTGCAGTACATATAGGATTCGTCACCGATATATAGCGCGCTCTGTATAAAAACACTGCCACAGCCTTCCCGCATACCCCACACCCAAAAGTGGATTTGTAAGTAAGGCTACAGCACTGGGCCGATAACGATAAGCAAGGCGAAGCGACAATGGCAGCTTTGATTCGTCAGCGTAGCGCATCGTCTGGATTTTCTCAGGCCCGCCTTAAGAATCCCAAGATCGACCTCGACCGGCTTTACCTCCTACCATTCGCAGCAGTCACGGAAGCCAGCCACGACACACCCACAAACGCAGCATGGCCACCCTGAAGCGCTCCGAACCCTCTGACGGGTTTGCCCCCAACCTGTCCAGCAAGACCTTTGTGCGCACCACCAAGAGCGGCAAGGTCCAGAAGATTGTGCGCGAGGTCTACCTGCGCCAGGACATCCCGTGCTCGTCGCAGCTGTGTGTTGCCTGCCAGGACAGTGCCCCGCGCGATGCTGGCGGCCATGGTAAGCGGCTTCTATCCCAGCCCCAAGCCCATTGCCAGGCTCGGCCACAACTAACAGCGCCCAGTCGTCCCCTCTGTGCTCAGCAACCGCCCGGCCGGAACCAAGGCCTACCCCAAGGGCCACTACCTTGTGCCCGACACCAACGCCTTCCTGACCGCCATGGACCTATTTGAGCAGACCTCGGCCTTTTACGACGTCATTGTCTTGCAGATTGTGCTCGAGGAGGTCCGCAACCGCTCGCTGCCCCTCTACAACCGCCTCATCGGGCTCACCCGCAGCGACGAGAAGCGCTTCTACGTCTTCTTCAACGAGTTCCGCCTCGAGACCTATGTGCCGCGTGACGCTGGCGAGACCATCAACGACCGCAACGACCGTGCTGTGCGCCGCGCCGTCCAGTGGTACAGCGAGCACATCTCCGCTGCCGCTGCACACGCCGCTCAGCCCGCACCTACTGTCGTCATGCTCAGCAACGACCGCGACAACCTTTCCAAGGCCCGTAAGGCCGGGCTTGCCGCTTGCTCGCTGCCCGAGTATGTCAGCGGCCTCGATAATGCCGACGAACTGCTCGACATGATCCCCGAGTCACAGGATCCTTCGGTCACCGATAGCAAGAAGGCTACCCTTGCCAAGAGCAACACCCACCTCTACCCCGAGTACCTGACCATGTCGAAGCTGACGACGGGTGTCAAGGCCGGCCTGCTGCACCAGGGCAACTTCAGCGTGTCGCCCTACAACTACCTCGAAGGCTCTGTGCGTGTGCCTGCTTTCCCCAAGGCTCTGCTCATCCTGGGCCGCGAGAACATCAACCGTGCTGTCGACGGCGATACTGTCGTTGTCGAGGTGCTGCCGCGCGACCAATGGAAGCAGCCGTCGACCAAGATTATCGACGAGGAAACAGTAACCAAGAACGAGAGTGCCGAGAACGGCGACGGCGACGGCGATTCGGCCGGCGGCGCGCGCAGCAACGACTTGATCTCGGCCAAAGAGCGAAAGGCTCTGCAGGAGGAGGTCAAACGCACACAGGTCCAGGCCGTGGCCGTCCCAAGCTCAGGCAAGGCCAACAAAGATGACGCCCCATCCCACGTTGAGCCGACCGCGCGCGTTGTCGGCATCATCCGCCGCAACTGGCGCCAGTACGTCGGCCACATCGACCAGACATCTGTCAGCAAGTCGTCTGGCCAAGGCCGGAAACAAGAAACCGTCTTTGTCATCCCCATGGACAAGAAGATCCCCAAGATCCGTCTCCGCACTCGTCAGGCTAGCGAGCTGCTGGGCAAGCGCATCCTGGTCGCTATGGATGCCTGGGACCGCGACTCACGTCACCCCGTCGGCCACTTTATCCGGTCGTTGGGTGAGCTCGAGACCAAGGCTGCCGAGACCGAGGCTCTGCTTCTCGAGTACGACGTGCAGTACCGCCCCTTCCCCAAGACCGTCCTAGACTGCCTGCCAGCTGAGGGCCACGACTGGCGTGTTCCTGCGAGCAAGGAGGACCCCGGCTGGATCGACCGTGAGGATCTGCGCGACCTGCTGATTTGCAGTATTGACCCCATCGGTTGCCAGGATATCGACGATGCCCTGCATGCCCGCCCGCTGCCCAACGGCAACTACGAGGTCGGTGTGCACATTGCTGATGTGTCGCACTTTGTGCGCCCCAACAATGCCATGGACCTCGAGGCCAGTGTCCGGGGTACTACCGTGTACCTCGTCGACAAGCGTATTGACATGTTGCCCATGCTTCTGGGCACAGATTTGTGCTCGCTCAAGCCATACGTCGAGCGCTATGCATTCTCCGTGCTCTGGGAGATGGACCCTGACGCCAACGTTGTGGATGTGCGCTTCACAAAGTCTGTGATCCGGTCCCGTGAAGCGTTCAGCTACGAACAGGCCCAGCTGCGCATTGATGACACCTCGGAGCAGGGTGACCTGACAAAGGGTATCCGCACGCTGCTCCAGCTGTCCAAGAAGCTCAAGCAGAAGCGTCTCGATGCCGGTGCCCTGAGCCTGTCGTCGCCCGAGGTCAAGGTGCAGATGGAGTCGGAAACTTCGGACCCCATCGACGTGCAAACCAAGGCCCTGCTCGACACCAACTCGCTCGTCGAAGAGTTCATGTTGCTCGCCAACATTGCCGTGGCCACCAAGGTCTACGAGGCATTTCCGCAGACGGCCCTGCTGCGTCGCCACGCGCCACCCCCCAAGACCAACTTTGACGAGCTGAGCCGCCAGCTGCGCGCTGCAGGCCCCGTTGGCGACGACGGCGGCGCTTTTATCCTCAGCACCGAGTCTTCCAAGGCCCTGGCCGACAGCCTAGACGACTGTGTTGATCCTCAAGAGCCCTTCTTCAACACGCTGATCCGTATCCTGGCCACGCGCTGCATGACTGCTGCCGAGTACTTCACGGCTGGCTCGCTGGCCTATCCCGAGTTCCGGCATTACGGTCTGGCGTCGCCCATCTACACACACTTCACGTCGCCCATCCGCCGGTACGCCGATCTGCAGGTCCATCGCCAGCTGGCCTCGGCCATTGGCTACTCGTCGAGTGCAACAGCAACACGCGGCCGCCTGTCTGCCATCTGCCGCAACATCAACATGCGCCATCGGAACGCACAGCTTGCTGGTCGTGCCAGCATTGCTTACTATGTCGGCCAGGCCGTGCGTGGGAAGGAAACGACTGCAGAGGGCTTTGTGATGCGCGTCTTCAGCAACGGTTTCGTGGTCTTGGTACCGCGCTTCGGCATCGAGAGCGCTATTCGGCTGCGGGACCTTGCAACGCCCGAGCCTGAAGCCACCTTTGACGCCGACACGTATACGCTGGAGACGACGATGGACGTTGCGTCCAAGAAGGACAGCAGTAAGGCCAAGTCCAAGCCGCTGACCATCAAGCTGTTCCAGAAGGTCATGGTGCGCATCACGGACCACAAGGATGAGACGACGGGAAAGCGCAGTGCGCGCATGGAGCTGGTCACGGCATAAAAGCTGGTTGTTTTCTTCGTTTTCCGGCTTCTGGGTTATTGCGTGTCGTATTGTTATTTTGTAGTGTTCTCGGTGGCTGTGTATGGTTGGGCATTTCGCATATAGACAGTTTGTGCACTTTGGACACATACTCTCTCACGGTTTTGTACATAATACCCGGAGTATGATATTTTGCATGTCGTCTATTCCAAAGAGCAAATAAGTGGTTAAAAGCAGAGAGTGACTTCTCTTCAAAGTGATATTGTGATCTGTAACGTGTTGGGTAACCAAGAAATACATCAAAACCAAAGCCAAAACCAAAATCAACCCATTATCCAATTGCATATTACCTTAAGATCATTGCGGTATCCATGAACCCGTTCCTGGCTTGCTGTCTTATGACGATGCCGTGGTGGTTGAGCGCTGGCCCGTGTTTGGGCGACTGTGGTGGAAGTGATGGGGCATCTTGGGGATAGGAGGCGGTCCGGTGTAGTCAAGTAGTGGGATGGTGAGACCGTAAGGCTCTGTCTTGCCTTCGGGATCATGTTGATCGATCTCGACACAAAGGCGGACGTCGAGACTTCCGTCGTTGGCCATGCCGTGCAGTTCTCCTGCGGCCTTGTGCTCTGTACCGGCACCCTCTTCGCCCGCATGCAGGGCATAGTGGCCATCACGGCCGTTGCCAGACTTGCCACCGCTAGAGCCAGCTCTTGAACCAGGTGCTACACTACCGTTCGCAGAAGCATCGGTGGCGCTAGTTGCGCCGTTGTCTCTGCGTCTTGACAGCGAGCGACGGCCAAAGCGAGATGAGCCCCGCGAAGTTGGGCGTGCGCCAGGTCCATCAGGCGCCAAGGTCAGAGGCCGACTTCTTTCCTCGTGATCAGCATTGTTCGGCGAGTTCTCGGTGATGATGGCGAAGTTCCGGCTCGGCATTGTGACCTGGTTGTGGTTCGCAGTCTTGTTGGACGTGCCGGGGTCCTTGTTGAAGATCTTGAACAGGGTCTCGTCAGTTGAGCTGTTGAGATGGTGGATCTTGTTGCGGCGAGCCAGCAGATTGGCAACAGCGGCCGGGGGTGGCTTGTTGGTAATAGCAGATGAGACCACGTTGATCATGAAGCGGTAGTCGTTCTCAGTAGCAATCTTGAGGTCGGGGTTGGCGTAAAAGCGGCCAATAGCAGCCAAGTGCACATCACCACCCAGGATGGTGATGCGGACAGAATGCTCGGCACTGAGTGCTTGCAGGCGTTCAATAAACCAGTTACGCTCCTTCTTGTGCGTCCGGGCTGTGTAGTGGTCGTCAAGATCATCGAGAAGATCAACACTTCCATCAAAGTAGTTGAAGAAACCACCGCCCAAGCCGAACCGTCTGTTCATGAACTTAACAGGGCCCATAAGAGGACTAGAGAAGATGTTTTCTAGCCATGTCAGGCGCTGGTCATGTTAGCACTGCTATAGAGGCATTATAGAAACAGAACTACATCTGGAGCGTGAGACTTACCGGGTAGGCAATTGGAACACCTAGCAGGAGGATGAGATGCTTGATAGGCTGGCCGACAGCGGCAGCAGCCTTGAACTCGCCCGACAGTCGGGTGAAGATCTGATCGTAGGTCTCCGGGTAGTTGACTTGGTGGCGGGTTCTCTATAGTAAAAGATTGCGTTAAAAACGAAAGCAGTCGTGAGAAGCAACAAAGCATGACGGGCTTTTCTTACCTCGGTCCGGGCATCGATACCCACGAATGCCATCCGGGCACCAAGCTGGCAGTACATGTTATGCGAGTGCTCGGCGACATAAGGCTAGCATCTAGTTAGTATCTCTTTCCGTGACTCGTGGTTTTATAGTTATTCAGCTTTACTCACGCCTGGCTTCGAGCCAATGATGTAGCTGGACTCGATCATTGCAGGTGCAACATAGGTATCGACAAGCTGTGCAGGGTCGATACCGTCGGCATGGCCGGCTTGGGGGGCATCTGAGATATCTGTTAGCCAAAACAAGACTACTGATGACTACGCAAGGCTAAGGCGACGTACCGGACGTATATGTCGAGGGCGGGGGTGGCAGGTGGTGCTGGAAAAGCATGTAGTACTTGTGCGCAGTTCCACCGATACCACGGAAGACCTTGTTGTGTTAGTGGTGCAAGGGTCAGAGAACTGGGACAAATGGGACAAAGCTTACGTCGCATCTCATGAATTCGTCCACATAAGAACCGAAGCCGTCGATAATCTGCAGCCTGTGTTAGCTCGTACAATCATTGACACCAGAGGCCTCTGGGTAAGACATGGTAGGACAAGGGCAACGCACATCATGGTCGTCCCAAATGTTGAGCTGCGGGATCTGGCCGTTTGCGGACGCAAACGGTTCGGTCGAGTACCACTTAATGTAGTTGTCCAGATAATAGTCGTCACACTCCTTGCGCAGCTTCTCCGTGAACCTGTACTCGTGGCGCTTCTTCGGGTTGCCGATCGCCGTCCACTCGCGCAGCGGTCCGAAGACACGGATGCTGTCGTTGTAGATCTGGTCACCACCTCCGATCATGACGTGGAAGGGCGTCTTTGTGTGAATACGAGCCACGTCGTTCCACAGCGCCGGCCCGCTCCACGCGTCCTCGTCAGTGCCCACACTGAAGCCGTTGCACGAGAAGAAGAGGATGCGCATGGCTTCTGAGGCAGCCGGCACGGAGAAGTAGCTCGTCCGCGGCTTTGTCTCGCTCTCAAAGCGCAGGCCCGGGAAGGTGTACTGCCAGCGCGACTCTGTCTGGCCCATTGGAACGGCTAGGTCAAATCGCCAAAAGGTGTTGCGCGGGTCGGAGTAGAGGCAGACACCCTGGGCCTCCCGCGAGCCACTGGCACCTGCACTGCCGTTCGAGGCGCTTCCAGAAGCCGGGCCCAGAACCGCGGTTGGGACAAAAGGCACAGACTTGCCACCGCCGCGGGTCACAACAAGAGCGCTTCCGATCCAAATGTTTCCCTCTGTGCGCCGGTAGTTCAGCAGAGGGCCGACAATAATATCCTTGTTGTCCGACGCCACGGGCTTGACCTGGCCGTCGGCCGTGAAGGCTGGCGCAGAAGCAGCGGCATCGACAGCTTGGGGAACCACAATGGGTCTAAATCGCCCAGCAGTGCTGTCAGAACTGCCGCCTGGTGCGGCCGCGTTGCCACCTGCTGCACCAGCAGCTGCGCCTTCTTCTGGAGAAATGCGCGACCGGTTCAGAAACTCTGTGAGGTCCTTGACGTCACCGCGAGGGCCTTCTTCATCGCGTGGCTGGTTGGCAGAAGCAGCGGCATGGCGCGCAAAAGCGGAGGACTCCTGGTGGCGCCAGCGGTTCGCAGAGGCATAGGGGTTGCGACCGTCAGCAGTTGCGTCCTCCTCCAGGTCGTCTGCGTGGTCGCTATGGAGGTGCGGGAGGCGTGGGTGGTGGTCGGACATGGCCGCTGTGGTGTGTGTATGAGTGTGTTGTGGTTGTTAGACTCAAGTAACTCTCCGTCTCCAAAAGCTCGAGTCTGTTGTCACGCTCAAGTGGTATAAAGCTAAAAGCTAAGAGGTATTCGTCGAGTGGCGTTTTCGACAGTGAGTACCAGTCTGCAACGAGTGTCTCGAGGAGACAAACAAGGTGTCGGGAGAAATGGTCCTGGTCGCACAGGTCGCAGAGACGGAGGATAGCTTCGAGGGAGGGAGGGAGCAGAAGGTAGAAGCAACGGCCTGTCAGAGAATATTAATAACAACACCAGAAATGTAAAACAAAGCTATTTGGAGCCACCAAGTAGCAACAAGCAACAAAGTCACAAAACAGCATAGCTTACGTCGTAGCTTGGCGCAAGGGGTGGGGACTATTTTAAACAGCCCGCGATTGATTCGACTGTTCCGCGGGCTAGTCAAGCAATAATGCGCCAGAGACAATGATGGGGAGCGAGCGCGAAAGCAGATGAGACAGGGGAGACATGAGAGACAAGATGAGAGACAAGCGGAGAGACAGGAAGAGGAAATACAGTGAGGCCAAAGTGTGCCACCGAAAAGGGGGGGAAGAGGGAAGACGGGGGGATGCTGGAGAGATGGCGATGAGGGAAAGAGGGCAGAGAACAAAGCAAAAAGGGAAAGAGCGATCAGGTACGGAGATTGGGCGAGTCCAATGGGAAAGAGCGACAGGTCGAATGATCAACAACGGCAGGAGCGATGGTCAGAAATACAATGATACACAAGTACAGGCCTAAAAGGGCAAAAATCGGGTTGTTAGTTACCAAAGAATCGCTCGCGGGAAGGTACGATCGGCCTCTAGCTTTTCACCGCAGAAGGGCAGTTTCCGGCTTTCCGTTGCGCCAAGATTTTGCTGTGACAATACGCAGCACCAAGATTAAGATATCATAATGTAGGAGGATTAGACGCAGGCTGTTATGACGGAGTAGCACAGTATGCGACACAGCTTTGAGCAAGAGCGCCGCGCCGGTAGCCGGCAATGCACCCAAGCTGTGGCGGCCTCCCGCGCAGTGGATCTTACGTCAAGGGTGTCCACACGGTGAGCCCTGCAGGGCCCTATGCAGCAAGAGCGGCCAGTCGCAGCTTCTATCTAAGCATAGACGAATTGCATGTGAGTAAGCAGGTAAGATAAGGTAAGCATACATTGCTGCCACGTCTTACAGGAGGCATCCCATCTTCTGGATACAACAGATACTGGCGATCATATCGACAGAGTGAACAACATTATCCTAAGCAATACTACGCAACAAATTTCGATGCGCATCATTTATGTCACTAAAGTACTGCTAGCCCGCGGTAGCCAATCAGCGAGAGTGCTGGCAGGCTGGTTCAGTAGGGATGTCCACCCTGCACGGAAAGCGAGACAAATACCAGGTAGAGTAGAGCACAGTATTTATCAGGCAAGTTGATAGAAGGAAGAACAGTAGGCCTCAAGTCTAGAGATATCGCGGGAGGGACGGATGTAGTGGTGGCAGTGGTCAATGATAACAATATGGCAGGCTGCGGGAGGACGGCAACCTAGTAGCAAACCACGTGGATCTGCAATAAATCGCAATTCCAACAGCTCAGGACTACATCAAACATGGCCTAGGAGTACTCCTACGGAGTAGGCTGTTGGGGTCTGGTGGGTTTCGTTCCTTATTCCCTTCTCGGCATGCTTCGTTGGCAGGGCGTAGCTGGGTCTTGGCTACAGGGAGTCAGGTTGACTAGCCGCAGCATGACGTGGACAACAGGCAACATCGACCACCTTCAACGACCAGACAGACACACAAACACAAGCACGGCAAACACGGATGTGAAGAGTGAATGCAATAAATCAAATGCTAACAAATAACAGATCCCATGATGAAACGCCCTGCTTTTGTTCCAAGTCTTGCTCTATGTAGTGTTGCTCAAGGCGAGCCAGCATCTTGAATTCAGTCGTGCCCATCTTGCCACGCAGGGAATGCCCAGCCAGTACAGATTGGGTATATCCGTCTGCTAGGCACTTGCCAGTGTGCGCGGTATGAGCCCCCAGTTGCCGCTGCAGCTGCACTTGCGCTGCTGCGCCAGGACAAACTGGTATCCGGGTCGTGACCCTGATCCCGAGATATCATCCATCACGGCCGCACAGCGCACGCATCTGCGCAGCATGGGTGGCCCTTGGCTGAAGCTGTTCGTGTGGCCGTTGCTCGTACCGTTGCTGATGTTCGTTGGCCGGGGTGGCGCCAGCTCTGCGCGCTTGAAAACGTCAATCTGCACGTGTTTCAGCCGCTTCTCCCGCAAACTATGGTCGTCGTCCTCAACCTCGAGCACGCTGTAGTCGGCAAAATACAGCTTGGCTGGGTCTGTCAGGCCCCTGAATGTGCGCACGTTCTCGTTGAAGAACTTGTGCAGCGTCTGCTGAAAGGGCGGCAGCGGGTCGTTAGCCAGCAACAGCGCCAACTCGCTCTGCGTCTGTAACCGTTTGGTTGCTTCCGCCTGCTGCTGCTGCTGCTGCTGTTGCGTCTGCCCTTGCTGCTGAGCCTGCTGCTGAAACCTCCTGATTCTCGCCTGGTAGACCTGTCGAATCTCCCCACCAAGTGCCCACAGAAGCTTGTCAAACTCTTGCACCTTGACCAAGCTCGATGACGTGTACTGCTGCATCTTCTGGTACGAAACGATCAGCGGGGGCCGCTGCGAGCTGTTGTAGTGGCTCGGGTTCGAGCCATTGGCTGCTGCCTGCTGCTGCTGCTGCTGTTGCTGGTGCTCGTAGAACTGAGTGGCCCTCGCGCTTATCGAGTCCAGATGCTGCAGTCGCCGACACACTGCCGACAGGAAACCACGCGTCGAGGAGCACAGTATAAGGTGCAGAGCCACCTCGTTCTTCTCCTGCAAATACCCCACCATGTCGTTGAAATTGCCTCCGCTGCTCAGGAAGGACATGAATTTGGAATCCTCCAGCAGACCAAACAGGCAATCGCAAATGTACGACACCAGGTCCAAAGCCCATTTGGCACAACCAGCCAGAGCATCCACAACGTCGGGCTCATCGAGTGGGTTGAGCTTCTCCTTGAGTGTGCCCGGCGTGTTGCTTGCGATAGTGATGAGAATGACAATGTTGCGGCTGTTCAACGCCAGCATCGAAAACTTGGAGTAGAAAGCACGCTTCTTGTACTCGCCACGGAAGCCCATATGGTTCAAGATGCTCAGGCACAGGTGCAACGAGTTGTTGCGCACAAGCTGGTCGTGGTGTGACTCCTCTGAATAGTCGACGTTTATCTTGAGCACACGCACAATATCTAGAATCCAGTCGTACGCAAATTCTTACGTTATTAGTTATGTGCACGGTAAAGAGATGTGCGAGCAGATTCATTACTTACTTGGTCCTTCGACGAACTCGCGTGCTGTGGCAAGAATATCATCGTAAGCTATTTGATTGCTGTTGGCAGTGGCTACAGCCGTGGTTATGCCAGCGATGACGGCCGCGCGATTAGCTACACCATGTTAGTAGGATGTCCGAGTATAAATGTGTAGGAAACGCGACTGTGAGATGCTAACTTACGGTCTGGTCCTGAAGCAGCGAAAGCCGGCCCAGTGTATTTGAGCGTGTTCCATTTCACGGAACCGCCCTCGCACAACTGCGCAGCGGAGCATCCTGTCGGCGACAGTGCTACGGCCAGGCAGGGCGTGGGATCCACGAGCTCGAACCCGGCGTGCTGCAGCGAAGAGATACGTGCCAGGTTCGGCTCCTGAAAAATCTCCTCGAAAGTAAACCGGTCACGGTATTGTGATGTGCCGTCGCTGAACGAAAAGCAGAGGGCTCTACCATTCTGCAGAGTCTGTACGGATATAACCGTCTTGTTGCTCAGTATGACTGGCGCAAGACGGTTCAGTCGGATTGCCGCTTGTGCATTGCTATTATTTGTCGGGCGAAAGCCGAGCTGCTCAAAAGCAGGATGCAGTGGCTGCGGTGTCGACTCAGAAAGCAGCTCCCATCTATTAATAATACTCTGCGGTTCGGGATTGGCTCCGCCAAGGCCACCTGGTCCTGCAGGGATGTAGTTCCGAACTGTGATGATGAGCGGTGGCGACCAGGCCTGGTTGGGGCCCGGCAGGGCTGACGGCAGCATCTCAATGTGGGATATCTGCGCCGACGAGATGTCCAGTTGCGACTCTTCATGGCCGCGCTGCAGCCACGTGGTGCTTGCGGCATGCTTATGCTGCATCACAGGGCTGAACTGGTGCGGCGCGGGCTTATCCTGGTGCTGGGGCAAGTTCCAGTGGATTACAGCACGGACGACCTTGAGCTGGCGCGATGCCGTCGTCATGGCGATCAAGAGCACGCCCTTTTCTGAGCAGATGGATGCGTGGGTAGCCAGGTCGTCCGACGATGCAATGTTCTCGAGCTCGATGCTCGTGTCATGAACAACACTACTGTTCTGAGAGAAGAACAAGCGCAGCTTGGCACTCGTCGTGACGCACATCAGAGCGCTCTTTGCCGGGTTCGGATGGTGCGGCCCAAAGGCATGGATATATGCAGTCTCGTAGCGGTAGCCCTGAGGTTCACGAATGGCGGGGCCGTGCAAAAGATTGTATTGCTTGTTGGCCGGCATGATAGGAAGCCAGTAGCAGCCAACGACGGCATTTAGATCGTCGATAGGGTCAGCCTCCCAGGACCGCAAGGGGAATGGGCGATTCAAGGTGATGGAAAAGGCCAAAATACTGATGCGGCCGACAGAATCGATCACAGCAAGCTCCGGATGCCCTGTTGCGGCCCAGGCCAGATGCACAATGGGGCCGCCAGAGAACGTTGTCGGTGTGTTGGCGGCGCTGAACTGCGAGTAGGAGGTGGGCTGGCTAAGACCCCAGGCGGCGGTTTCCGGGTCGGCGCGCAGATACCGAAGGTCAATAGACTGGCCATCCTCGCTGATAGCAGCAATGGTTCCTTGCTTCGACCAGCCGATGCGTTGGCAGCAGCCTCGTATGCGCTGCTCGTCGACACGCAACAGAAGCTGTTTCGACGGCGGCGGGGGGTGCGACGACAGGCCAAGCTCGACAGAGCCGCCAAAGAGATCGACGTCGTCAACATCGACATCGCCGAGGCTGACGGGCACATCGCCCGACATACCCTGCATCCCATCATCGAGCATGAGAGACATATCATCTGTCATGTTGAGAAATGTAGGGTGGAAGCAAAGTAAGGGGGTGCAAGTAAACTATATTGAAGAGTGAAGGGCGACTGGGCAAGGCGAGATGGGATGGAACAAGGGGGGATGCGAGCGCAGATGGGTATCATAAACAAAATGGCGGAATGGAACTATGTAAAGGCAACGCCGGAGGCATGCGATATGGATGTGATGCACGAGCTTCGAGACGGCGATAAGTCCCAGCTGGATGAGGATGCGGCCGTGGCCCGGGGGGGAAGGCGAGTGCTAATCACGGAGTTGCGCGCATAGCAGGTTCTCATGTGTACGAAAAGTGATAGACACGGCTGTGGGCGTGAACACAGGATCGGGGTTGGGGGGCGGAGTACAAATAGCAGATAGGCCAGGTGCCAGTTGCGAGGCCGTTGAAGTCGGAGCTTCAGTCTGAAAGAAGCTCTGTGTTAGTTTGGAGACAGCCCAGTGTGTCGACACAGTGCGTGTTTGAGCTGGATTGTGGCTGGTGCTACACTAGCCACACTACGAACAGGAACCCATGTGGAGGAGGAATGAGGGGGACCAAACAGTACGACGTGTGGCCCTCAGCCCTGTACGCACGGCTGACGAGTGTGGCAGGGTGGGTCCTGCCATCTGTCGATTCTCCCGCTTCCTTTTGCGTGCAGCGGCTCTCCACTCTTTCTACCGTCTCCAAAGCAACGACGTGTGGGTCTCTTGTGGGCTTCGTATTGGCCAATCAGAGGCCGTTTTTGTAGGAGGATCTTCGGGTGCAGAACCACGAGATGAAAGATATCGATACAGTGGAAACGTGAGAGAGACCATGATGCGTGATTCTATTCACGCAAAATAGAATACTGTCAATACTGTTTGATTTCTACAACCTACTCCGTAGTGATCCCGCAACTAGCAGGCTATGATGCAGCACATAGCCGTAACCCCCGGTCACGTAAAGACCAAGTATCAAAGGCCGGCCTACTGATTCAGCCTGTATCGTATTTCGGCATGATAGTCCAAGAGACAAGTAGTCAGGCATTGGTATGCCGTAAGCAGGGTAAGCAGGGGTGAAGCTCGGCTGGGGTGATACTAGGCCGTGGTGCACTGTTCATCTTGCAGATAGGAGCTGGAAGTGATACAGTGTCAGATTGTACAAGTGCAAATACATACCGGAACGAACAGTTTATGGACAGAATAACGCCATTTTGAAATAACCAGTCTGATCTTCTTTTATAGAAAGCATCCGTTCCAAAAACCACAATTGCATCAGAAAGGTTTCCTTCCAAACGTTGTGCACCTTGTAGACAGCTGGCGAGGACTACGACAGTGCCGTAAGTTAGTATACGTGTATCCAATGAGTGCAGTAGTGCATTTACTAGACGGTGTATGTATTGTAACTTGTAGCAGTAGTTCTCACAGTTGCATAAGACGTGTTCTTTCATTCGTCGTAGCTCGATCATGAGGGATGTGGCTGGCTCCATAAGGCAGACATCAACTTTGCAGCACCGGCCGGGATAACAAGTAGACATCATCTGCTCCCCTGTTGGAATACATCGTTGGCAATGCTTCGGTGCCTGAGTGAGTAATCCTCGTCTTTGATTCTTGTTGGTGTGTCGTCATTACATAAGCGGGGAACCGCCGCATGCTCCCAGCACCAACCTAGCGTCCCTGCATCTCCGCTTTCCTGTATTATTTTCTATTTATTTTGACCGTCTATCTGTGTCTGTTTTTCCCCGTAATTATTGTGTTGTTTCTGTTTTCTGTGCTCTGTTTTCCGCCGCCGTCGAGTTTGTGTTTGTTTTGGCCTCGCAGCCTTCGGGCCATGCTTACGACGTACTTTGCCCATGTCTTCACTTGCTATCTCTCTGTCTTGCTCTGGACTCTTGGTACACCTCCCATTCCTTGATTGTTTCATTGTGTTTATTATGACTTTGTGTGTCTGTTTGTTGATTGTATCCCTCTCTGCTGCGTGCTTCTAAGGGATTGTACTCGTAGCCCCGACTTCACTCCCGGTCTGCCGCTTTCGCTTTCGCTGTCCCTTGCTCTTGCCGTTTCGACCTTGGTTTCCGCTTCCTTCTGCCACTTCGTCTTTGCACTTTCCCTTTTTATGTGGCTCTCTCGTCGCGCCTGCCCGACCGAAGCAGGCCTCTGTCCGCTCCTTCTTTATTACCCGCACCTGCCTTCTCGCTCTGTCACTTGCTTCCGACTATTTGTCCATCGCTCTTTCCTCGCCTCTTTTCCCTCTTGCACTTTCGTTCTCGTCACGTCCAGATAGGAAAGTACGACCAACAAAGGGACATCCGCCGCCGTGCCGCAACACCACACGTCTCTCGCAATCCCAACGGCGCCAATCCTTCATTGCGGCCATTGTTCGCCAGCTCTCGCGGTCCTTTCGGCCTTGCCTTTTCTCTTTACGCAGCCTTTCTGTCGCTCCCGAAAGATACATACATCACCACTCGCCTCTCCCTCGCTTAGTCTCATTTCATTCTTCCCCTTTCTCGCTCTCCACCCTGTTACAGTCCTCCATCGCTCCTTCCCATTGTCACGTTCGAGGCGCTCTTGCCGTTCTCAGTTTTACCACTTTCCCTCTCGGCTCGTCATTACCTAGTCGTCCCCCCTTCTGTCTTCTCGGGTTCTCTCACATATTCTCTCTTCTCTCCTCTCTCTTCAACATCTAATCTCTCCCTTCTTCTCATCCCTCCTACTCTCCCTCTCGCATCCATCCTCCTCCCCTTCTCTCGTTTCTGTCTTTCTCTGTCTTCACCACCCATTGCCATCGACTCCGCCCTGCGCATCTCTTGCTTTTCGGTTTCCTATTTCGATTCGAATTACTCGCATGTGCCGCCCACTTTGCCTACCACAATGGACGAAATAATAGCCTCACCGGCGATGACGCCCCAATTACCCTCAAAATCGACATTCACACCCCCTCGGCCGCATCAATCACACTCGCTAGACGGCACAGCGCCCTCTTCAGGCACATCGCAACCTGATGAGCCATTGCAGCGCTCATCACGCGATTCCACATGCTCGCCACCCTCCTCTCCGCTGTCCGAGTTCGCAAAGACCCCTTCTCCCCCATCGTCACCCGCATTGCCGCCGATGAAGATCTCCGCAAAGGCGGACGGCTTGTCCATCGACCCCTCGAAGCGCTACCCGTCGCCAAGCGCCACATCTCAGTCCGGCGCTGCCTCCCCTCGCAAGATGGATCGCGATGCCGATAACGACCACGATGGCCCGCCCCCAGCAAAGAAACGGCGAGTTCAAGCACCACCAAGGAGACCCCGGATGACACGCCATCTCGACCTCGATGAAATGGACGCATCCGAGGACTGCGAGACTGAGCTGGGCTACCTGCTGCGCGCGCTTCGCACAAAAAAGAAGATTGTCGTTATTGCTGGTGCCGGTATCTCAGTATCCGCTGGAAGTATGTCTTTCTGCACACTTTTTCTTTCTCTTTTAGCCCTCTCTTTTTCCCCGCTTACTAACATGATGTGCAGTCCCCGACTTTCGCTCGTCGACCGGCCTCTTTACAACTCTGCGCGGCCAGCATGGACTGCGCGGTTCCGGAAAGCATCTATTCGACGCCTCCGTCTACAAGCATGACTCGTCTACCTCCTCGTTTCACACCATGGTCCGCGAACTCGCTCACATGACCCAGACCGCAAAGCCTACCGCCTTCCACCACATGCTCGCATCTTTAGCTCAAGAGGGTCGCCTCATGCGCCTTTACTCACAAAATGTCGACTGCATCGACACCAACATTGAACCTCTAGCCACAAACGTCCCACTCAACGCCAAGGGCCCCTGGCCAACAACTATCCAGCTGCATGGCGGCCTTGCCAAGATGGTGTGCTCTAAATGTGGCCAGCTTGAAGATTTCGACGGCTCGCTCTTCGAAGGCCCCGAGCCCCCACCGTGTGTGCCGTGTACAACCATGGACGAGGTCCGCACAGCAGTAGCCGGCAAACGCAGCCACGGCATCGGTCGACTCCGCCCCCGCATTGTTCTCTACAACGAATACAACCCAGACGAAGAGGCCATTGGCAACGTGTCCAAGGCCGACTTGCGCCGAGGCGCTGATGCTGTGATTGTAGTCGGTACGAGCTTAAAGATTCCAGGTGTGCGCCGACTTGTCAAGGAGTTGTGCCTTTCGACTCGCAGCCGTCGCGACGGTTTTACGGCCTGGATCAACGTCGACGCCGAGCCACAGGGGGCCGAGTTCAAAGACTGCTGGGACTTGGTAGTCCGCGGCGGCAGTGATGACGTTGCCCGCCTAGTCGGGCTTCCGCACTGGGACGAGCCGGATGTCGGCAGCCCAAGCAACTGGAACGTTACGGGCGACGAGGACTTTGGCCTGGAGAAACTCGAGGTGGTGCTGGACAGCAGTGTATCGCCCACTAAGAAGACTTCCAAGGAGCCGACGACGTCCACCAGCAAAAAGGCACAGCCCCTTGCAGCCAAGACCAAGAACGCACAAAAGTCAAAGTCGCTGCCAACAGCTTCTATCCCAACGCCCAGCTCGAGTCCCAAGCCGCAGAGAAAGCGCCTGCCGGATATACGGCAGAGCAAGCTCCCGTTCCAGCAAGTCAAGGGAGCAAATGCAAAGGCCGAAGCAGATGGCAAGACGGAGAAGAAGCCAAATGCGGCCAGCTCAAAGCCGGCAACAAGCATCCGGGTCAAGACAGAGACTGTGCCGATCAAGCTTGGCGCAGCGACAAAGAAAGCACGGAGCGCTCTTCCGGCAGCAAAGTCCAGGAAGGCAGTCCGTTCCAAGGTGGTCAAGCCCAAGAAGGAGGACAAAGCAGCTTCGAAGAACCTCGCGCTCGCATTCCGGGCCACCAAGAATATCACCGCCACACCCGATGGCAAGAAACGGAAGCCTTTGCCAAGCAGCAGATCGCCAGACAATGGCGGCGAAGACAACAAGGGAAACAAGCGCACAGCACATGCCATGGAGTTGGCTGGCGATACGTCCATGGTGTCCGACATGTCAGAGCTCTCATCGCCTCCTGACAGCGTGAAGCGTCGACTGTCTACGTCGGAGCTCTCCTATTTGAAGCTCCCAACACTCCGCGACAGCCCAAATTACGCAGGCAACAACTCGAGCCCCCGCGGCTTTTTCGGTGGTAAAGAGAACACCGCTGCTGGCGACTCGTTGCGCCGTGCACTGGATGTTAAGATGCGGCAGCCGTCGTCTCTGTCGCGTGAGTCGCTCGCGTCTGGGTCACACGAGGCACCAGAGACGACCGAGAAGAGACGCGAGTCGCACGAGCACACCGAGCCGCACACACCAGCGACACACAGCCGGCGTGCGTCTGATGCTGAGACCATCAGCCCCCAATCGGTTCCTCGCGGCATGGGCATCCTGATCAACTAGGTACACCATACCGTTCATACGATAGCCTACATACACCATACGCTTGGTGGGATGTGTAACCTATTCGTTGTATCAGCTGATAATATTCTGTTTCGCTTTCGTTTTTGTATTTACTAAGTGTTCTACTTCTTGGATTGTAACTGCCGCTGCTCTACTTGACAGTTAGACAGGGCGTGGACTATTTTGGAGTTTTTTATTCTGTTATAACCAAGGCCCACCGCCGGCTGTTAACAAATTGGCGTTTGGGGGGGTTCATCACATTTGAGCTCTTGCATTTGTATTTTTATTCTTCTCTTGGGCATCATCATATGCATTTTGTCAATATTCATAAGGAGGGCATTACTGGGTCGCCCCGGCACAGCATATTGGGAGTATTTTTTAAGCCCTAAAAAGAGGGCAACAGCATAATACCATTGACGGTTTTCTTGTCGTGTCTAACATGGATATCGTTTCTATGTACATCATTGTGATATGTCTCGTTTGCTCGTGTTGATTGTTGATTGTTGGTTTTTCGTTTTGTGTAATGCATTTGATCGTTGTCGGTGTCGTTACCATTCGTGTCTGCGGCGCTGGCCGAGGATGCGGTTGCGGCGGTTCTCTTCACATATAAAGTCTTGTTCCCTGAGGTCGACACCGTCCACGGCGTTGACAAGCTCTGAAACCAGGGAGCGAAAGCCCTGTTTGGGCGTGTCTGTGAGTTTGTTGGTGGCCGTGCTACCGGACTTTTCGCTGGGGGTGTTGCTGTAGGTGCTGGCTTGTGTCCCGGCAGAGGCAGCCGAAGCCGTGCCCTCGTCTGCAGCCATCATGTCCAACGCGTCGTCAATCACCAAGGTGATGCTAAAGGCAGTTGCGGCGACGCTGTGCAGGTGGATGTGGCGGCGCGCAACGACGGCGAGCATGTGGGCTAATAAGGTTTCAGTGGCAATGGGCCGGGCGGCGCGGGCAGTTCCCCAGGCATCGGCGTGGAGGTTGTGGATGACGACATCGAGGGGGCGACCGGGGAGCGGCGATACGGCGAGAGAAGAAGGCAACGACGAGGCGCGGGAGGACGAGAATGAGTGGAAGGTGGAGCGTTTGTGGGTGCGGACAGAGTGGAAGGAGGATCTCTTTTGGTGTTTGGAGCGCAGGCGGGAGCGCAAGAGGCCGAGGATCTTGGAGAAGGTGATCATACTGGGATGGATGTAGATTCGATGTATGTATGGGAGTGAGGTGGATGTATAGATGTAGATGTATGTATGGGAGTATGTGTTTGGATGTATAGATGTAGATGTGGGTGTAGATGGAGATGGAGATGTGGGTGTAGATAGATGTAGATGTATGTAGATGTCGATGTATAGATGTATAGATGTATAGATAGATAAATATGTAGGAGACAGGATAGAAAACAAGAGGTGAGAAGAGAAGAGAAGCAGAAACTCGGATAGAAGATATGGGATATAGAAATCAGAAACGAGGAGGAGGGGGATGAATACGAGGACGACGACGCGGACGACGAGCAGGCAGAGTCCGGGGGTATGCTTATGCTTATAGTGCATGCAGGAGGCAGCGAGGGGCTACTTAAGCATAAATGGAAGCGCAGACGACAAGATAAGAACGACTACTAGACACGCGGGCTCAAACAGACGTATGCAGCGAGAAAGGCTGAAACTGGTGGTGACGAGGCCGATCGAGCATCAAAGAACGTCGGCGCCAGAATACGAGGACTTGGCAGAGCGTGTTGGTGGACGGAGAGCTAGCTGCTAGTCTGGCCTGGCTGGACTGGCATCGACGAGCAGAAAAGAGGATCTAGAGCCACGGCGCGCAGGCCTTTGCGGGCTGCACAGCTTGCAGGCTTCTGCCCTTGCACATCGCATGCGTCCTGGTTGCAGTCGCTCGTGTTCGCCTGTGGTCAGCTGGGAGTGGGAGCGCAAGGAGGGGCGGCTGTTTCGTGTTAGATCTATTTTAGTGCTGGTGGTGGTTGTCTGTTAATTAATATGAATTACCTATTTTGTATTTGTATTTCATATTCATGTATTAATGTTATATTATATTCTTATATTAGATTGTTGTATCCTTATCTTACTAGAATATTAGTAATATTTACATTTACGCCGAAGAAATACGAGCGGCGGCTGACAAAGCCATCGACCGTGCAGGAGGAGCAGGAGCTGCATCAAGCTGCATCAAGCTGCACGACTGCCACACTATTGGCTGCCATATGCCGGCACTCGTACAAAGATAGATAAACAGAAGAACGGCGATGGAGGGCGGCCAGCCATACGTGAGACAGACCGTTTGCGTCTGGTTCTGCGAGTGGCAGCGTCCGCCGTCATCGAGGATCGCCGTGTGCCGCACAACGGCCGTGCAACCCAGGGCGGTCTCATTTCGCATCTGTCTATTGCCATGCAGCTTGTCCGGACATCTGCACTAAAGCGCATCTCATCTTGTTTTTCCAGTTTCTTCTGTGTCTTGCTCGTATGGCTCGTGATGGCTCCGTAGCTGCTCCGTACATACAGCTGCCGTAGCTCCAACTCTATCGGGTGGGGCCCAGTGCTGCCTCGTAAAAATTCACCCTCTCTGTGCCTCTTCCTCCACCACTATATCTACATTGCTGCCTTGACATCCCACTACAACACGCCTCCAATACGATATACGAAACTATATACGATACTATACACGATATCCATACACGATACGCATACTACGCATACACAATCCTCTCCACTCGCGCCTATACACAGATCCGGATCCACCATGTCTTGGTCTGTCCTGGCCGCCGCCGGCGAGCCCCGTGCCACCATCCGTGTGCGCAACCTGCAGGCCACCCTGGGTGCTGGCGCTGCTCAAGACGCATGGGGCCGCAACGGCCGCCCACAGCCCTGCCTCATGACCGCCGAGGTCGCGCTCGCATCGCCCTTCCCCGCGGCTGCTGTGTCTGACAGTGTCGCGCAAGACACTGTGCACTACGGCACGCTGAGCAAGGCCATGCTGAAGAGCGTCGGCAAGTGGCAGGCTGAAGCGGCCCAGCCAAGCACCCTGGGCGATGTTGTCAACACCCTCTGGGTGGACCTGACCGGGAACACAGTCACGGGCGAAGCCGCTACACCATCGGCGGGCAAGGCTGTCCTCGACGTGGCTGCCACGAGCCGCCTCACAGTATCTGTTCTGCTGCCAAAAGCATCGCTCGTTGGCGACGGGGTGTCCTTGACAGCAACGGCAGTCCTCGGCGCAAGTGCTGCTGCTGCATCAGACACGGGAAATGCCAAGCCCAGGCCCTGGGCCACGACGTTGAAGCTGCACCGCCTGCGCGTCCCCGTCCTCGTCGGCGTACACCCGCACGAGCGCACCGCCAAGCAGGCTGTCTTGACAGACGTGTCGCTCGACGGCTACGGTGTGCCTTCCGACCTTGTCGACGAGTACGCATCGCTCGAGGCACTCGTCGTGCGCACGCTGGAGGCGTCGTCGTTTGAGACGCTGGAAGCACTGGCCACACACCTGGGCCGCACCATCCTGGAATGGGGTCAGGCGTCGTCAGACACAAGCTCGCCGCCCGCCTGGAACGTCCACGTCGCACTCGAGAAGCCGATTGCGGTGCCATTTGCTGACGCGCCGATCGTCGAGGTGCGCATGGGCCGGGCTCTGGCTTAGCTTTCTCCCGACTAGCTTTCTCCCGCCAACTCGATGTGTTGTTAATCTATTTACTCTGCCATCTATCTACGTTGATCCGACTATCCGACTGTCTAACTGTCTAACTGTCTAACTGTCTACCGTCTACGACTATCGAAGGCTATCTGCGACTATTTAAACAGCCGCTTGCTCAGTGGAATGTCCCCGCCAGTAATCTTGGCCACAAAGTCGGCCGGTGGGTCGAACAGCATCACATGAAAGTGCTCAACCAACAACACCGACTTGAGCGACTTCCAGTTCTTGAACCATATATACTAGCGAGTTAGTGTGCAGTGTGGGCGACGGACTCGGGGGATATAAAGAACCTACATTGTCCTTTCCCAGCTCGCCGAATACAGCGTGCACGTATGCCTCAATGGATGCACGTGCACCGTCCGTCAGGTCACCCGTCTCTGGGTCGTCGGCCAGCCCGAACTTGGTCCACACCACAAGGTGCACAATGCGCTCGTCGATGCCGTACGGCCAGTCGTTGCAGAGGATGCGCAGGTCGGATGAGGGCGATGAGGACAGGTACGGCTTGTCCATGGCCACTGTAAGAGCTGCCACCGTCTGCTCCGTCGTTGCCGTCGTGCTGAGCTCCGCGACGTCCCACCGCAGCCGCTCCTGGAGCACATAGTTGACTGCGCTCCCGTACTCTGCCTTGAGCCCCCAGGCATACTCGAGGTACCGCCGCAGCGCCAGCGGGTCGCGCTGGAACCGGTCGAGCTGGTTGTTGGCGACAATGCTCTGTACCTCAGGCCACGACATCACCTCGTAGTCTGCCTGCGGTGTCGCGATGATACGCTCGTCTTTAGCCGACAGCGTGCGCAGGAAGCCTGGGCACTCAGCCACACGCTGGTCCTCGGGTATGTTCGCTTGCCAATATGGGACTGTCATCGTTTTTCTATATCTCGGGTCGTGGTGGCTGGTCGTAGAGGCTACCATGCACCGTGGTGGAATGGCGAGGGGCAATACGAGTCTCGTATTTATATGCGAGGCTGAGGAAGCGACGGACGGACCTGCTGCATTGGGGAACTCCACCTGTCACGTGTATATGTCATAGTTCAGCAATGAGAATCGTATCAACATGAGGATATTGCATCGCCGGTGATCTAATGATTATAGTGGTTTTGTTTTGCATCACGTTCGTGTTGGAAAGGATGCCGTTGGTGCTACTTGGACAATCGTTATTATATCGGTGTATCTTCATAACTGGATGTTGTAAGATATTTATCCGCCTTACTGTCATACCAACACCATACAGCACCACAACGAGTAATTTACAATCTGACTTGAGATTAAAAACCGCAGAAAATCAAACATACCAAATAAAATCATGTAAAAAACCAGACCTCAATACATAGACATAAGTAACCTGTGCTGCAATAACACCCAGACGTGAGGCTGGCAGCCGGCCCGGATTAACTAGTCTCCGCAGCCTTCTAGCAGCTATCCCAGGTCCGCCACTAAAATTTACGCGATAGCTTCAACAGCCACCTGCCCGCACGACGTCTGTCCTGTCTCTCGCCGTGCCGCCGCCTCCTCTGTCCCATAACGCCACGCCCTCTTCAGCCGACGTTCACTCCGAAGCCGCCTGCGACAACAGCCTCTACACACAGCCTCCCATAGCCGTACTACCCCGCCTCCTTCACAATGACGTCCACAATCGGCATCCCGATCAAGCTCCTCAACGAGGCCCAGGGCCACATCGTCACCCTCGAGATCACCTCCGGCCAGACCTACCGTGGCCGGTTGCTAGAGGGTGAGTGCAAAACACCATGGTGCTCTATGATTACCACCTGCGAATACTGACTGCTCTAGCCGAGGACAACATGAACGTCCAGCTCAAGGACATCACCGTGACCGCCCGCGACGGCCGTGTCTCGCACCTTGAACAAGTCTACATCCGTGGCTCGCATGTGCGCTTCTTTATTGTCCCTGATATGCTGCGCAACGCGCCCATGTTCCGCAGCCGCAATGCCCGCGGCCGGGGTGTCGGTCTGGCACGTGGCCGTGCTACCGTCAGCCGTGCGCGGGCCGGCGGTCGTGGCCGGGGATAGAGGGTCAACGGGGGTCAATGGGCTCCAATGGGCTCCAGGGGCACTAGCATATAGGATGATGGGATTTTGTTTGCATTAATGGCGTTATGATACCGGAACGGAAAGGTCAAAATAAAACCGAATACTCTTACAGCAATACGTCACAGCATTACGGACATCGCAGTGAACACCCACACACCTAAACCGGGGTTATAACAGAAGAAATATGTCTATGGCTGCGTAGAATACAGATATAATAATGTACAGTAATCAGACACATCGCTCTATGCATTACAGCGTCCTCGCGCATCTGTCGCAAGCTACTTTAACCGCGACAGCTGCTCCTCGGCTTGGTCGACAAGCGCGCGCGCCTCATTCAGCCTCCGCCGCACAGCTTCATCGGGCGACAGCGCCTGCTGCGCCGTCCGCGCACCGTCAAGGGCCGTCGCAACACTTGCCTCGACGGCACGCACCACCTTGCGGCCTTCTTCGCGCACCTCGCCCTCCCAGAACTCGCGTGCTGTCTCCCACCGCATCTGCAACCGGCGCAGGCTCCATACGAGGCCAAGGCCCAGGACCGCGCCCGCCTCGTATAGGCTGCCCGCGCCAAAAACGCCAGTGCCTACCCATAGGCCCTCGCCTGCCAGCACGCCGGCGCCGCCGCCGCTCAGAAATGTTAGCGCGGCTATGGCTGCTGTCATACCGGACGAGCCAACAGTCTGCACCACGAGCCTGTCGGCAAGTGCCTGTAGGGCAGGCACAGTCTCGTCAATCAAGTAGCGGCGGGTAAACGAGATGTGCGTCGGCCAGGCGGTTGGCGGCAACGGCGACGACAGAGCGGCCGCCTTCTTCGCGTCACCAGCGATGACCGGCGCGGAATAGGTGACTGTTTTGCCTACGGTCCTTTGTCCAGCCTCGGCGATGCGTCCGGCCAGATAGACAACATCCTGCTCAGCCTGTGGCAAGAACTGTTGCGTCACTAGCCCTGAAGACAGCATCGAGACGTCATCGGCGCGCCAGAATAGCTTCCACCAGCCGAGTTTGCGCCACCGGCGGCCCGAGAATGCAACGTCAAGCTGTGACTGCAGCTCGGCATGCGCATTCTCTGACCATGACGCAAGGCCCTTCTCAAGCGTGTTGAACTCGGCCTTGCCCGCTGTGACCGTGGCCACCGTTTGAACGGCCTGGCCTGCAATATCGCGCCTGGCCGCTTCGAGTACAGACTTGACGAGAGCACGGACTGCCGGCTTGACACCATCCGGACTGACAGCGCTATCGCGCAGCCAGTGCGTCACGTCAGACACACCGCCACGCAGCCATAGCGTCTCGTACGCCTTGGCGTTGGCAACGCTTGTGCGAAACAGTGCAATCGCCTTGTTGGATGTCGGCGGGTCAAACGTGAAAAAGGGCAGTCCGCTCTTGGTAGCAGGCGTCTCGGACTCGGGCAGCGAGATATTGATCGCTCCCTTGACAGCGTCACTACGCACAGCATTGCCGATAGTAGCTGCACCCATAATGCCGTCGGCAACTATCAGCGCCTGGTGCACGGGCGTCGGGCTCTCGCCCTCAAGCGCGGGGACAAGCAGGTTCTCATGTCCGGTATCGACCGCCTTCTCCAGTACTAGAAACTCCAGCTGGCTTCCCTTGAGCACGGGCGACGAAACCTCGATTTCGGCCAGCTCCTGTCCCCCGTTGGGTTTGGCGTTAGCTGGGGCACTGAACTGCACCTGCGGAGTGTGTATAGTTGGCGCTGGCTGGTAGCTGTTTCCGGGTTTTCCGTCGACTACCCGAACTATCAAGGGCGTCTTGGGGTCGTGGTTCACCAGCTGCTGCTCCCAGGGTTGCTCATCTTGCAGAGGGTCGGCCAGCACCAAGCGCAGCAGCTCTTTCGCTGACCGCCCGGCACCATTGCCGAGCCCCCAGACGGCCACGCGGACAGGTCCCTGGCCCTCTAGCTGCTGCAAGCTTTGCACTGCTAGCTGGAAGCGAGGGTCCACGATGCCGGCATGTTGTTGCAGGGCGCGCAGCGTGCTGGCAAGCTCGGTACAGGAGGGCGAGGAGGACAATTGACGGGAGGAGAAAACCGGCGTTTGGGCGTCTGGGCGTGGCGGTGGTGAATGTGATGTGCGGTTTAGGGTGGGCTGTGTAGTGGTCGCGACTGTCGAGGCTCGTCGTTGGAAGCTCCTCGGCGGCCGTTCGGAGGAAGTCGGCCGTAATGAGCAGAAGAGACACGCCGGCGGCCGGGACTGGATACGCGTGCGTGACGATAGTAGCGCCTGGCTGGTGCCTAGTGGTGACGGCCGCAGCCGAAGTCGTGGCGGCATTCTGCTGTTGTGTATTGTAGCGTGTGGTTGATTGCGTAGAGTGGGCGTCGCAATGGACCAGATGTGAAGCGATGATGATATAGCGAGCTTTTTTAGCCGCTGTACAGTATAGTGTATTTAGGTTCTGTAGCCGTGCGGCAAGAGATAAATGCTAAGCACACTGCGACCCTTCGCCCCGCTAGAGCTTACTAGGCGGCTTGCCGTGTATTTTGGTCGGCTTCTGCCGTTTGTTATCATGCGAGCCACGGAACCCCAATTGACGGAAGCTAAAGACGAGACGGAAACACTGGATGTGAATTCTTCTTAATATCTGCAAACGTAGAGCTCCTCGGGTCAGTTGCATTGCGCCGCTGTCGGTGAGCGCTCACTTACATAATCCCACGTGATAGTTCAGCAGCGCCAGAGCTACAGCCACTGTACGCGCCCCATCTACTGCTTATACGTACATACCCACTGAAGTGGCAGCTATGACCTCCTTTTGCCTCTGTTCGTCCCTCCTTCGACCACACACATTCCAACGACGACAACGCACACGCGCCTACACATATACCAACGAGCCGAACTCACGAACGGACGCATGAGAGAACCCATACACTCTCTCTAAACCTCCCCGACATGGACGACCTCTCGGGCCTGGACTGGTCCTCGGCCAGCAAGCAGACGACGTCCAAGCCGACCCTGGCTGCCCAGTCCTCCGCCTTTGGCTCAGGCTACTCGTCGTACCCCTCGCTGCGCCCAACACCGCCGCCGCAGACTACAGCACTGTCCGGGGGTTCTGGACGGAACACGCCTTTATCACTCTCGAACCAGGGGTCTGGTGCGGCGGCCCGGAGCACTGCCAACACCGCGAGCAAGGCCCAGGACAGCTTCAGTGGCTTGGTCAACTTTGGCAACAGCAGCACCAAGACGGCCAACCTCAGCCTGCGCGAGCAGCAGGAACGCCTCAATGCCGAGAAGCGCCGCAAAGAAGAAGAGCAGCGCAAGCTGAACCAAGCCAATTACGGCAACAGCCAGTTCTTTGATGCTCTCGGGCGCGGCCAGGGACTGTCGTCGGCTGGTGCGTCGCGAACGAACTCGCCATCGCTGGCACCACCAGGGGCTGGAGCGCCGATCTCCCGGGGTTCCTCTCCACTGGGCGGCGGCCGGAGCGGCGACGACGACCTTTTCGCAGCGTTCAACGCCGACACCCAGGTCGACAAGTCGAGCCATTTCCCGCCACCAACCACCAACAACTCGGGCAAGTCAACACCGGCAAACGCTGCACTGGATCTGGGAAATCCCAATGCATGGGGAGCAGCTGCAACGAAGCCTGCTGCAGCCCCGACTAGCAACAACAACAACGACGACGACGACGACCCGTTTGGCCTAAACCAGTTCCAAGCAAAGGCGACACTGGCGCCAGTGCCTGCGTCGACAACCCCCTTTGGTGACGACGGCGACGACTTCCTTGGAGACCTTGCAAAGCCTGTCGAGGAAGTGCGGCGGCAAAAGGAGGCGCAAGAGCAGGAGCAGCGTCGGCAGCGGGAGCAACAACGGCAGCAGCAAGAGGCACGCCAAAGACAGCAGAGAAGACAGCAGCGGCCAGAGCCCGGCAAGCCAATCGAGGGGCCTGACTCAGACTCAGACTCGGAGACAGGCCCGCGAGCTGGCGGTGGTTCGACCGGCAACCCCCAGTTCGACCGCGCGGTGGCGGAGTTGGTAGACTATGGATTCAGTGCAGAGGATGCACGGCGCGGTCTGACGGAGAGCGGTGGGCTTAACGTGCAAGTGGCAGTCAACTTCTTGCTGGATGATGCCCACAGGAAGGCCAAGGAGAAGCAGAAGGGGGGCAGAGGAGGAGCAGGAGGAGAGGAAGCCTCGCGGCCTAGCCGCAACGATAACCGGTCGCCTGCTACTTCGGCGGGTGTCCACCCTAGCGGCGAGGACTTTGCGAAGACTGCAGCAGCCGTGGGCACCAGCTTGTTTAAGACGGCCAACTCGCTCTGGAAGACGGGCCAGAAACAGCTGCAAAAGGCTGTGCAAGATTTCCAGCTGGAGGGTGGCGACACGAGCCAGCCCAAGTGGATGCGTTCGGTCCAAGAGCCCGGATCGAGTGCAGGACAGAGCTCACCGTCGGCAACAGACGAGGCCATGATGCTCGAGTCTGGTGCACGGCCAGAACGGAGACAGGGCGGTGGCAGCTCCCGCGCACAAGGAGCTCCTGCTCCTAGTCCTGCCGAGCGCTTCCGCAACGACAGCCAGCCGCCATCTCGGACGCAGTCGCCGGCAGCGGGAGGCGCACCAGTACCTCGGTGGCAAAACGCCTCCGACCCTCGTTCCCGGCTTACCAAGCAGGCAATTGAGGAGGAGAGCGCGCAGGTGTATGTCAGCCCTGCACGCCGGCGCAAAGCGCAGACCCCCAGTGCATCTGCTGCGTCGACACCCCCTCCCGAGCCCAAGCCCGCCTTTGACGCACCACCAGAGGCAGACCTCTTGTCCAACTCGACAGCCCTCCCCCAGCGGCCAGCCCAACGAGCACCACCTCCTTCACGAAGCGCAAACGGCACACCAGCTTTGTCATCGGGCCGTGCACCGCCCTCTGCTATGCCTACACCTCGGCCCGTGGCCGTTGCTCGCAAAGTCCCGCCAGTCAACTCGTTTGCTCTCAAGGCTTCTGCGAAGCACCGTGCCGATGGTGCAGCTCACTTCAAGCGCGGAGACTATGCAGCTGCTCATTCGTCTTATGCGGCGTCGCTTACGGACATCCCCAACAACCACCCACTGCTTGCCGTCCTGTACTGCAACCGAGCTCTGACGGCTCTGAAAACGGGCGAGCCACGACAGGCTGTGGCCGATGCTGACTTGGCGCTCTCGATTATCGGCCCTAGCCGTGGTGAGGGCGAATCAGTTGACCTCGAGGATGGCTCGGGTACGAAGCGGGATCTGAAGGACATGTACGGCAAGGCCCTGACACGCAAGGCGGAGGCACTGGAGCAGATGGAGAAGTGGTCTGAGGCGGGATCGGTGTGGCAGCAGTGTGTGGAAAGCGGTATTGGCGGTGCAACGGCAATTGCGGGTAGGCAGCGCTGCCAAACCGCCGTGAAGCCGAAGCCAGCCGCGGCAAGACCACCATCGAAGCCGGCGGCCAAGCCAGTGTCACGGCCGAGTGCCGTATCCTCGCTGTCTGGCACTTCAACACCTGTATCTGCAAGTGGCCGTGACTTTGAGGCTGTGAAGCGGCTGCGGGAGGCACATGCGGCGGCAGCGCGCGAGGACACAGAAAAAATGGAGCTTGTGGACGCCGTGGATGCACGCATAGCGGCATGGCGCGATGGCAAGCGGGACAATATCCGAGCGCTTCTGGGCAGCATGGACAAGGTACTGTGGGACGGGAGTGGGTGGAAGACGATTGGGCTGCACGAGCTGGTGATGCCGAACAAGGTCAAGATCAACTACATGAAGGCGATTGCCAAGACACACCCGGACAAGATCGCTCCAGACGCGTCGACCGAGGTGCGCATGATTGCAGGCAGTGTGTTTGCGACGCTGAACGAGAGCTGGGACAAGTTCAAGGCGGACAACAAGATGTAGCCGGCTATGGCTGCTGAAGCTATCAGTAATGTCGACACGATGTCTGAGGAGCATGGCATGGCTGCGAGGTAGCATAAACATCGACTAGAGCAGACGGTATTGAATATTGAACCACCCGACGAATCCCCAGAGCCTATCATGTCTATATCCCTTTTCTCTCTGATACTACCAGGGCCTAGTTGGCGCTGAATGTCGAGTTGAGGGCTCCCAATTTGTATTGTCCGTGATAGTCTACACCTGTTTGTTGCCCGTTGTCTGTTTGCCAGAGACATGCCTTGATGTTGGAGTTGGTGACCGAGGCGTCGGGGCGTGCACTCTCAGCCGTCTTGGGCGTACCGGCCACAGGAACGCAACAACCAGCTGTCGGCATTGCTTGATGTCGTGCGGGCACCCGCCTTATTGCCACGGTACGCCGACATGCCGCCGTCGGCATCAAGGTGATGTTCATGTTCACTAAGTTGTACATACGGTACTTGAAGTCACTGCCGCCAGCCATGAGGTAGGCGCACGAGCCAACCTCAGGGCACTTCGGACGGCGTCAATATGCCACATGTCTTGCCTTTAGTACTTGAGATAGTGGCACGAAGCTGGTGGTCGCCGAGACTGATGTAGCAGCTGTCTACGTGACCAAGCAGGGCTATACAGCCGAAGCCCGACACGAGGGCTCATGGATGCCGTGTCCGTGCCCGGGGCAGTGCATCTTTATACTACCTGTACAAATATTGAAGCAGGTTGCTCCAAGCCACGGTGAATATAGTAGACTCGGAGCTAGTCTGTTTTCGAGAATAGCCAGAACCACCATCATATGACCATGACCATGTTGCTAAAACACTTTCATTATCGCCGTCGGCTTATAAAAGACTGTATGCGGCTCGTCGTAGTTGCTTTTGCCTCCCATAGATCTGATGAGAATCGGCAGCAGCTTGCCTTAGTAACGCCGTACAAGAGCGTTGGTATATGCCTCTATATTCTTATTCAGTGTAGGCATTCACTGCTGTTTATCAGATACATGCACGTCTACAGTGTACAGCACATCGAGCCTGATAGGGTCGGTCATTTTGGCTTAAGAAGGAGAAGTTATCATGGTGAATGATGCTAGTCATACGCTTTATGTGCGATAATCACTCGGGTGGCACCCGCAAGGTATCGTTATGAAGTTGAATATTATATTCAAAGATCTTATCCCCAAAGAACTTGTCCTGGGTTTGTCCTGGGTCTTGTCCCGAGTCAGCCGAATGGTGCTGCTCGAAGGGTGATGACCGGATATAAACATAGCCTCGTGTCGAGGGAAGAAAAGAAGAGCAGAAGAGAAAAATAATAGAGAGAAAGAGAGAAAAAGAGAGGAGAAAGAGAGAAAAGGATAGGAGAAAGAGAGAGAAAGAGGGATAGAAAGAGAGAGAGAAAGAGAGTAGACGAGAGTAGACAAGAGAGACGTAAGAAAAGTGAGATGTCCTGATCGATCTCGTAATAGGGTATATCCTCCTGAGTATGTCTGAATGACATGTCGTCCTGGGCCGGTCCAGTCTGGTGGCCTCCCAATATATCCAAAGCCCATGCAATAGAGTTGAAGAGACAAGAAAAAGAAGGTAGAAAGAAAGAGAGAGAAACAGAGAGAGAAGGAAAGAAAAGCGTCTAGGCGACTGTGTATAGAATAAGAAAATAAGCGAAAACAAAGGCAGAATGAGAAAGTGTCATGATGAGAAAGCCGCCTAGCCAATGGCCCGGCCAATGCTCTGTGCATGCTCCAGGCTGCTCATGTGGCGCCCGTGTACGGCCCTTGGTGTGTCTTGCACATGCGTACGAGGCGGCGTCAAGCCGCCAAGGAGGGGACCGTCACTGTCATCCGTGGCCGACACGACGCCACCCGACGTCGACGCGTTCGACGAGATGGGGGACATGGTGACATTGCGCGGGTGTTGCTCCAGGTTCATGTAGTCACGGTAGATGCTGCTGTTGCTGCGGCGGCTCGTCAGATTGTAGTCGCTGCTGACCCGGCTCTGACTGGCCTGACGGCTATGACTGGCACGGGCAGAGACAGGGGGGGGAGGAGCCGGCAGGCTCTTGTGAAGAGATGCATGGGACCCAGAGGCAGACACTGGTGACGGCTTTGGCGGCGTGAGCGGCCGTGAGCGACCAAAGTACTGCTTCTGGGCCTGTGAAGGACGACGCTGATGTGACGTGCCGACTGGCTGGGTGAGACCCGCATCAGACCCGGCACGGCTGCGGCCACTAACAGTGCTAGCGCTGCGTGCACTGCGGGTGCGGGTGTGCCAGTACGCCGCACTGTTGCTGTTGGCCGAGGGCGACGACACGAGGCTCGGGTGCGAGCCGTTACCAGACAGGCTGTTTGATTTCCGGCGCGGTGCGTAGGCTGTCGCTGGGGGAGACATGCCTGCTGCTGCCGCTGCTCCAACAGCTGGTGGCATCTTCACAAGGCGAGACGACTGGCGCTTTGGAGTGGGCAGGAAGGACGGGTCGCCCGGCACAGTCTCATCCGTCAGGCCGGCACGGGAGTTGGGAGCACAAGCATGTTGCAGAGCGGTGGGCACGAGGGGAGAGAGGGCTGGCGTTGAAAACAAAAAGTCGCGGTCCTGGTCAGAGCTGAAGCGGCCGACCATGCCACGGCCGGAAAAGGATAATGAGCGCACAGAGCGCGGCGAGATCTCCTCTGACCGGCGGTATGTGGGCGTGCTCTGCTGTTGCTGCTGGAGGTAGTTTATGGCAGCAACACCGGCAGGGGTAGCCGCAACTGGTGACGAGCCCGTTCCGGAGCTGTAGGGGCGACGCAGGGCCGGGGTTGATGAAGCCGCAGTCAGCGGCTCCTTGTAGACGATGACGTTTGACGGAGTTCGCCTTGGGGCCGTTGGGCGTGACGCGGACCCAGAGAAGGGTGAGTTGGCGCTGTCGAGGCTGACACCACGAGCGCGTGATGCAGGCGGCTGCACGGGAGGCGGGCCTTCCGGCCGGTGCACAGTAGCACCGAGCGTGCCGACCGATAGCAGAGGTGGCGAGTCTATATCGTTGCTGTCAACAGCTGTCTCGTTGCCGAACACGCTCTTTTCCTTCTCATCCATTCCTGGTGGGTTGTGTCCTTTCCATGTCTCGATCTCATCGTCGTCGATAGGCGAGATGCCTCGTGGGAAGAAGCCTTTGCCTCTTTGCCGGTGCCGACAGCAGACAAAGACCACGCCGGCTACGATGAGAACGCCAACGACAGAGAGAACACTGCTGAGGATGACGATGAGCGTCTTGTTGTTAGAGAGGCCGCTGCTGGTAGAAGCAGCAGCCTGTGTTGAGCTAGAAGTAGACATTGTGAGGGGGGCTGTGGTTGTGTGGTTGGTGGGTGTCGTCGTCGGTGTCTTGTCGATGTCGTGCCGGTGTAAGTGTAAGCAATGGTGATGATGACACACGGGTCGTCACTGTCGTAGTAGCACTAGCCACATGAGAGGATGGCGTCGAACGAGGAGACAGCCAGCCAAAAGGAGAACCCGGTGGACGAAGGCAAGAGAACGGATTACCGTCTCTGTGTGAGGCTGGCCATGCAGAGATAGGCTTGATAATATGCCTTGGACAGAAACGAGTGTTGCGGGTGAGAGGAAGCGAGTGTGTAGATGTTGATAGAAAAGGAAGAATGAAGAATGAAGAATGAAGGCAGAAGACAAGAAGAAAAGAAGAAGAAAAGAAGTGAAGAAGAAGCAAAATTCAAAGACGAGATATCAAAATAGCTAATGAACCAAACAATCAAAAAAAACAAAGAATCAAGAGACAGCTGCAGTTGGATAAGATGGATGAGCAGCTGCCGGGTTAGATGTGGCCAACGGCATAAAGATGAGATGTAGGAGGGAGGGCGGTGGGCGCGGGAGATATATAAGACTGAAGTGCGGATGGTGTGTATGTAAGTGGCCGATGGGCGGGCAAAAGAAAAATAGAAATAGCAGAAGTAGAAGCAGAAGCAGAAGCAGAAGAAGGGGTGTATGGAGTACATGTAGTGGGCTTCAGCAAGGTAAGGGAGGGCGGAAACAACGAGGCATGGATCGTCAGTACCCCGTTGGGAGAGAAGAAGGGTGTGGGTGGTCTACATGGCCCCTGGTCGAGGCGGGTAGGCGTGTTGGCATGGAGGGAAGCGTGTGGTGTAAGTGGGAGAAGTGTGAATGCTAGGAGCGTGCGAGGGGAAGATTGCTATCTTACAAATCTTACCAAGTAGAGTATGGGATATGGGAGAGTAAGATACAAGGCATATCTACATATGCATGATGCAGCTAGGTGGGGAGGAGAAGTGCAAAGTCGATGTAGGAGACAAAGCCGTGAGAAGTGGCAGAAGTGGCTATTCAAGCAGTGTTGAAGAGGATGCAGCATGCAGGACATGAGAGAAAGACTGCATGAGGAGAAAGGACATGGAGAAGAAAAGATGGATGCACACAGAGAGCTTTGCTACGATGCTCGCAAGATGTCGGAGATATTGCTGCCAGGCGAACGAGGTAGACTGGGGGGGTTGACTCGGGAAAGAGCTCAACATAAGCTAAAACGGTACTCGATAAGGACGGGCAGACGGCTGGGGTGTGTTGGCCTGGCTATCTTACATGGTGTCTTACTATGCAGGTCCGAGTGAGGGCCTAGTCAACGTCGAGCCAAGGGTGTCGAGCTCGAGCTTACAGAGCGAGCATTCGCTGTCGAGAGTGGAGGAGCCAGTTCATCTGGTACCGAGGAGCTTTGCATATATCTCTTTGCCGGTGACAAGGTGAACCCAAGTCCAGACATGTCATCTCCATAGACATTGAGCTGTGCGTGCCTGGAAGCAAGTAGAGAAATGCAAGATCTAGCCAAACACATCAGCTGTGCTTGCGGCCTCGAGCTGCACATGTGAAGCGAGACGCCTAGCCGGCCTAGCAAAAGCAAATAAATGCACTTTCATATTGGCAATATAAGCATGCGAGGTACAAGAAGAGAAAACGAGACGTGAGGGGCGGTCTGTAGTGTATGGAGTAGAGACAGACTGTATCAGAGGGGCTTGCAGACAGAGAAAGTCCGGGCACAGCGAACGTTCCTAAGCATGCTCATGGTCTAACAGAGGGCCAGAGGGCCTACTTGTAAGATACGGAGTACTTTGCTTCACAAACCATGGTACTCCGCTGCAAGCTCTTCCACACTCCACAGACGTTCTAACCAGGGTGGGAGCGAGCGGCAGGGGGGCGGGACGGCATGTGGGGATGACCATCCTTCCAGAGCAATACTGGCGTGGAGGTGGAATATGGGTGGTTTGACAGCCGACGGGGAGGGAGGGAGTATCGTAGATAGAGGGGATTTGAGATGAAGGGAGGGATAATCAAATTAGTTTGAAATTCGAGGGGAGTACGAGTAGGGGTGAGGCAGGGCACAGATAGAATCATAGAATCATGGAATCATATCGTAGAATCAAAGATTCCAAAAAGGACAGCAGAGCAGGACAAGTGATACGTACTACAAACATCAAGGGTAGTGCCGGCGCCATCAGGGAAAGCCCCGAGCGATGCCGGTTTGCAATGGCCGGCCGTTGGGAGTGAGGGATGCTAGTTTGCGTAGATTTCAAGTTCTCGTCGTGTTGGCGGAATATTCGTAGTATTTACTGTTGGGTGTCTTGGATTTGAAAGGAAAACTCAACGGCCAGCCATCCATCCAGGAACAAGTAAGACACCGTTGTTGGTGGTGAGACCAATTGTTTGGTTGGTAGGCAGGGATGTATTCCCATAGAGCTTGGGGTGCTGGCCAGGCCTATGAAAGGGACGGTGTTGGACAGCGGTGAGCAAGGCCGGCAGTTTCAGAAAGCCGGGTAGCTCCTAAGTGATTGGCTAGTTGGTGGACAAACCTAAGTACTCCGTGTGTGCACCTCCGTACGTATGGCAGAGAAGTACTTGTTCGGGCAATGCGTTCTGTTCTGAGCTTAAGAATGGATCAGCGGGCCTGAGGGAGGTTGAGGCCAGGGCGTACGGAGTAGACAGGGGAAATAGACTGACAGACTGGCTGGCGGGAAACAGAGTAGACAGAGAACAGACAGAAAATAGAATAAGAATGCGCAGAAGGGCGGCCTGTCACTGGAACAGGGCAAATCAGGCCAGGAGAAGCAGTGAGCGTCAAAGGAAGGGCAAGTGGCAGAGACATGGGATTATCACAGAAAAGAATGAAGGAAGAAAAGAAAGGAAAACATTAATGCTTCATGGTTGGATAATCAAACAGAGCAAAGATGGCAGCAGGAGACGTAAAGAATACAGTAGAGAAGACTTAAGAAGACTTAAGAAGACATAAGGAAGACCGTAGAGAAGACGTAAAGAAGACAGAAGAGAAGACGTAAAGAAGACAGAAGAGAAGACGTAAAGAAGACAGAAGAGAAGACGTAAAGAAGACAGTAAAGAAGACAGACGCAAAACCAGCTACAGCAACGACAAAGATACTTAATTAAAAAAAAAAACAGCAACAAGACGATCGACCATGTGGCCAGGCCATCACCCGTCGTGCCCGCAAAGCCAAGCAGCCAGCGTATCAAGACCCAACAAGTGTACGAACAACGGAGCATAATCTAGAAGGGAAAGCGAGTGCGCGGAAAGCTCCTACGCCATGGGCCGGCGGAGATCATGGCGTGCAAGCAAGGGGGTCCTTTGTGCGGTGGGCTCGTGGACGGCGGGTTTTAATTTGTTTGGGTCGGTTTTGGGTTGATTTTGTATTAGATTTGGGCTAGATTTGGGTTTGATTTTGATTTTGATTCTGATTTTGACTCGGCGATTTCGTTGTTGTCGATGCTGTCGACTTCATCGGTTGGCTGCATTGTCCTTACGACGTACTTGTTTCCATGCCGTTATGTTTCTGTTCTCTTTCGGTGTCTTTTTCTATTCACGTCGATATCCATATTTACATTTCTCGTGTTTCGTTTGCTGTTTGTTTGAATCCCTGGCTTCTGCGTTTGTTTTGCCGGCTTTGGTTTCTCAAGCCTGACACACCGTGATACTTGCACTAACGGCAACGAGACATCCCTTGCTCGCACTGCAAGACATCACCTCCAAAAGATATACAAAGTCATGCTAGGCCGTGTACAAGAACAGTAACGGCCCGCAAGGCATATTAGGGCCTGCTCGAAGTGTCTCTCAAACTGCCTTGTACCTTGCACTAAGGCACGGCCTGCAGATGCTGATACAGTCTCGAGTGCTCCGTACATCTATCTACAGGCATCTTATCTGAGTGCACTACGTACTCTCTTCACGACGACACAGCCTAGTCAGTGCACGGGACTGCACAGGGACGCACAGGACGCACAGGAACGCACAGGAACGCACAGGAACGCACATGAATGCACGGGATTGCTCAGATTGCATGGCTGCAGCGCAGTCGCTGCACAACTGCACAACGTATCTTACACTTGGTTCTGCAGCCTGGCTTGCTGACATGGCACCGGAGTGAGGCATTATTCAAAAAAGAGTGAGACGGATTCAAAGGACTGCGTGAGACTGCAACACACCGCCAATGCTGCTTTGCTGGTGCCCTCTACACCAGTCGTCTCGCAGCCTTTTTACCAGCCTCCTCCTAGCGTGTTTTACATGGAGGGGAGGCTCTGGTTCTTCTGCTGTGTGCTCTCCTGTCTGCTGTGTGCTGTCTGCTGTGTGTATTTGCCAATTCATCTTTCAATCTGCCTTCGCTCCGTGAGGATTACGGTGACTCCATAATACCAGCTCCCAGCATGGGACAGACCACCACCCACACCGCCGTGGTTGCTGTCGTGGACCACGGCCATTGGCAGCCGCTGTGACGGTGTCGAGCCAACGGTTGGACGAGAACTCTCCTCGCATGGCCGAGTGCTCAGGCCTCGGTGGCATTTTTTAGCATCCTTTGCCATCCTGAGACGCTTCTTCAAGTACCTTGACATGCGTCTGAACATGGAAGACGCTTGACTCGGCCTTGACATTGACGTCTACGACACACCTAGACAGAGTACGACAGACCGTCTCTGCCAGGACACTACCCGACGCAAGGGAGGTCTAGCACGACGCGACTGGCAGCCGTCAAGATCGAGAGGACGCGAAATCAAATCAAATGGGCCGACGATCTTTACGCTGCCGGGCTGTTTTTCAACTGCCCCTTTTATCTTCCATCTTCCTACAGTATTCTTCCATCTCGCCATATTGTCGTCTCTTCGTTTGCCAGTTCCTGTCTTACTTGTGATCGTGCTATCTCTCTCTCAAACGCATCTCAAGCCCCCCCCAAAGTCTCGATCCTCTGGTTCCTACATTCCATCCAGCTAGCACTTGTCAATCTGTTCATCTATTCCTAAACAGTGGGCCAACATCTCGATCTCGGCCCCCGTCTATGCCAACTAACCCAGTTAGCAGCATTGATTCCGCTGTTTTCCCTTTTTCTTTCCTCCGCTCTTCTTCTTTTCCCTCGCCCACGTCTACTTCATCCCTTTGCATTATCCAGCCCGCCAGCCATCGAGCATGTATGCCCACCGTAGGTGCCTTCTCGAACACCTGCACATCATCGCGGAGAGACATGGAATGGAGATATCTCTGGTCAACGTAGTCAACCTCCCGTTTCTTGCTCATTATCCGTGTTGGGGCTATTTCATATGTCTCCCTCTTATCACCAGCCTATATCTCGTCCGGGCTGCTGTCTTCCGTGTGGTGTACAACCGAACAGAGCTCTCGCACATGGGCGGGAGTCTGCTGGGCCAACATCACATAGAGGATGTCACATACGCTCTCTGCCCCCCCAACACCTCGTTCAGACCATGGCCAAATGAAATAATGCTCGAACGGCAGTTCGGCCAGCCCAAGTCAGCCACAGTTTATGCACGTTGCAAATTACGACTCACCGGCATCCTCTGATCATCGGTTCGCTGATATCTACAGGCACCTACCGTCGGCAGTGCATATATCATGTAATCAATACTAAGAAAGCATATCTACATGCACGCTCTCTGCATATGTCGTACACCAAGCTCGCGATTCGTAATTTCAAACAATCGCTGCTTGTCCCTTGCCTTTCGCCTCTTACTGACCAGGGCACTACTTCCTACTACTGCAGCCACGGAGGACGGCCCGTTCGGGCAAGATCAGAATAGACAAATACACACTTGTTAGACATCTCACAAGGATCACCAGGAAGAAGACGGGCGGGAAAATGACAGAAAAGTGGCAGAAGCACTGAACTGAACACGGCTAGCTAGCAAGCAGGGGCTGCAAATATAGTAATAGCTTGTTGCGTCTCGGCTCCGCGATCATGAACAGACTACTCCGTATCCTGTAAGATATATCCTGTGCTCATGGACATCTCGTGATAACAGCCGGTCGACTACCGTTGATCCTCATCCTGGCCAGCCACAAACAACAGAGTTGCAGCGAGCATCCTGGTCCTTGCCCTGGTCCTTGTTGTCTCAGGGGGCTGGATCCAAACCCTAGGTCCACAGGCTCTCTGGCCAGGTGTGTCAAACAAACATTATTAATACGGACCACGAGTGGACGACATGCTCCATGTGCTTATTTCAGTATGTACGAGTACCGTTGTGCAGAGTGAGTCTGTGTGGCGTGTGTTAATAATCACGTAAATATATACGGAGAATAAGTCTTATGCTTACATCGAAATACCTAGCGAGCATCATGTGTTGCATCTCGGACTACACCGTCCGTCCATGTCCAGTCTTGCTGCAGGGGCCAAGTCATGCATAGACAACCAGAGTAAAGCAAACGTCGTGTTCGTCACTGGAAACATTAGACCGTCGCTAGATTGTTCAATCAAACAGGCATGTAGAGTCACCATGATTCATACGTATCCCAGATCACTGTGTATGTACTCAACGGGCTTGCGGCATCACCGCTGCCGTGTTTTCACCACTGGTAGTGGCTTCGTTCTCGCCCCCAGCTTCAAGCTTCTCCCGGTCAGATATCGCACGACGTAGAATATAATTATTTTGGTACAGAATCAAACATTACACCAACAACATGCAAAGACAGAAAACCGTCCCCGTCTATCGTCTCCTCGTCTACACGTACGCTATGCCCGCCTCTTTCTTGTGTGATGTAGGCTGTGCACACTGCCATCGTAGCAGGTCGAAACATGCTTAAGCACGCAGGAACTTGGCGGTAAAGTCCTCAATGAGGGCCTCGGTAGGGAAGCTCAGCTCCTCGAGCTTCTCGGCGTAGGGGGTAGGGACCTCGGAACCGGTGATGCGCTGGGCAGGGGCATCAAGGTAGTCAAAGGCGTACTCCATGGTCAGGGCCAGGATCTCAGCACCGACACCAAATGCAGGGTAGCCAGACTCGACAGCAATCAGACGGTGCGTCTTCTTGACGGACTGCACAATGGTGTCAATGTCCAGGGGCTTGACGGAGCGCAGGTTGATAACCTCGGCCTCAATGCCAAAGTTCTTCTTCAGGCTCTCGGCAGCAGCCAGGGTCTGGCCAACGCAGCGCGACAGAGTGACCAAGGTGACGTCCTTGCCGGCACGCTCGATCTTGGCCTTGCCGATGGGGAGAACGAAGTCGTCCTTCTGGGCAGCCTCGGACATGGGGAAGGTCTGGCCGTACAGCAGCTCGTTCTCGAGGACGACAACGGGGTTGGGGTCGCGGATGGCGGCCTTCAGCAGTCCCTTGGCGTCCTCGGCGCTCCAGGGAGCAACGACCTTGAGGCCAGGAATGCTGCCGTACCAGGCACTGTAGTCCTGGGAGTGCTGGGCACCGACACCAGCGGCGAAACCGTTGGGGCCACGGAAAGTGATGTTGCAAGGCTGGATACCACCGGACATGTACAAGGTCTTGGCGGCCGAGTTGATGATCTGGTCAATGGCCTGCATGGCAAAGTTGAAGGTCATGAACTCGCACTGGGAGTGTTAGCAGTGATCGTACAGTAGATGCAGAAGTATGTGTGCGTGCGGGTACATGCACACACATATCGACATTGCGCTCAAGACGTACCACGGGGTGGAGGCCACTCAGGGCAGCACCGACAGCCAGACCACAAAAGCCGGACTCGGTAATCGGGGTATCAATAACGCGCTTCTCACCGAAGCGGTCGAGCAGGCCCTTGGTGACCTTGTATGCGCCGTTGTACTGGGCAACCTCCTCGCCAAGGATGAAGACCTTGGAGTTGGACTCGAGCTCCTCAGCCAGAGCCTCGTTCAGAGCCTCACGGACAGTGTACTCCTTGGTGCCGGCCGTTGAGGCATAGGACCTTCTCTGGGACGCGGACCAGCCGGCAGCGAGGGGGCGGGCAGCCGAAGAGGTCTGGAGGGAGCGGAATGTGGAAGAGGCGAAAGTAGAGCGGGCGGCGGCAAGGGGAGCCGACCGAGAGGCGACTGCGACCGCAAGGCGGGCAGCGGGACGAACGCAACGAGACATGTCGAAGACGGGAGTGTGTGAGGAGGGAGACAGATTCTTCGAGAGAGGGGGGGTTCGAGGAGGTCGAAGAGGTCGAAGAGGTCGAGACACGGATTGGCGACAGCGAGGACGACGGAGGGCAGGAGAGAGAAGGAAGCAAAGAGAGACGAACAGGAGTCGCTGGCGAGGCAATGGAACAATGGGAGGGAGAGAGAAAAGGGAACGATGCGGAGATCGAAGCTGGAGCTGCGGTGGCAGGAAACGAGAATGTCGGGATAACGTCGAACGGGAAAAAAACGAGCAGCACAACGCAGATGCACCTATACAGCAGCAGTCCGACCGCCTACAGTGGACGTCCGGGCGCCAGCTACAGCGGTGCTAGGGCTGCTGAAAATCACGGCATGGAGTGAGATAAGTCTCGCGGTCCGAAGAGGGCCAGCCGTCCAATGGCGTGCCGTACATTGAGGGTAAAAGCGGGTCTGTGGATGCGTGGTTAAGTTTTTTCTGTTTTGCTGGCGTTGTTGGGGGAATTCTCGCTGCGTCGTTCGTCCTGGGCTTCGGGAAGAAAGGCACCGACACAGGGCAGCTCTGGACGGGCTGGGACTGGCCAATTACAGCGGGTGATTGGCGGTAGGGGATGCCCACTCTCGTCAACCAAATCTAACAGCGCCGCCAAAAGCCGCTGCCAGCCACGCCAGCCAGGACTCGCGTGGGCTAGCTTCGCCGTTGTCGCACTACGGACTGTCTTTGCGTGAATAATGGCGCGCGCAGGGGTTCTCAAGGACTTTCCGAGCGGGTTCCCAGGCGGAATGACACGGGTCACAACGGGGGCGTTCGGAGCTCCGCCTGGTGCAGCGGTGTGTATAGTGTGCATATGCCATCTATATGTGAGTATGTCTATTGACACCGCTTGGTCATGGTCGGGGCCTCTTTCTTGATTATGTAATGTGCGATTCAGGAGCAGCTTGTACGGAGTAAGATAAGACAAATGCCTGTTTGCTGACAGATATGTAAGATAGGAAGGATACTTAGTACGGATCAGTACACTTGTACGCACTCAAAGACTAGTTAAACACCGTCAAGTAATGGTAACTCAATAGATTCAATGCAACAATTATTTTATATAATACGCCAGTGCGCCGACATCCCTCCGCATTATCTCGGCCATCCTCTGGTCGTGCTGGTGTCAGGCACCACCCGATACCCGGAATCCAGTTCCCCACGATCAGGCACTCGGTCCGCGCTCCTTGTTAGTTCAGGGGCTTGCGGCCGACCATCAGGTACATGGGCGTGAACAGGTTCTCGCGTGCACCTGCAACTAAGCAATCGGCACCAACACCCAGGGCGTCGGCAGTCTTCTTGGTGCCAGCCGGTGCAAGGCCCAGCTTCTCCAGTGCGCCAGTGAAGCCGTGCACAAAGAGACGGGCCGTGTGCGTCATGCGCAGGATGGTAAACAGATCACCCCACGACTGCAGGTACTTCATCTCGCCCGACAGCGGCCACCACCAGGGCAGGGGGTCGTCGCGCGCAGCCAGGTCCTCGTGGTGCGTCAGCTCAAAGCCGACCGTCTTCATCGCATCCAGAGCCTCGGAGATCTTGCACATGTTGGAAATGCCGTTGCCCAGCTCAATACCCAGGCGGATGTCACGGTGGTGCACGTTCTCGTTGTCGTAGTCGTCGGTCATCAACCACTCGTACACACCAAAGACACCGCCGGGCTTCAGAACACGGAAGATCTCGCCGTACACACCCTCGAGCTTGGGTGCGTGGACAGTGGCCTCGATGGCGTAGATGGCATCGAAGGAGTTGTCGGGGAAGGACATTTGCTGTAGGGGGGTCTGTTAGAATCCAAACGCACAGAACGGCTTGATCGGCGTTGCCTTGGAAGCAGTGGGAAGCAGGAGAAACACCCGCTGGACGCGTGAGAACATACCATGAAATCGCCCTTGACGAACTTGAGCTGGTTCGACAGCTTCTCCTTGACGGCGTACTGGGTGGCACGCTCAATCTGGTAGTCGTTGTTGTTCAGGCCGGTGATGTGGGCACCAGTGAACTTTGCAATCTCACGGGCCGGGCCACCGACACCGCAGCCGACATCCAGCACCTTCATGCCCTCCTTGATGCCGATCTGAGCCGCCAGGTAGTGTTCGTGGCGGGCAATGGCCTGGTAGAAAGGCTCGCCGAGAGAGTAGCGGGCGAAGTGGAAGCTCTGGCCCCAGCCGTACTCGTACAGGTCCGTGGCAAGGTTGTAGTAGCTGTGCGCTGTCAGTCCAATTGTCCGTATAGTGCGTCAAGTGTTCAGTGCGTCAAAGTGCGTCTGCGCCGTTGGGATAGGAATGGGCTTTCACGTACTGTCTTGTCAAGGTAGCATACTCGCTGGTACGGGCCTATACACGCAAAGACACTGGTTAGCTCGTCGTCCGTCGTCCGTCACATGCATCACGTGCATCACGTGCGATTCAGGCACCCAGCACCCCCGGCTCAACTTACCTCGCGGTCGGCAGCAGTCTCGTTCTCGGCCTTCTTGTTGTCAAAGTGCTTGAAGTACTCGTCGACGGCGAGCTTCTTGGCATCCTTGTCCTTGGACAGCATGGCGGAGAAGCCGCCCTTGGCCTGCGAGGACTTGCCATGCAGGGCCTTGTTGAATTCAGCATCACGCTGGTGGTTCTCGGCCTCGAGGCCCTGCTTGGTGGCAGACATGGTTGCGGTAGAGCGTGGAAAAGGGGAGGAGGGGTATAGAAGCGATCGGGCAGGAGAGGGCGGAGGAGCTTTGCGTGCAGTTGAAGCAGTTGAAGCAGTTGGGGCAGATGGAGCAGCTGCGGAGTGTTGAAGAAGTGGAAGATGTTGAGATGCCTCAACAAAAGAATCAGGATCGCGAAGGCTGTTGTTCACGAGGAAAGGCGCAGATATTTATCAAATGACTTCCCCCCCAGGCTAGGTAGCAGCATCAATCGCCTGGCCAATTTGCCTAGCCAATTTGCGCCAGGGGTAAAATACGGTGTACACGTGCCCACGCCTGCAGGTGCATACAATTGCATGTACACGTCGAAAGCTAAGATCTTACTCGCATTGCTTCGTACTCGCAGAAAGGGGATACCCCACTTTTCATAGCAGCTCCCCCTATTCTAGAACCCATATTGCGAATACGAATAAGAGATAAGGCCGATAACGGTCACGTGCTGCTGCTACGAGCCGTTGCGCGCGCCTTATCGTACTCGTATGCAGTCGTCGTATTCGTATTGGCTGGGAGCTTCACATGCAAGAGAGCTCGCATGCGAATACGGCGTGTTACAGTGTTGTATTGGCGCTGTATGAGGTGTGCTGGCGGATCTCAGACATAGAATGCAAGGAAGAACGTCACCGGGCGTTGCATTATCTACGACTTGCCAATAGATACCAGAGCAAAACAGACATGTATTCATGATGATGTCAGGTCTGCCAAAAGGGAATACACCGGACGTTGCCATTCTTATCTGGTGTGCTAGCGGACTTTAGACAATAATACAAGAGTAGAATTCTTACAATATATATATGATGATGCAGGTTTGTAATAAGGTAAAAAGGAAATCTCACCAGACGTTGCCATTATCAGTGATGGCGGACTTTGAACAATGAACATACAAGAGTACAACATGTATTCATGATGCCAGGTTGTAAAAAGGAAATATTACCGAACGTTGCCATTCTTATCAGGTGTGCCAGCGGACTTTAAACAATAATATACAAGAGTAAGATTCTTACAATATGTATTCATGATGATGCAGGTCTGCAAAAAGGAAACATCACCGGACGTTGCCATTTTCAGTGACGGCGGACTTCAACAATAAATATACAAGAGTAAGACGTATTATCATCAGCTGTGCTGGCGGACTTCAAACAAAATATATAGTAAAGCACGTCTATCATGATGATGTCAAGTCTACAAGCCTAAATGGATGTGCAGCACATCTAGCGATATGTTGCACGTGACCTATGCCGCAAATACTAGTCATCCAAGGCTTGCCGTATTGGTAATCTTCGCCACTTTTTTTTTATCAGGCGTCACAACAGCAGTCGATACCAATACCAAGCTACGATACATCCTTCGGCCACGGCCTGTTCCATCTCAAATATCATAATCAACAAAACAACACAAGAGCACATCTACGACAACTCTCTACCCTGCAATACACCACGCTTCGGCACGCTTGTAATCAGCCGCCCACGATGCCCCCCCAAATCAAGTCCGACATCAACCGCGCCGGCTGGGAGGCCACCGACTTCCCGTCGGTCTGTGAAAACTGCCTGCCCGAGAACCCGTACGTGCGCATGCTCAAGGAAGACTACGGCGCAGAGTGCAAGCTGTGCACGCGTCCTTTTACCGTCTTCAGCTGGCCAGCAAGTCGGGCGCAGGGAAGAAAAAAGCGCACCAACATCTGTCTGACCTGCGCGCGGCTGAAGAACTGCTGCCAGTGCTGCACCCTTGATCTCTCTTTCGGCCTGCCGATCGCCGTGCGTGATGCTGCTCTCAAGATGGTCGCCCCTGGCCCGACTTCCGAAATCAACCGCCAGTATTTCGCACAAAACAACAGCGAGGCCATTGAAAAGGGCTTGGTTGGTACCGAGGAGTACGACAAGACAGACGACAAGGCCCGAGAACTGCTGCAGCGCCTTGCCCAGAGCAAGCCGTACTTTCGCAAAGGTCGCCAGGTCGACAACGAGGGCAAGCCGGCGCAAGACTCGGCAATCACAAACCCAGAAAGACGCATAGGCGGGCCTGTGTCGGAAGGCACGGCGTCGTCGCTTGGTGGTAACGCAGCTGTCGGTGCTGGTGTCGGCGGTGCTGGTCCGATCAGAACCAGAGATTCAAGGGCAGCCCGTGCTGCCGGTGCTGGCCCAGGCTCCGGGCGCCCAGGTGGGCCGAGAAAGGGCGGCCCTGGATCCTCACTCCCTCCACCAGGCCCCAAGGACTGGCTGCCGCCGGACGACGAGAGCATTATGTCGTTGTTTGTGACAGGTGTCGAAGATGATCTGCCAGAGCACAAGATCCGCGACTATTTCAAGGTGCACGGCAAGATCCGGTCGCTGGTGTGCTCGCACATGTCACATTGTGCATTCGTCAACTATGACACAAGAGAAGCTGCTGAGAAGGCGGCAGCGGCATACCAGGGGCGTGCAGTCATTGCCGGCTGTCCGCTACGGATACGATGGGGCCAGGCACGGCCTGTTGGCACGATGAAGCGCGAAGAGCGTGTCGAGATGATCCGCGATGGTCGCTCGGCATTCTCGGATACGCGCACGAAGCAAAGCGGGTAGCAGGCCACGTTGCTAGCCTTGCTACTTTCTGTTCTTACATGGGTTTACGGCGTTTGGATTCTTTGGATTTGGGTTTCGCCCTCATGGTTAGCATACTCTAATGACTGGGTTTTCTGATAACAATTTATAGCAAACGATTAATCATAGCGATTATCAAATTCGACGGCATCACATTGTGCATTTTCCTTTCTGATATGATCACACGCTCTCTCGTTCCGCAGTTGTCAGCTTACATAACGAACATGACGAACAGGCTCATTCGAGTCAAGAAAATCTCGGTCGTGGTAGCAGCATTAAAGGATATCTATCCTCTCTTGTGGGAGCTAGCTGGTTCACAAAACAAGGCAGTGATGCTTGATCGGGCACACGGGACACTAAGAACAAACACAACCCGTTTGTGATTTAGGGGGTCTGTTGGGAGCTAGACATGGCGGGAGTCCCGACATGGCCATCAGTCAACCTCTTGCCCACACGGCCCAGCGCCTCCCACGCTCCCGGGATGGTCGATGCTGCTTGTGAGGACGACGTCTGCCCTGCCATCTGGGCAGATGGCCGACATTCCCTCGGCACTGCTCCAGCCGTACACGATCGTACACGGTACGGGCGTGCCGTTCCACGGAAGGTATGCCCATCCCTGGCAGCCACCCGGGAAGCTGGCGAAGCACATGGTGCAGCAGTCGGCGGCGCTCGAGGTATCAGCCAACTTGTAGGGCCATGTCTTTCCATTGCTGTCGAATATGCCTAGAAAGGAGACGTTCTGTGCCCAACTAGCGTTGCTCATGCATTGCGCAGCAATAGGAAGCTAGGTGTTTGGGAATGTTAGCGCATACCATGATCATGGCCGTCCAGGGTCTAGGAGGGTGACTTGCGGTGGTAGTTTGCGTTGCAGACGGCACGGGAGCAGTCTGGGCAGACGCTGGCGGTATACCCGCGCTGCTTTGACTATACATTGCTATACGTCAGTGGCGATGGAAGCTGTTGGGTATGGGACACGGTGTGGCCTGCGCCGGGGTCATACCTGTTTCCTCCGTCGAGGGCCATGTCGTGAAGGACGATGGGCAAGACTATCAGGGCGACAATGCCCAGGCCAAATGTGGCAGCCGCCGCCGCCAGGTATGGCTTTTGACGCACCCACAGCCACGGTCGACCTAGATGAGCGGCATACTGCGTCAGCTGGTTGGTCCGCGTTGGCGGTTGGGCGAGCGCGCAGGCGCCTAGAGCTACGTTCCCGGGGGTTCCTTCAAGCCTTTGGTCGTCTGGCTTTGTGCCTTTGCTTCCTGCTGCTTCTGCGGCAGCTCTTCCTTGTCCGGGCACACTCGCCGTCTTCTCTTGGGCGCCTGGTACACTTGGGACCACCTCCGGGGCAGCCTGGGGGTCGAACTCGTAGTATGATGGGCGGGTTCGAGGCGGTGCCATGTTCACTCCAGCGACTGGCTGGCTGGCAGCGTCTGCTTCTGTGTGCAGCATCTTGGGTTGGTTGTGTTCCGTGGCGGCTGCTATGTAGGGTGTTGTTGATTGTGCTGAGGTGTCTGCCAGGCTGGTGGCCTCCTCGTGTTGTTTCTGTATTGCTGCTCGGCGCAGACATCAACTGCCGTGCTGGTATCTCTGGTTTTGCTGGTCTTGCTGGTATACCGTACAAACGCGGCTGGCGGCATAGTTTTGTCCTTCCCTGGGGTGTCTGTCCTCTGCGGCTTCTGGGTAATCTCGGATGACCTTGGGCAACATAAGATCATCCTTGCATTCACTATTCGCTGTAGGGTCGTGATATACGCCGTCTCTGGCCTCTTGGCACAGCCTGTGTCCTATCATGTTGGGTACTCTTCTGTGCCGTCACCTTGCTGTCATGTCATCCTCATCCTGCGGCTAGCTAGAAGTCACCTCGTCTTCGTTGGTGTCACCTTGGTCACGGCCATCCGATGTCGTTGTTGGCGAGTTTGTGACATCTCTCGTGTGAGTCAGTGATGGATGGGGGTGTGCTTTTTTTAAACCGATTTGCTACTGCTTGTTCTTTGGGGCTCTGTCGTGTTTTCTTTTCATGGTACTACTTTTTTTTCTTTTCGCAAGTTGTTGTTATTGTTGTTCTTCTTCTTCTCTTCGCAAGCTGTTGTTGTTGTTGTTCTTCTTCTTCTTCTGCCTGCACGTCCTATCCATACCGGAACGACACTCGACCACATTTGTTTATAAATAACAGTGACATAAAGGACGTATCAAATTCATAACAACAATATAAAATAAAATAAGCCCCCCGAGGGTTTTCTATAAATTAAACCATAATACATATAGTATAAATAGTAAGCAAAACAAAAAGGCTCCAACTGTCGACCACGGCGCAGGCATTAGATACACTATCAACAGCACAGCAGCACGCCATCGAAGAGGTTCACACTGCTGTGTGCACGACGAGCCCGCTGACCTGCCTGCCCGTCACAAGCATGCCCCTGGCACGGTATCATCCCGCGGACGCAACCATTCCAAGGCGGTCCGTACTCAAGATATCACTTGATACAATATGAATAGTCTCGGCCAGTATCAGACGTGATATTACATGGCAATACAATTCAACATCAAAACATGTGCATGGTGGCCACGAGGCGGCACGAGAGGCAAAAGGGACACGGACCAGACACAGGCAGGAGACGAGAGTCGGGACCAACGAGTAACAAGGCCACCAACGGCTGCCAAGACATGTCAACAACGCGGGCGACCCCAGTGGCGTGCCCGTCATGACTAGCCCGTAGAGTTAGAGTCCCGTTGCAAGTGGCACGATACCTGCAAGTAAGTATCGGATAGAGCTATGCCAAGCCAGAAAGCCGACGACAATCTAGTGAATCTACGATAGAAAGAGGGACCGAGTCCACACATGGGGGCTATTGGCGGGAGCAGCCAGCGCACAGCCGATGGTGTCTGGGGTCTGGGGCTTGGCTGACGGCACTCTCGAGGTTGATTCGGCACGGACGTCGATTCGAGCCTTGCCAGAGAGCACACCAACACTATAAGATACAGAAAGAAGAAAGAAACCGGTACCGTTTGTGTATTTGGCAAGGCCGGAGGAGAGAGCCATAGGCCATTAAGGGCAGCGGGAAGAGCAAAAGGGACTATAAGCAGAGCCATGCTTAACCTGCGGCCGCCCTGACATCGTATAAAGCACGCCGTTGCTGAGCCCGTCCTCGCCGGGCGCTCTTGTCGACGTCGTATGATGCCCGCGAGGATGCCAGCCAAGAACGCCAGCCAAGAACACCAGCCAAGAGCAAGCGCAACAGCATGTCCAATCGCGAGTCCAACAGCAGCACAGAATCGGAACACGGCGGCCGCGGACTTGCAAAACCTGGCAACCCGAACAGCACAACATCGAAACGTGGAGTGGCTAATCCGACCTAATCAAACTCGACCCTATCACCAAGTCGCCAGGATGCAGCAACACACCCACGTGCTATCTGAAGGCATGCAGCCCGTCGATGTCCAGCCGGCATTGCTGCCTTGACCCGTCGGACTCCGTCTGTCCCCGACCTGCCCCTGGTCCTGCTCATGCACTCCCGCTAGCACATATGCTTATTTGGCCCAGATAACGTTGATAACGTTAAATAATCGGTGTCTGGAGTAGATCGAAAGGAGGGATCGGCACGCATCCTTGCCGTCCAATTCGTCTAGCTGGTCCACACTCGTCCAATGCTTCGACCCCTGGATTCTACCACCACTGGAGACAACCGGCTGGCAACGCATCAAGCATAATGCAATTACAACGCCACGTCCCAGACAGGAAAGTCGCTGTCGGCTCGTCCAATGGTTGGCAGATTACTTGCAGACGTCAGTGGTCCTTGCTCGACCTCCCAGCCCAGGCCACCAATGATCTTGTCCACAGGAGCACGCATAAACACGCCCTGCTCGCTCTCGAGAAGCACATCGGTTCTCTGTGATTCTCTGTTCGGAGCATGTATGTATCTTACAAGCTGGAAATAGTACACAGCACACCTGTACTACGGCGTGGAACACGCAAGATACGACGTAGACCGCACAGAAATCAAACGTTGATCGTTGAACACACAGTAAGATACTTCGTCGACCTCACACAGCACGTACGATGTACTTTTCCAAGCACTACTTTGGCTCCGGCCCAAACAGGACAAAGCTGCCGCAAATCTTGTCCCGTCGCGCCTTAGATGCCCTACTTCGTGCCCCGCGACGAACGTCTACCTTAGGCCGAAAGAAGAAGGTTGTATAGCCACCGCCAGATGCACCAGCATCGATATCCGGCGATCCCCTGCCGGAATCCACGCCCTGCCTTGCTTTCCTGTGCTTCGATAGTGCTTCCTGTGCCTCCTGTGCATCCCGTGCCCCCTCTTGGGCGTCGTCTGCTTCCCATGCCTCTCGTGCCTGCGATTCCTTTGCCTGGTCTCTTGCTGCCCATGACTCGTCGACCTCTCGTCTCGCCGCGTGCCTATGTGCGCCGTCGATGCGAAGCGAGGACCAGCTCGTTTTATCCCTCCGCTGCGTCTGTTTCTCTACTCTCAAGCTCGAGCCAAATTGGCACATGCAATCCAATCCCTGCTTAGTCTCATCGTAGCCCATCAAGCCGGCCTCGCGCCAAACATAAATAGATGTCCTTCCCGCCCCCAATCTTCTGCTCGTCTCCATCCCATCATCCTCGTCTCTATTATCGCCCAGCCAGACTCCAGTCTCCAGCTCTCACATCCTCACCACCTTTCACCTCGATCAGTTCTCAAGACCCTTCACAATGGCTTCCACAAAGGTATGCCCGCCCCCCCCACCCCCCCAACATACGGCCTTCCTGCTCGCCTTCGTCGAGTTCTACGCAACCCATTGCTGACAGTAGTCTCCATATCTAGGTTGTTTCCATGGCCATGATGGTGCTCGCCACCTTTGGCGTCATTGCCAACGGCTCCCCCATCGAGTCTCGCGACGGCTGTGTCTACACTTGCGGCAGCGTCTGCTACTGGCAGGATGACATTGATGCCGCTGTGAAGAAGGGCTACTCTCTTCACCAGTCTGGCTCCACCCTGGGTGAGTAGTTGTTCACACCAGTCTTCGTGTCTTATATTACAGAATGCGTGCTTATATAATCCCCTCTCTCTAGGCTCCGGCAACTACCCCCACCAGTACAACAACTACGAGGGCTTCGACTTCCCTACCGCCGCTCCGTGGTACGAGTTCCCCATTCTCTCGTCCTTCGCTGTCTACTCTGGCGGCTCGCCCGGTGCCGACAGAGTCGTCTTTGACTCCAAGGGTGCCCTTGACAGCCTCATCACCCACACCGGTGCCAGCGGTAACAACTTTGTCGGCTGCACAAAGAACTAGACGGGGCCAACAGAGGCTGTCATCTCGCTGCGAAAGGGGCGAACTACTTGTATATAGGGATCGAGGATGAATAACGTAATTGTAAATATAACCCAGTTTTCTGCAACTCCACGCGTCGAGCACATGGTTTTTCTGTCTTATTACTGAGGCAATGATAGGTGAAAAGCAAGTGTTACAAGGCTTTCAGCCGTGTGTTGATATATTATGTAATCAATAAAATAAACCCATTACAGAGTTATCAATTACCGATCCTAATATCGACTGGACCACAGCTTCCAATGCAATGAAAGCAGCATACAGTGGCCCCCAACTATTCAAGCTTTAGTTTTGAAATTGCTGAAATCACACCAAAAACGGCCCTTTTTGCGATTTTGGAAAACAGCATAAAACAGTCAATCATTTGGTAACCATTTATTAAAACTCAGAATATACAATCTAGCTATATTTTATACCTTTTACTTCTTATCGTTTATTTTCTCAGTATTAAATTCGTGGTACAGTGATCCTTTAAAATTTGGGATTTATATTTTTTCTAAAATCATTAACAAACTTTTTCATTTTGTTAGCAAAAATAATTATTTTCATTTTTCTAAAACTCTAGCTTCCAGGGAGCCACACCACTATATTTGAGTAAAATCTGAAGAGAAGAGAATTTGCTCCAGGTATTTATTAACCATATTCCGGAATTAAACAAATGAAAATAAAATAGGTATCGTAAATACCGAACTTTGAAAATATAGCAATAGGGCACTTTTACTATGTGAATGTAAAAATGGAGCTTCATTAGTTGTGAGTGACTGTAGAAGGCTGGAAACTAGCCTACTAATAACTGTGGTTGGGAAAATAATAAAGTCAACTAATTTAGTATTAAAATTGGGTTTTATGGGAATTAATTAGCTAGATAATTAATTAATTCTCGGAGTAAAATATTATTATTTAATATATTTTCGGCAACAGAAAATCGATTAAAATTAAATTGATTACGGGGAGTGTTAATTAAGTAGACTTGATTTTCGAGAAGAGACATATTAAAATTAGTTTAATGGGACATTAGTTCAGTATACTAAATAAATGTTTCGAACGTCTTCTAAATCGATACTAATTGAAACGAAACGACTTGATATACTTTATTGGTTTTCATAAATTCGAAAATCAATTTCAAGATAAAGAATCAAACCGGTTCAACACTATGACGATAAAGATACTATACATCAATCACACAGCTACTTAACTGTAACGTTGGTTAAGTTTCGAGCGCCAGATGAACTAAGTACTACTATCTTGTACTACGTTCGAAAATATCATCCAACATGAATCGAATATTGATACACTTGAGTTGGTAAAGATTTGAGGAATGTTATGGCATTCATTCAGTACGGACCTGGAGCCTAACATTAAATGCCCCTAGAGTAAGTAATCGTTAGGCATGTGCTATCAAATGTTCGCGCATCACGCCCTAAAAGAACGAACTTCGTATATACAGGAGCACATTAAATAGAATTAATAGTCACGAGTAGGGTTAAGAAAGCATTTAAAAGTAAACTAAATATACCCGTACAAAATAAATTGACTAAATTATTTCGTTTGATACACTAGCCCCCAACACACCACTACATCACTTTTAATTAAGCCCTGATTTTACTACCCCTTTACCATCCTCCTTCGATAGCACTACGCAGGCACTACCGCGACTAAGGAGTGCCCGAAATAAAAATGACTAAATGAGCAAAAAAGCTTACACTTTACTCACCATAAAACAGAAGCACAGGCGCAGGGCTCAGAAAATGATTAATTTTAAGCAAAAATAAGTTAAATTTATTGATTTAATTGATTTTCACTGGGAGAAAACATATCTAATTAATATAATTTGCTTCATATTCAATTTAGTTAATGCTTCGCTGACTAATATTAAAAGTATTTAATTTAAATAGTAAATAAATGCTCGAATAAAATCAACTGAAATATAGTTGATACTGCTTATTAATTTAGTACGGAATATATTTAATTTAATTAATTTCCCAACGCTGCACACGCGTAATAGTAACGAACACACCGAGAGATCGCAGTTTTGGGATTTTCCCTTAGCAGGGCTTTTACTACACGATGAACATAGATATGCCTCATAGCAGGGTTGGGAACATACTTAATTAATTATTAATGCCAAGACAAATTACTTAATTTAATTAGTACGGATTAATTTAATTAATTATTAACTATTTTCCCAACCCTGATACTCAGCAGGGCTGAGAATTAGTATACTAAAATCTTAATTTAGTATCCAAATTAAATTCTCGAAGGCCATACCAAGTTAATAATCAATCTAACGGCGACTACTGCTTAAACTACATTTTTTTTTAAATACCATTGAATACTACTAGTCAATGTCGATGTATATGGTAATTAATTTGTTAATGAATTTCGTCATTAATTTATTATGCAAGCCAGTTATGAATAATTCGCGTATTACATAAACAAGCTAAGAATCAACTAATTACGAGTTTATGATTTTCCCAACCTTGCTATTAACAGTGCCTATTAGATGGTATCTTGATATTCTAGATACTTTACGGCTGCAGAGCGTATGTCTAGTCACCTACTCAACTAGTTAATTCATATCCTTATGAAAAGAAAATTTTAGTCAAGTAATAATAGTATTAATATACTTAGTTTTAAACAATTCTATGTTTTACGTTATGTTTCAATGCAGTGACTATACATACTAAAACACAACTTACCAAATATCACCTGATAGAGTCAATTGTTTGAGAAGTATTTCAAAAACTGAATACAATAACCGTATAAAGGACAGACAATCAAATTAGTTTGGGAATCTTCATTAATGAAACAAATTCGCACCAGTTGATTCAGCTGAAATAATTCTCATTGGTTTGGTCAAAATTTGGATTTCGTGACCAAACAGATTCATGTTCAATTTAGTTCAATTTCTTTAATCTTTCAGCTCATAGTTGTATTTTAATTTAGTGTGACGTTGTAATACTTAGTTAGCATAATTTCAAACTAAATCAGCAATGAGTTTCAGTATATTACCACTACTTTGGTAAGTGAACTCACGCTGAATTAGATAGAGTGGTTTTGCATTACACCGTAGAGCTTTTAATAATCGGCGTTCAATCGACTGTTTATTTTAGATATATACTGAACTGTCATACAAAATGATACTATCATATTTTTGATGCTTAACGTAAATAATATATAAAGTGTGTTAATTTATACTAAGGGAAGTAGTATACGTATAATTACTCCTACGGTATGTGAACACTTATATTTATATTTTATATTCATTAGGCTGGTTCTGCTCAGGGTTGGGAAAATAATTAACTAACAATTAATTTAGTACTGTAATAAGCTCTTGGGAAATTTAAAATAATTAGTACGGATTAATTTAATTAATTATTGATTAATTTCTCAACCCTGGGTCAGAAGATGAGGAAAGTGATGAAGGGGGTTGAAAGGGAGAGAAAATAAAATAAAAGACGTTCTACTAGGCTTAGAATTACTTAATGTCTGTTGCCTCTAGAGGCCAAAGGTGAGGGATGCAATAAAAATATACTCAAGTGATACTCAGACACACAAAAGACACCCAAATATTATAAACTGATCACCACCATCTAAGCCTTTAAGCAGTAGTGACCAAAGGAAGACGACCTGATGGGTTGTGGTACGATAACACTAAATTAAAATATATTGTGGCTGTAGATGACAAACAAATAAATGGTTTTTTGTATATATGTATATATATAAAGTAGATCCGTTTCTTTTTTTCACGTATTCAAATGCCCATATTTAGAGCTATTTTGATATTTACACCATCTTTTATATTAGTCAGTTATTGTTTATGCACGACGACTAGTTTTATATCCCAATATTGATATATTTTACTGATACTTGCACGGGAGTAATTTTTGCTCCGGAGTAAGAACTGCCATTTTGAGCAGATACATAATTTTGTGAGTATATGTGGAGCGCCGTAAAGTACCTTCACAACTAAGGACTTCCGTAGAGAGATAGAAATTAATAAGGGGCATACCCTTGTTACTTTTTCATTTCTTAACCCCCTGGCTTCGCCTTTGATTTTTTAGTAACTTTAATGTTTTTTTGTATGGGTTTTATACTTAAATTAGTATTACGATGGCCGATATATCCGAAATTTATACCGTCGATAAGGAAATCGATGATTTTAATACTTTTAATTTTTTTATTTAATTTTTACGCCCTCGTTATTATTATGGTACGTATAAATCTTTAAATTTATCGTCGACTATATAAAAGGCCGTAAAATGGGATATTAATTCGAATATATAAAATGTTTTCGTAATAAATTTCGGTAGCAACGATTTTTAAAAACTCGCCGAAGATAACGTTAAAAAGGCTCTTAATATCGTCGGTTATAATAACGATATTTTTTACGATATTTAATATTATAATTATAATACCTTATTTTTTACTATAATATAAAGGCACTTCAAGTATCTATATTACAACGCTAACTAAATCGGGAATTTAACCCTTTTTCTCTAACATGCCGTATTACTCCGTACGAGTACTCGTAGTCACTTTTATTAAGATACATGCATCAAATGCAACTAATTCGAATTGAGTCAGGCAATGCATGGTCCGCTTTTATTATGCAGTTTTGGTGCCAAATTAGGCGAAAAATTACTCCCGTACAAGTGTTCGCGCATCACACGCCCTTCCTTAAGTTCACACTAAGTTAAAGGACCATGCTAAAAAGTATTTCTTCGTATTTAAAAAAAAACAAAAACATCACAGATTAATAATCTTATCAATTATTTTCCCATCCCGAACATTTATTTACTAGTTTAACATAGTATGTTTACCAACAACATTCGACAATATTAAAAAATTAAGTATTCTTTAAATATACTCGCTAGTTACTTATTTATAAATAATTCGCGATATAAGAAAAGTATCGTGACTCAACGAACTTAATATACATAAAGTCGTATCTGATTAAGTTTTATATATTCATTTTATATTCAACAAAAGACAAATAAAAAAAGACATATAATATTCTTTACCCCCCCAAGCGCAGTCAAAACATACCACCAAGGGGAGCAAGATGACCAGTAGTCATTTTATCTAATTATCTAGTTAATTAGTCTTCCTAATCACTCGCTCTTCGTCGACATTTCTTATTTACTAGACGTACATACGTTTTCGACTAATGGTAATGAGATTCCAATGTCTCAATATAAGCTTTCAGCTACCACGCACGTTAAGAATGGTCATATTACTGATGTCTTAATGTGCTTTTTATATCAATATATCAAATAGTATGCTAAATAAATCATAAGGAGGATGGAGACGGGGGTTAGTTTTAATTAACTCATATAAGTCATATGCCCTCTCCAGATTATGTAACGTCTTATATGATCAGATCAAATAGCTAAACATATCACGGTGGTAAAACGAAAAAAAAAAATATTATCTTCTCTCTTATTTTCTACTTCTAGCTTACCTACTTTCAGTATTAATACATAATTAAAGTACACCTAGAAGCACACAGACCTTAAATTAAGAGGAGGGGAAAGAAAAAGTTTGTTTTTGTATCTATATTTCTCGGTTTAGTCAATTTATTTATATTTAGTTTTCTTTTCCTTCACGTGTTTGTCTTACTCTTGAACTTAGGGCGGCAATTCTGACGGCTAAAGTACGGCGAAAAACATACATTTATTACGAGGCGCCGTACGGTTAATAATTCGCCGGTATATTAAGCGTTAATAAATTAATTTAATATCTCGTTTTAAACGTCCTTATATTCTTAGCGATCGGGACGTACGAAATATTATATTATTAATTACTAATTAATCGTCATATCTACTCCCACCCCTCCTACCGTGCCCGCGTCTGCCGACCCCGTCCCTAAGGCTAAAGCTGCTGCTTCGCGGGCGGTTCGCGGCGAGCGCCGCGAGGCTTCTCTTATTTACCTCCGGTGCGTTCGTGTGGTCGGCAATTTCCTTGAAGCTGTCTCCCTCGCTCCTGACAAGCATTAATTATTCACATAAATATTTTTAACATTATATATTTATACTTACTTTACTGGTAGCTTTATTTAATTCATTTATATTACCTTGTATACAACTTTATGTATAATAGCGTACTAAATAGTTTATCGATAATTCATAAACTCCTTATTTCTCGAAAATTAATTAAATCGAATAAATTAAATACTGCCTCGTATAGTTAGTAACTCGTTTATTAGCGTTTAAGTAATTAATATATTAAATAACGAAATTTTATAAAGATTGATTATCGCTATATTAAAGCAGCTCCTACTAAATAAAAACTAAATCATATAATCACAAGTCGTACTAAATTAAATATAAATATAGTATACTATTATAAATATAATAAAGATATTTTAAGGAACTATATCTAGCGGAATGCTAGCTGGGGCAGCGAGTGCGGCAACGGGAAGCCGCTCACGGATTATTGGCATATCGCACACAGGCCACTTAAGCTCCGTTATAATCTCGAACTCGTAGTCCTAAAATATATATTGGAAAAGTGCTAAGAATTATTCGTACATTCATACATCTATCTTTACGGACTACTATTACTCCTGACCAAAGTTAAGAGAAAATAAAGTAGTAATTAAATTAGTTTATAAATTATAATTACTTAAGAATATACTAACTAAAAATAAGTTATTTCTAAAATATTTAATTGGTCAATATTGCGTTAATGAAATATTACATATCATAATCAATTAAATTTCTAAACGGAGGCAATTAATAAAAGTGGAAATGATTTATAGAAGGGAAAATTAATTGAGAATCAATTAACTGCGAATATTTAGATTGATTTTTTTGAACTTAGTTAGATAATACTCTTATAGGCCGTGTATATAGTACAGGACTGGGAAAAAATTAGTTAATTTTCATACTAGTCTCAATATTTATATCTGGACTTATAAAAAGCGCGAATAAAAGTATGGACTTGTTAGCGAGTTTGTCATAGCTTATTTTACGCCGTTTTCTGAGCTATATATCTTTATGAAGTATGGTTAGGGTGGGAAAATTTCAGACTGATAAATAAAATTAATGCTACAGAAGAATAGTTTATTTAGCTCAATTTGATTTTAGACAAATTATTATCTATACTAAATCAGTAATTAGTTTACTGGTTTTCCAACCCTGGATATATGCTACGGGGGAAAATGAACCACTAGTTGTGCCTTTAGTGTTGTTGCTTTGCTTGTCTTTCTTTTACTTTTCATACGAAAAGTTGAGTCTTGTAAAATGAATGGTTAGGAAACAAACTAAAATGAAACTAAAGCAATATAACCCATTTTAATATACTATAATGAATGTTTATTAGTTTCAGTAAGACATTTGAGACATAACCTTCCGGGCTGTATCCTGTAAATGCCTACTTTTTTAAAATGTTTGAAGTTTTACAGCTAGTTCTGCTCAGGGTTGGGGAAATAATTAATTAACATTAATTACGTACTAAATTAATAATTAGTCCATACGATTAATAAATGCTTCATTACATCCTAACTAAATATACAAAATCATAATGATATAAACGAATAGTGACTAAAATAACCCGAAAATGTAGAATAAATTAAAAACTAATATAAAAACTAATATACACCTATAACGCTTAAATAAATACAAAACTAACTACCCTCCCTCTGTTCCTATCTATCTAACATATTATTTACTACGATAATATTAGACGACCTCCAAGACTTTAGCAGCTTCACCTTCTGAACGGTATCGTGCAAAAGTTTATTTTTAGACTTTATAATCACATTATTACATGCACGGCCCTATAGTCTACTGATTTAACAGTGGCTTATTAAATATACAGCCCTATAGTCCACTAATTGCACAGCCCTTATTTAATATACAGCCTTAAAGTCTACTAATTTAATAGTGGCTTATTAAATATATAGCCTTATAGTCGATTAATTTAGTAACGGCTTATGGAATATATAGCCTTATTTATTTATTATATATTAAGTTATTTATTAACGTATTTTAACTTAATGTT
>JANSLV010000063.1:0-205362 GCA_029298845.1 Ophiostoma perfectum
GTGCGACTAGGAAAGCGTGTTAGTGGCTGTGCGTGGGTCGAGAAGATTCGCTTTACTACGCGCCTTCGTTATATCGATATATATAATTATTAATTACGTTAAAAGGTCTAAAAAAGCACTACTAAAATAAAGTAAGTAAAGTTTTTCGAAATAATTATAAACGGTCTTATTAAGTCCTTTTTAAGCGACCAGGTCGACGTTTTTAAAGCTTAAGCGGGCTTAAAAAGTCTCCTTAAAAAGTACCTAAAGGCTCCCGCCAAGACTAAGGTATTTACAATATCTCTACGAGGTAATCTAAAGTTACTAAACGGATTTAAAGTTTTAAAAATAAAAGACTCGAGAGCTACTAAAAGGGCACAGTGGTAGTTTAAAGACAATTAAAATAATACTATAAAAACGACTCGTCGGCTTCAAGGCACCTTATCTAGCTAAAATATCGCCGTAAAGGTATCCTCGAGGTATTATCTTAACTATAAACGTATAAATAAAAGAACCTAAAGGGCCCTTTTAGGGGGGTATGTCGGGAGAAGTAAAAATTCAATATACTAAGAAGAAGATAAATGTATCAAAAGGATAAAACGATGCTGGGCCGATTGGCCGATAAATATGGGGCAAATGAGTGTGTTTTCAAGGAGTACGGCCTCGCCCACTTCCCTTTATTCAAGCCCTCAATCATGCGTCTTTCCACATACACAGACACACACACATAACCGAATATACATTCTCACTTCCGCTATTTTGACACATAGCGCCCGAGCCGCCCGATGACAGCAAATGAAGCTCGGAGTGGTATCAGTAATACTCCCGGCCATTGCAGTCTTACTCACGACTGCAAAAGAACGGTGGGAGAGAGGCCAGCCAAGCCCCTTTGGGTCGGTGGTGAGCCGCCAAGCCTAAGTCAGTGCAAAAAGAGTTACGTCATCAGAAGCTCTCACTTGTTGACTTCACTCATATCCATTATTGACACTGCACTGGTGCGCCGTGCGTGAGTCGGCTTGCGTCTTTGGCTATTCCACGAGCCCGGAAGCGACCAACAGCTCGTCGCCCTGCGTTCCTCTCGCACCACCAAACATGTCTCACAGCTAAGCTCGGTGGCGTTTGCGTGCGCCATCAAACGCAAAACCATATGCACTGCACCAACGATTACGACACAAACCCGACCTCCGTAAGCCTCGCGTCTCCCTACTTCGTATAAGGTGTTCCAGAATATGTACGGCTCAGTGCTGCCGTTGTGGGGGAAGCTAGTTAGTATTTGAACTGTTAATGGCCTCGACTTCGTATTCGTGATGCTAGCCAGGCACTCAGATACTACGCCGTAGATCTATTTGCGAGGCTTACAGTTTGCATTCGTATTGTCAAATTGCCTTACGTCTCGAAGACGGCCTACTCCGTACTCTAAGCATACCAAGTGGCCTTCGTAAGGGCGTGATGCGCGGACACTTGCTCGGTGTTAGAAAATTGCTCCGTGTCAGAATTTCCTTTTTGAGCAGATATATAAAACTATGCACGTATGTGGGGCTACCTCAATGTACCTTTTCAAACGTAGACTTCCTAACTTTCCCGTAAAGACAGAAATTAATAGGGGGGGGCATACCCTTGTTACTTTTTTATTTCCTAGCCCCTTAATTTCGTTTTTGATTTTTTGGTAACTTTAATGCCTTTTTGTATAAGTTCTACACCTGAATTAGTATCACGATGGCCGATGTATCCGAAATTAATACCGTCGATAGGGAAATCGATGATTTTAACACTCTTAACTTTTTTACTTTACTTTCACGCTCTCGGTATTACTATACTCAGCAATTCGACTTTAATCGTATCGAGCTTACGCCTTTCTTTAGTGAATCGTTAGCCTCTTTTAATAACGTTATTAATATTATAAAGTTAAGGGCTTTCTTTTCCGACGCCCCGTCACCTTCGTTTTTAACTTTTATCGAAAGGTAGCGAGGGTTAATGTCTTTTATGTCCGATATAGACTACCTAGACTGGGCAAACGATTCGGACGTCTCGGACCTCGTATAGTCTTTTTATTTATTTAACGCCTCGCCTTATATACCCTCGTAAAATTTATCTACGGTCGCGCCTCGTTTAACACTACTTAATAAAGGCTTATTTAATACCTCGATATACCCTTTTACCGCCTTTATAACTATTATAACGCCCGCAAATAATAATTTAAACGACGACGACGAAAATACCGATGCGGTTATTATTAGTGTACTACCGATAAAAATCGTTTTTATTAATTAAATAACGGTATCGATGATAAAGATGTATTTAAAGTATAAAAATAACGGTATATTAAACTTTATAAAGTCCTCTTAATTAAGGGCTACGTATTTTTATATATTAAAAGGCTTAAAAGATCGGTATCGATATTAATTAACGTATTTAATTAAGAAAAAGGTGAAGGATAAATTCGATAAAAAGAAGAAAAGGTACCGCTTTTAGTCGTTTTTTATTATTAAATTTAATATATCTTTTAACTTAAAGAACGGCTTTATCCGTTGCGATAATGATAAAAAATAGGAGGATTTTTTCTTAGCCTATAGTAATAATAAACGTAACGTATAACTACGAACCTCGTTATTAAGCGACCTTATAGTATACCGGGCCGTGTTTATTACCGAGGTGGTTACCGGGTTAAATATCGCCGGCCTATATAAGTTTAATAATTTATAAAGTCGATAACTACGTTAAGTTTAGTACGATCTTATTATAAATACGTTCGATAACGAGTTATATTAAAATATTTAGACTCCGAATCTTAGGCCTTTAGCTATACTTGCGCTACTTTAAGAGCCCCCTTTGTCTTTTCCCTTTGCTTTTTTTATATTTATACCGATACTTAACTTAAATATTAAAGTATTAAAACGAAATTACGACTTATACGACCCGGATAATTACCCCGACCTTTATATAACTTTTACGGGTAATCGAGGTACTTTTATAGTTGCCTTTAGTGGTGGTCGCGTAGTAAAAGCTTTTCGCCTAAGTCTTTTAGTTTAAGCTAGTAATATACTTAAGGGTATTATTAATAATTAGAAGACGCTTATTAAGACGTACTTAAAGACGGTTGTTAAAGATATAGAGGAAAGCTTTAAAGAGGAGTTTATATTAAAAGAGATTTTTACGTGTATATAAAAGCTCGATAAAGGGAGAAATGCGACTCTTTAAGTATCGATTAAAAGTAAGGGGATTCGGGCGACGATAATAAGGCGGTGGCTAGATTAAGCGTGATAGTTTTTTGTTTTTATATTAATTTAGTGTAAAGTTAAAATGTATATATTTTATACTTTTATAATTTATTTATCGGTAAAGTTTAATTTTATAAAATAATTTTATAAGATTAAAATATAAAAGTACACTTCGATTTAAATTTTTTAACGAGGTTAAAAGGTAGCTTTTTTTTAATTAGTTAGTTTACTTTTAATAATGGGTCGAATACGACGAGGCTAAATTAATTTATTAATTTTATTAGTTATTATTACAATGTCTCCACTTATTTAAAGATCGCCGCCAAAAACAACGTGGCCACCGACATCTCGTGATAATTCAATTGCTTCACGAAAAAATGCTATATAGAAAAATCAAAATAATCAAAAATAAATACAAAATAATATTAAAAAAACCTATAAAGCCCTCATTTAAATAAAAGATATCAACCGCGTCTCCTTCGAATCAAGCCGAACTACAATTTAAGCCCGCTAGAATGTATTTTACATAAAAGCTGCGCGTGCTATATTCCTTATCCCTGCCTTTATATCTCTCTTCTCCCCTAGATTCTTTGCCCACCGATCGTCGCTCATAATAATGAAGTTATACAATGTTGTGGTAGCATATACCAGCTATGATTATTGCTCTAATGGGTATTCAGGAGTTAACGCGCGGATAATCCGGAATTTCCTCTTCCACAGCTTAAATGCCCTCTCGACGACACCCCGAGCCTACGCATACCGCTTATTATATGCTTCTTTCTTATTATTTAACGGCCGATTTACATCTCTCCAGTCTACCATATAGTATAAGACGCGAGGGAAGGGAATAACGACTCCAGTATAATTAAGAAATCCCGCATCTCCTAAATAGTACCGATATCGTGGTAAATTGAAGCCACGCGCCACTGCTTGATAAAATAACGAGGCGTCATTCATCGAACCTTCAGCTCCTGCCAAGACATAATAAAACATCATTTAAAAGCCGACTGCAGCGAAAACGTTCTGTGTAAGGTTCCCTTTTCTATCTCGATATGGCATTTACTTGCTCGCAAGGACATGAGCAAAAACATGTGTGCCATCGATGGCTCCGATACACCCATTGAAATACTGCATACGGTGCGACATCTCCACGTTTTCATCCAGCCAATCGTCAAGAGGCTGCCTCACCACTTCAATGTGCAAATCACAAAAAAGAGGCAAGAAATCTCTCATTATGCGACTGACTGTAGATTGATGGACTCGGAACCGAAAGGCAGCACCCCGTTATGACTCTCCATGGGCGCAGATCCAGAGAAAAATCAACAACCGATGCTCTAGGCATAGATACTGAGTGTCGCCAGCATCTGTACGTGATCGTAGCCAGGCCACGAGCTCCCAAAAAGTGCGTTTTACCATGCGAAAAAGCTCTCGAAAAGATTTATCTCTAGTACGCAAAAGTCCTTAAACCCATCGTCGACTATATAAGAGGCCGAGAGGCGGGATATTGATTCGAATATATAGAATGCTTTCGTTATAGATTTCGGTGGCAATAACTTCCAAAAACTCGCCGAGGATAAGGTTAAAGAGGCTCTCGATGTCGTCGTCGACAACATCGTCGGCCATAGTGGCGATGTTTCTCACGATGTCTAATATTACAATTACAATACCTCATTTTCTAGCCAAACTATAGGGGCACTTCAAGTATCCATATTACAGCGCTGACTAAATCGAGAATTCAACCCCTATCTGTTGCATGGTCGTAGTCACTTTTATTGAGATACATGCACCAAATGCAACTAATTCAAATTGAGTCAGGCAATGCATGGTCCGCTTTTATTATGCACACTCAGTACCAAATTAGGCGAAATTTTGACACGGAGCAATTTTCTGACACCGAGCAAGTGTCCGCGCATCACGCCCTAAGCGTCTCAAGTGACGATCTCTGTCAAGCAAACTCTGCAAATATAAATTGTAAACAAGCCAGAGCCTGAGCCAGATGAAGACGTTGTGCGCGTAATACTTGATCCGTGCTCATTTGTCGCAAGTATATATTTACTCCATACACTACTATCCCGAACCCATCACCCGCCGACTACAGTCTGTCTTCGCACAAAGTCAAGTAGCGCTTGTCCTCTTGCGGGCCAGCCTTATCTATTATCTATCATCGACTCCGTAGTCTGCTCGGGGCCACCCATCCGCGTTAGTTCTTGCGCCGCCAGCACGACTAGTAAGATACATCGAGTGGGTTAGGGGCAAATATCAATTATCGCCAATAGCTTGAGACTCGAGTCCGAGACTGAGCCTGTGAACCTACCGAGTACAAGTCTCACACAGCATCCCCGAGAGAGTCGCCCGCGATCTAACTGACCCGCGCATTATCCTCCGAGCTCGGGCGGATGCGGCAACTGAGCCGTTGTGTGTGTGCGTACTTGGTATCCAGTTGAAAATATACTATTAGCTTTTCATTCTCAAATTATTTTCATTTTTATCATAAGTTTATTTCAGTTTATTTTACTTTTCATCTTCATCCTCATCTACGGAGTTTTGTTTTTACCAAGTTCATGCAGATTGCAATGTATGGAAAAGGGGTTCTTTGTTGCGTTTGCTGATCGTTTGATGACGGACATCGCATCCGTTCTCTTGATATCGAGTCTTGGCCCTGCTTGGCTTTCGATGTGTTTGTGCTTTTTGACAAATCATGAATGGTGTTTTACAGGGTCTGTGATGTGCACATGCCAGTCGGCCGTGCTGTTATCTTCCGCGGCTTCCCTTTTGTCTGAGAGAGATCGGATACCGTCTATCATCGTGGAAGAGAGAAAAAAGCAATCAAGACAGAAACGAAAAAAAAGAAAAGAAAGAAAAGCATCCCATTTACATCGTATCTTTGTTATCTCACCCATCCTGATCGCCTGGGTCACCGCTCACGTTTTCGGTACCGAGACCCTGTAACGAATATACGAAAATAACTGTCACGGGCTGTTTGTTCACTAGCTCTACCAACTGCCGTCGGTCTTTACCTAATCTTTTCGGCTTATTAGATTAATATATTTTCCTTCTTCCTTTTCCTCTGTTTTTCTCTCGCTCTAGCTGGGTGCCTGACAGTACGAACAAGTGCCGTTCTGTCGGCGAACCGAATGTGACGGTCTTTCTACGCGGCTGTTATTCTTTGTCATAACTTGCAACGTCTTTTCTCTCGGAGCTTGATTTTTTGTTATTATTTCTATTTTACTAGCCCTTCTTTTCCCTTCACTTTCCTTTGTATTCCTGTTTTCTGTCCTCCTCCTCCATACCCTCACCGAGAGATCATCCTCTGGCCTTGGCTCTGGTAGATGCCGCTTGCACTGAGCTCGATTGGCTTCTCACCCGTTCGTACAGAGTCTTGAGTCTGACGATCTCGCCGTACTTAGTAGGTACGGAGTAAAGTGCATATTGAGTAACTACCTGTAAAACGCCCAGTTGCGCCCATTATGAACTATCCCACGCTGATCCCTGTCAAACCCCTGGTCTTGGGCAAATAGCAAATCCTGATAGGCAGGGCAATGATAGGCACACGACAGACTCTACGGGGTATTTCGACCTGCTCCGTACATACGAGTACTCCGTACATCCAGAAGTCTGCAGGCTCGACAAGCGAGACAAGGGGTAAGGAAAGGTGGGAGAGAAAACTAGCTGCCAGCCACCCGAGCCACTGCCTAATTGGGGCCTGCTAATCAAGCTGCAGGGAGACATGCTAGAGCCTGTTGTGATGGATACTGATGTGCATCGTCTGCTCAAAGGGGGATAGGGCTGGTCCAGGGCCCCCGTTGATGGATATTGGACTAAGCATATGGTATGGATACAAGGACTACGCGGATGGGGACTGGGATCGAGACCCATCCTATGAGTGGCTAGCAATGGTCAACAGGCCCTTAGCAGCCCCATTCGAAACGACTTATGATGTGATTGTAAAGATACAGTACTCGAGTACTCAAGTTCAGGGTATCTAGGATATTCATCGGCTTATCTATTTTGGCTTTGTCCGTGGCGGCCCCGTTATCCTGCAGGATGCGTAAATGAGCTTGGACAGTATGACGGGATTGGAGCATGAGCACTGCAGCACGTCCTACGGGTACTTGTGCTGTCTCCGTAGTGAACGACGGTATATCTATCGGACAGTTTAGCATGTGCCTGTCGTCAGGTACCCGACTACATGCGTAGACTCGAAGGGATGTATCTTACTCATACCATGGTTTCTCGATATCAAACATGTTTGCTCGAGGCTCAAGGCTAAAAGCTAAAAGAGCATGCGAGCAATAATATCAATAACATCTACGTCGTAGGCTGTATCCAGATACGTACAGCCCCCGTCTTCGTGCACATACTCCGTACACATGGCGTTTAATAACTTTTTACTCCATGCTGCGTAGATTCCATACTCCATAAAAACACTCCCACTGCATTACGACGTGCGCTTGGGCATGACAAAACCTCCGATGCTACAATGCCACACTGTCTCGAATACTCGGAGTTCTTGTTTTGGAACAAATGGATTATTATCGATTAATGTACAGAGGTATTCATAGCGCTCCACGAGTGCAAACGTACAGAGTATTATTACGACGTAGGATACAGGCAAGTAAGCAAATGACAAGCTTATGCGGCTGACAGGGTCAGAACGGGTACCCGTTGATGATGGGGCCGAGGGTCTCGTGGCCTGTTCCAGGCTGTCATTTCCTGCGATTGGCACTTCGGGGACTAAGCACTGTTCTTCTCTCCATGTCTCAATGCCTGTCTCCATCGCCGTTTGTTTTGTCTACTGCTGCTCAAATCTTTGTCATAAATCCCCGAGATCTGATGCAGGTGTCCGGAGATGGGGTTTACTCGCACGGAGTATATCAATATGTAAGCTACATTCACCAGTCGACGACGTATCTTACGACGTACAGACGAGGCACAACAAACTGTCACAAGGACTAGTCGCTATCGATCCTCCTCGGACACCTATCGTTCACCGCGGAATACCCCCTTGTTCCTGCATCCTCTGCTCTGTACTTTGTACAGATGGGCAGAGCCCTCCTGCATCCTGTCGGGGTTCTTCTGCCCTTGTTCCTCCTGCTTCCTCCCGGGTGCTTGTGATCCGAGCTGGCGTCTTGCTGTCTCCTCACCGTGAGTAGGATCGCATGCAAGATACACAAAGCGAATGCAATGCCGGGCACGATTCAAAACGTAAGTTATCTTACAATGGCAAATTCTCCGTGACCCCCACCGTTGTCACTGTTACGGTTACTCTCTTGGTCCTGAGTGTTTAGTGGACAGCCGGAGTCTTGTTTCTTCAGTTTCCTAGCCTCCGATTCCCCACGAACTGACACGTTTGGATTTGTGTTCATGCGAGTTGGCCAGGGAGCGTTGTATTGCATCCCAATCCAGTATCCTTCCTAAACTTAAAAAAAAAAAACACTTCCTGCAAATATACGCATGCGTGCGTGCGTGTGCGCCGGATATGCGAGCGAATCCTACGCCTCCTGAATATGAATATACGAAGCAAGTAATACTTCGTAGATTGGGCGTTTGGTCTGGTATATTTTGCTACTTTTGCCTTGGCGGTCTTCCCCTGACTCTTTTCTCTTCTTCGAGTACGAAGTAGAGTCTAGAACCTCGCTTTCGAACACTTCCGAGCTGCCTGCGAAGCTGGATACTCGATGTCGCATTTGCTTCAGATTGAGGCCAAGTGTTGTAATGGCCATGTATTTGCATTCGAGTTTGCTCTGTACGGAGTATTGCTTTGATTCGAATTTACCCGATGCGTTATCCTGTAGTATTTGCATGTTATGATCTGGCCCGTGCAAAGCAATTGTACCTCGAAGTCTAGAAGAACGGAGGCGACGAAGCTGACCAAAGCGCAGCATGGACGAGCAGGCGCATAAGCGAACAGACGAAAAGAGAATCAACAAAGGAGAGACGGCACCGACAAGAGATGAAATGTAAAGAGACGAAACGAGACTGGCAAAAGGGGAAAGACGATATGAGGAGATGAGATGATTAGATGAGGCAGCAATAGGATAAGAGAGATACGAAAGACGAGACAGCTCGGATCATGCCGCTGCCCAGCCATCTGCAGCTCTGAGACCGGCAACGAGACAGATACCAAGACACGCAGCAAGACACACCCTTCAAGTTGGCGTCAGGCCACTGTCAACACTACCTCATGTTGACGTACCTCCGCCTCAGCTGTCATCGAGCTGCTGTCTGGTGCGACAGCAACAACGGTAGAGCCAATCCGGTTCTTCTTAATATCCGTACTCTATTGTCAATATGTTAGAGGGCATTGGGAGCCCAGGCGCCCCAAAGGAAATACACGGCAATTCCCACAGGCAACGACCAACAGACATGCAGGCATGCCGCGGGGCTAACAATGCATTGTACTGGACAATGCGCTGTAGTTACACTCTATAACAGAAGTGTATTGCGATGATCTGAGGATGATAAGAATGAAGATATGAATATACGATGACAATGACAATGTATTTATGCTGTAATGATGTGCTGTCCAAGGTACAAACAGTAGATCCCAGTCTACCTCTTCCAATGTTTCTGTCGCTGGGTTGTTACGTTTTTCCTCTTCAATTCCTAATTCTTCAATTATTCTCTCCTTCAGGTAGCGACTCTGTAGCTGCTCTTACCGCCCACGGCCGAGCCGCTCTTCGTCGTCATCCATCAGCTCATACGCTGGCCGGAACGGCGGCGACGTGCCCTCACCGTTGCTACCCGCGCCACTGCTGCCTGCACCGCCCTTGGCCAGCACCGGGTTTGGCCGCGTGTCCGTCGTTCCGCCAAGCGACGTGAAGCCCTTGTTGTACAGCTCGCAAAAGGGGATATCAAAGTGGCGGATAAAGCCCCAGATCTCGGCATAGTGCCAGTCAATCACCGGGTGCACGCGCATAAACTGCGGCCAGCCCGCGTCCGTTGGTGTAAAGTGCGTCAGGAACTCGCCGTGTGGATCTGTCCGGCGCGTGCCCATGAAGATGGCGCGCACAGTCGGGCGGTCTGTCAAAAAGGCGTCGAGGGCGGCACGCATGGCCAGCGGATACCGTGCTAGATCCAGGTTGTAATCGGCCGTGGACTCGTCGACAAATTCGTCAACCTCCGGAAACGGGTCCGGCGGCACAATGTAGATGGCCGACAGCGGGCGCGGGGGTGTTGTTGAGGATGGCTTCGGGCCGGCATTTTCGCTGTCCTTGGTGTCCTCGCTGCAGATGGGGAGGCACGCAAGGATGAGGATCAGCAGGACAAGGCAGTCCTTACCGCCATTGTACGACAGCGAGATTTCATCGAGACTGGAGATTAGCATCATGTCCATAGTAGATCGTGACTGGGGCGGATGCGAGGACATACGTATACTGGCGCAGGGCCTGTTCGATGACATCGACGGACACGCGCACTTGGCTCTGGACGTTGTGCAGCAGCTTGTCGGATTCGGGCACTTTCTTTGCGAGGAACGCCAAGACCTTGTGCCGGAGCTGGTAGCAGACGTCGGCGAACTGGTATTGTGGTTGAGAATGTGGTTTTGCGTCTGGTTTTGAGGATGCTTCTGTTGACGATATTAACGCAGACGGCGGCTGTGGATGTGAGGCGCTGCTGGTTCCGTTGGTGTGTGTGGAAGAAGTGCCGTTGGCCGGTGACAGCGCGGCGCCGTTGCCAATCTTGTCCGTCATGGTGGGTGGCAGGAGTACGTTGGAAGCTGGCAGATAAGGAGAGAGGTAGATGTGATAGAGTCGAGTTGACAGAGCCGAACCGACAGTGAGAGACAGATAGCGAGCCGCGAGTCGAGACGGCGGCGGAGGCTGACTCGGATGACACGCAACGGTCGCGGGGAGATGCCGAGGTCGGTCCGGGGTTCCGTTGCCGCGTGGAATCGGCGGGGCGGCGATCGACAGTCGGCGTGCGGGGTTTTCGTGAGGAGGTAGAGGAGGAGGTGTGGTGGTGGCGTTCGCTGCGCAGCGGTGTCGTGGATTGGCCAAGATTGACGTTGAAGAGGTGTAGAGGCAGAGGTCGAGGTCAGGGTCGGGGTCGGTCGAATGATGACAGACGTTGGTAAGCCGAGTGAGCCACTAGTGGTGGTGTAAGGCCTGGCTTTGTTTCTGACGCGGAAGGTGGGATGTGGGGGAGCAAAGAGGAAGGTGCGAAGGGTGCAAGCGGAGACCCTGCCGAAAGCGAAGAGGGGAAATCGCGAAGAACGTTCTGGAGGCGCAATCAACTGATGCCGGGGAAGGAGCGATTGGAGTTCTTCCAGTTCGGGTGTCTGTCTATGTTCTCGTGATTTAATGTGATGGCATTAAATGGCAATAAATAGTGATTACTAAAGCAACGAAGCAATCCTCATCAATCGTGGTTGTCACGAATCGATCGATCTAGCATTGGGGCTGCCTGCGAACGGCCGCCAATCATCAGCCGAGCCAGGAGATAACGGGAAGCATCACTCTATATATTTAACGATTTTACAAACAACGGACTGCATTTTTTGCTTTTAATGGACATGCATCGTGTGTAGATGCTTGGCACGTGACGATTACAGAAGCATGGCATCAAAGAATTAATAAAATAGCAAAAGAAACAAAATATATTTAGAAAATAGTGAAAAGACGATTAAGATATCTAAATATACCCGAATAAATCTAAAACAAGGACAGAAGTACTAACAGTTCAGAGTGTACTCAGACCTCACGTGGTATGGATCATAGAGTGCCGGTGGAGGATGCTTAAGCGCTCTGCCGCGGCACCCTGCTCCCTGTGCGTTCTCCTCTTCTGTTAGAAGAATCTGATAGGCTTCGAGATACACATGTAGCTATAGTCATTCCCGTTGGCATCAAAGAAATCAAAGTTGAACACAATTCTGTGGACACCTTGGATATCACTTACCTTGCCCGTGTGTGACCATACTAGACCTTGAGGCTTGCCACTTCTTCTATCTTCCTCATCAAATATGAAGTTGACCTTTTGCAAGACGCACGGTGGGCTGTCATCGATACTGGGGTGGTATACAGACATGACGACCTTGTCGATGTTGACTCGGCTTGGCGCTGAAATCTTCAGCTTGAAGCCGGGAAAACAGAGTCTCTCACCAGCATAAGCGCTGTTGGGCTGACTCTTGATCGTGGCATAACAGTCTTCCAGACTCATTTTGGTAGTATGTTGGGATGAGAAGTGTAGCTTACTTTTGTGGTGGTTTATTGTAGTTTCGTAGTATTTTTAGTACCTGGTAGTAGTTGTGGTATTTCGTAATGTGTTGATGGGTGTTGTTGTGATGCAGTTATTTAGTGAGCTTGAGCGGAAGAGCACCAACATATGTATACTATTTCGGTTTGTATGAGCATTAAGCATATATGACCTGTTCAGGGCTCGTGTCTTTGTCTGGCTATCCTGAACGAAGAACAGCTTCCAAGTATACGAACAAGACATTGCCTGCCTCTTTGTGTCTTTGATCAATATGATTGTTCAGCAATAGACTTGTTCGGCTCCTTGTATCAGAACCGGAGGGGTTTCAGCCTCATAGTCGTTTCTTTGTCTACGTAGCTGTCCCAGCATTGCCGTCTTCTATCGTGACATTCTCGTGATTTATCTATTATTTTAACAGACGCATTAATAAGATAACCAACAGCGTCGTTGACACAACATCGAAAGTGACGTTAAAGGAGTCACGTGCACGCCGAGGACGTCATCGCGCTATCTCCAGCACCCAGAGTCGCCTCGCCCCAGTTTCTTTAATTGGCATCCTCTTGTGCAATTACTCTTCTCGTTCAGACAATCTTACTTGCTGTCTTGATTCTCCTATTCGCTTGGCATTTTCCAAAGAATGGAATTCGTAGCTGGAGCTGGTTTTCTCCTTCATAGACGAATAAAATGACCCTGCATCGACATTGAGAAACACTGCGCTAATGGAGACACAAAAGATTTACCGCAAGCCGGTGCCTAAGGTCGGTGGCGACGAGGCAGGGGCTTCTACGCCGCGGCGGCAACCTTCACATGGCGCCTTGCGCGTAGACATGAACGCCGCGGACGCGCTGGAGAAGCAGGTTGGAATGATGGATCTGAAGGGTGGCGGAAGCAGGATGCAGCGAAGAGGGACATCGCCCGCGCCGTCATCGGCAATGACCCTAGCACCGCCGCCTGCGTACACATATGACGCAGTCGCGCTGAGGCCGTCCAGAGAGGAAGCCCCCCCACTACCAAGGAGACCGAGCGAGAGATCGATTGAGAGACCAGTCGAGAGTTCAGTCGAGAGGCTGGTTAAAAGACCAAGTGTGATCGGCCAGTTCGGTCCCGGTTTCGTATCTAGTCCAACGACAACGACACCAGCGACACCGACGACAACGGCCCTGAGCAATGCTGCACTGACAGACGAGACTCGGGACAAGCTGAAAGAGCCGTCATTTTGGAAAACAGCTGTGGACGAAACGCGCTTCTTCGCTGGCGGCCTGATCCAGAAAGCCTACGAGTCGACCAAGCACTACACCCTTGTGCGCCACTCGGGCGGCCTCGTAATGTACCGCGGGCCGACGACAAATGTTGTTGTCACACTATTCTCGTCGCCCGACCGTCCAGTGCCGTCATCACCTAGCGACCGCACCGTCTGGCTGCAGCGCCGCGGCTACTCGGGCGACACGGGTCTGAGGCTCAAGACACTCGTCGGTGCCAGCAGCAGCTGGCTGGACGTGACGCCCGAGCGGCAGGCTGAAGCGAGCGAGCTTCCCACAGCCGACGAGCGCGGCTACCAGCGGGACATTCAGAAGTTTATGAAGAAGACAGTGCCGGGAAAACACTATGAAAAGGCCGTGGCAGGCCGTGTGCCGCGCGAGACGCTGTTTGTGCGCATCCCGGCCGCATGTGCCGACGGCTACTTTCGGTTGATTGTCTGCGGAAATGCAAATGCAAGCAGAAATGCAAATGCAAATGGGCCCCCGCAAAAAGATGGCACGCAAAAGAAAAAGGTGCTGTGTGGCAGCCCCGTGTTCCGTGTCGCGAGCATGTCTACGGATGCGAGTATTTTTCGGGGCGCGAGCCTCAGCACGCTGCCGGTCGAGGCGGGCGTCAAGATTGCCTCCCTGCTGGGCACGCGCTACGTCGCGGGTGCAGCGGCGCCCATTGTAGGGACGGTGCAGGACAAGGTGGCCAAGTACCAGCCGGGCACAGCGGCCGCGATGGCGGCGCAGACAGCATACGAAAACTCGGACCTGCCGACCCGAGTGGGTGTTGCCGACCAAAGCTACTACGAAGCTCGGTCGACTGCCTACCACGCGCTTCATGCGGAGACAGAGCACTTTGTTGATAGCCAAGAAGACGTGCCACCCGAGGTTGTTGGCGACGACCGCGGGCCGTCAAGGCCGTTTCCGATCCAGTTCCAGGGGCGTGTTGTGCCGGGAACAGGACGGAGCACGGCCGAGCTGGGCATGCCGACAGCTAACCTTGTGGATGTCCCGGATGATGTGCGGTTCCGGCTGCGCGGTGTCTACTTTGGCTGGGCAGCCGTCGTGCCTGCTAAGAAGAGCATAGAGGCAGGCGTTGCAATCCCCTCTGATTGGATCGAGGCGGTCGTGACGGTGGCACCACCGCGGCAGCCGAGCAAGATGTCTGTCGTGCAGCGGAACGAGGTGACTGCCCATCTATTGTACGACTTTGGCACTGTGTCTCTCGTAGATGCAAAACTAAACATCATTCTCATGGCCTTTCTCTCGCCTAGTACAGACGTTGTGTCGTCGGCGTCGTCGTCGCTGGTGGTGGCCAGTCTAAGCCGGCCGGGCTGGGGTCCGCAGGCAACACTAGCGCGCGTTGAGTCAGAACGGAGTGCTCGCACTCTGCCGGACAAGATGTCGGACAAGTACGTGGACACGCGCGGCCGTGTGCAGAAGCAGGTCGACCGGATCCCGTTCCACTGGGCCGGTGTGCGCACATCAGGAGGCGAGATGCGCGACCAGCTCTACGGCAACGGTGGCTACTGGGTACCAAGGTAGTTTGATACATTAATTAGTAACATGGATGAAGAATGACATTTGATAACCAGTACTCATCTCCGTCTTTTTCTTCTAGACTAGCGAATTGTTAATCATTGCCGGACGCGACTGTGGAGTGTTGATGTTAGTGAGCTGAAACTCCGACAACTCCGCTAGACTCCGAAAACTCCGCATTTCTGTATAAGTCCCGGAAGAAGCGTTTTGTATTTTCATCTTTTTGATTACATACACCAACATTTCCACCTACAATGGATCCATTCGACAGCCCGTCCTCATCTCCGGGAGCCCCGCGGCCGACCCGAAAGCAGGTGTCGCGGGCGTGTGACTGGTGCCGTGCCCGCCGAGTCAAGTGCAACAGCGAGCGGCCATGCCGGGCATGCGAGAGCAAAGGCATCCCCTGCGTCACAAAGGGGACCGACGAGCCGCGGTCACTTCCGCAAGCACTGCGGGAGATTGAACGGCTCAAGGACCGCGTGAGGGAGCTCGAGGCAGAGCTCGAGGCTTGCCACTTGTCCTCGGCGGCTACAGCAGTGCAGTCCACCCCGGCGTCTATATGCATACCACCTAGCGACGCCCAGAGCAATGCCGATGCGAATGCCAATGCCAATGGCCCCCTGAGAGACACTAGCCTCCGCTGTACACCGGGCGCTGGGCCGGCCAAAGCGAACGCACAGTGGGAGGGCATTTTTGTCGCCACTGCGCGCTCCGAACAGACGTCGTACTACGGCCCGTCGTCGGCATTCTACTTTATTAGCCGCATCGGCGCCTACATTGGCAAGACATTCCAGCAGTCCTTCCAAGAGCGCACAATACAGCCGCACGGCATGAACCAGACCCTGGCAGATCCCACAAGTGTCGTCGGCCATGGCCCCGACACTGGTGCGGCAAGCACCGCACGCGTGCCCAGCCCGTCCCTGTCCCGTGCCCAGGAAGAGTACTTTCTCAGCACGTTCTGGGAGGGACTCCATTGTAATGTGCCGATAGTCGACGAGGCCGCGTTTAAGCGGCACTACAACGCGTTGTGGGAGCAGTCTGGCTCCCGTACGCTGAGGGAAAGAAAAGACTCGGCGCTCGTCGATATTGTCTTGGCGCTCTGCATCCAGAGCTCGTCGACGTTTATCCCTCGCGGCGCGACACCGTCCGCTGTCCAGCCAGGGCTACAGCACGACGCGACGCTGGCCGGCCGCTGGCACTACCGCCGCTGCCAGTCCCTGTCTGTAGCCGACATGGAGAGCCCGACCATTGCCACCGTGCAGTGCCAGATCTTCTCCCTGCTCTATCTGTGCTGTGCGTCATTCCAGAACACGGCGCACATGGTCCTGGCGCAGGCCATTCGGCACGCAACAGTCCTCGGCCTGCACTGCGAGCCTCCAACCTCGATGCCGCGCGGCGAGAGAGAGCTGCGCAAGCGCATCTGGTGGGTTCTCTTTACCATTGAGGCCAAGACCTGCACAAAACTGGGCCGCCCGTTTGCTATCCATTCATCCCAGGTGTCGGTGACGCTGCCCTCGGACGATGCCGCCGCGGCCTCACTCAGCGGCTCGAGCTTGGGCGTGTACGGCAGCGGCAGAGTCACCTATCTTAGCTATGCATTGCAGTGCCAGAGGCTGTCCTGCGCGGCAACACAAGTGTACCATACAGCGTGGGCGGAGTACGGCGAGATTCTACTGGCGGAGGGCCTGACATCGCCGTATAAAAACCCCGAGACCCTCGAGAGGTGTGCACATGTCCTGACGGCACAGATGCCCGCTCTGCAGGCCTGGGTCGGCGAGGTGCCAGACGACCTGAAGACGGCACGCCAGAGGCACGGCCGGCCATTTTCGCTCGACCGCTCGCCGCTTGAGATCGATACTCTGGCACCCACGTACCTCCAGCGCCAGCGCCTCTATCTGGAAATGCTCTACCACACCCTCGTGACCAACCTCTACCGGCCCTTTATCACGTTCTACCACAGCCCGGGCGCCCACTACACACCGGCGACCGAGCGCCATGCAGCTGCGTGCGTGAACCACGGCATTGCCCACATTCTCATTATGCACCAGGCCGTCAAGGAGACCACGCTGCTAGCCGGCTGGCACGAGTTCTTCTTGCTGCACTGGAACGCCACTGTGACTGTCCTTGGGTTTCTGCTGGCGCATCCCATCCACCCGTCGACGGCCCATGCGCGCGACGCAATCGAGAAGAGCATCGAGGTGTGCGACGTGTATGGCGCGCACTTTGGCGTTGCGGCCAGTGCAGCCTCGATTGCACGCTGCCTGCTTGTCAAAGCGGACCAGGTCATGAGCTCTGTCAGCAGCGGCATCTTTGCCGATGGGCCGGGCTTGACAGAGCCAGAGACCGCAGGCCAAGGTCAAGCTGAGAACTGGGGCATGCTGTCGGGCGAGGACAACGGGGACGGCCTGGCATGGCTGGAGCCTGGGCAGCCAGCAGACAGTGAGCAGCTCGACGAGTTTATGGACTGGGCCTTGACGGTGGACTCGTTTAATAGTTTAGAGCAGTTTTTTGCACCCACGAGTGATCTGGGGTTCTGATATGATTTGCTATGATTTGATATGATTTGTTTAATCTGTTTGATTTGATTTGATTTGAGAACTGGAGATAGAAATGATAAATCCGTGCTGAGAAATGCCTTGTTAGTCTCCCTCCGCAACTCCGGCCAGCTCCCGGGCTGTAGGCGGAGTTTCGGAGCCCCTGTAGTAAACATGTCTTATACACGGCAGTCCAACTTTCTATAAATCTATCAACATGCATTCTCTTCTCAGTTGTTCTCGACTATGTTCTCACACACCTCATATTCTCATCTATAGCTCATAAACCTGATCCAACGACCTACACAATGTCAACCACTCAGCCCTTTGGACGAGAGAGCTCGTCAGATACCGAGAAAGCCCAGCAGTCCAATGCAGCGTCCTCTCCTCCTGCTTCGCCGACCGAAGAACGCACTATCCGTGGCCTACGCTGGTGCGCTGTGCTTGTTGGAATCTTCGCCGCTAATGTCCTCTATGGACTCGACACGACCATTGCCGCTGATATTCAGGCCGCCGTGTCCAAGGACCTGGGCCATATAACTGAGCTAGGCTGGCTCGGCTACGGCTTCGGCCTGGGCGCGACGTCGGCTATCCTGCCGCTCGGCAAGGCCTATGCACTCTTTGACATCAAATGGACATACATGCTCTGCCTCGTCATGTTTGCCGCTGGCAGTGCACTGTGCGGTGCGGCTCCGTCCATGGCCGCTCTCATTGTCGGCCGTGTCTGGGCCGGCGTGGGTGGTGCGGGCATGTATCTTGGGTAGGTCTAAGAGAAGACGTGAAAGAAAAGAAAACTCGATACTGATAACCTTAGAACACTCAACATCACAATGTCGCTGACGGCACCGCACGAGCAGGCCTTGTACACATCCTTCCAGGTCATGGCTTACGGTGGCGGGTGCATCCTGGGCCCTATCGTGGGCGGCCTTCTCGCCGACAGCGCCGCAACCTGGCGATGGGTGAGTTCTGTTGCTATAATACTCTGCTTGATGGTATGGTGGATAGAGCTGACGCTGACTTCTAGGCATTCTATCTCAACCTTGTCGTGTTTGGCGTCACGAGCCCGTTCTACCTCTTCGCCCTGCCCTCGATCCCCCGGCACATCGACACACCTTTTGCTACAAAGCTGATGCGGCTCGACTGGCTGGGCATCGTCCTCAGCACGGCCATGTACGTGTGCTTTGTGCTCGCGTTCAGCTTCGGCGGCACCCTGTGGGCATGGAGCGATGGCCGGTTCATTGCGCTTGTGGTCCTCTTTGGCGTCCTTGCCATTGCGTTTGCCGTGACGCAGCGCTTCGCTGTCTTGACCACGACGCAGCGCCGCCTCTTCCCATGTGAATTCCTGGCCGACCCCCAGATGGTGCTGCTCTACATCATCATGTCCTGCGGCGGCTCCGCGCTGTTCGTGGCCGTCTACTACATTCCCCTGTACTTCCAGTTCGTGCACGGCGACTCGGGCACCCTCGCCGCGGTCCGCCTGCTGCCCTTTGTGTCGTTTTATGTCGCTGCCGTCTTGGCGTGCGGCTATGCGATGCCGCGCGTTGGCTACTACTGGGTCTGGTTCCTGCTGACGGGCATCTTTCTCACGGCGGGCGGCGCCAGCATGTACGCAGCTGTGGACATCAACTCGCCGCCCAGCTATGTCTACGGCTTCTCGCTGCTGCTGGGGCTCGGCCTAACGACAAGCCAGGCAGGCTATAACTTGGCGGCAGCGCGCGCCCCGGCCGCTAGCATTGCTGAGGCCATCCAGTTCCTCAACATCAGCCAGGGCTCGAGCCAGATGCTGGGCCTGCTCATCGCGAGCGCCCTTTTCCAGAGCGAGGCGTTTGCTGGCCTGCATGCGCTGCTGGCTGTCCGCGGCTACTCGGATGTGCAGATCCAGGCCGCCGTGGCCGGCTCGCAGAGCACGATCCTGGACGGCATGGCACCTGATCTGCGCCAGCTGTGTCTCGAGGTCCTTGTGCGCACAATCCAGCGCGAATGGATTCTGGTCCTGTCTGCCGGCGTGCTGTTGACTGTCTGCTCGTGCTTCCTGTCAAAGAATCACCATTAGACTCGCCCCGAAATTATGGCACATGCTGGTGGAGGTTGCTGTTAATATTTTGTCATCGGTCACGGCTGGACAACGCGTTTGTCTTTTAAGCAATTAGAAGAATCGGCTTCCATTTAATAAAAACTCATATTGCGGCATCTAGCGGACTGTACCCTGATGGCCGTCTTGTGGCACATTGTACGGGCCGCATTAGTAGCCGCCACAAGCAGAATGTATCGTTTGTAGATCCTGCCTACTCACTGTCCGAAAAACTGTATTCTCCATCCAGGCCTTCATCGTCGTCGGCCTCGTCGTCCTCGTCGTCCTCGTCTTCATAAGCAGCAAGTTGGGCCAACGTCGCTTTGTAGTGCTGCACCGAAGGCCGCTCGGACCAGGTGCCCAGGTACGAGGCATTCTCAACCGCGTAGTCCAAGTACCCCCAGATTCTGTTAATGCTTACATCCTTCAGCATCTCTTCGGGTGTGCGTGGGTTCTGAGGGTTACGGCGACGCTCGCCTTTCATAAAGTCTGGAATTTCAACCTCAGACTCCATTGCTGCACAGGCGCGCGCGTCATGCAGCAACTCCAAGACGCCTTCTGTCTCGTAGAAAGCGCCGTATACCTGTTTCACCACGGTAACCGATTGCTCCCAGGATCCCTTAGAGTATGGTGTGGGCTCTGTGCCCAGTGCCAAGTCCGCGTCCAAGAGGTCGGCCACAAAGTGTTGGTTGGTCTCGACCGCGAGTCCGCCGAGCAAGCAGGTCTGGCGCACGAGCTTCGCCTCCATCTCGAGGAGCTGCGCTGTCGTCTTTCCCTGGAACATCGTCTTGGAGAGAGGGCTGCGCAACATGTTCGGCTCAAGCATGAGCACCAGCTCCGTGGGTAGACGGCTGGCGCTCGGGATCTTGCGGGCGACCTTGATGTTGCGGATGTCGATGAGCAGCTTCATCTTCAGGAGCAAGAGAGACACAATATGGTTCAAAGATGTGAAATCGCCAAAGAAGTCAGGGGTCTCCAGGGCGTCGGCGCCGTGGAGATCAAGGTACGGCTGGCTCATGTCACCATAATCATAGGTGCCATTGGCGTTGTGTGTCTGCCACCACTTGACAAAGTCATAGCACTCTTGGTCGAGGTCTAGACGCAGCATGAGTGCCGGCACAACATCCCGGATGCCCAGGTTGTCACCACGGCACAGGCGCAGCATGTCTCGGAAATGGGCCAGGGCCTCGCGGGCGCCATCAAGCGTGCCCGTAAGACGCAGGTCGTCCGCCAGAGCGAAGCGAGCACGCATGTATGGGCGTGTGTTGTAGAAGTCCCAGAAGTTGCCGACAGCCGTCTCAAACGCGTTAGCGGGGGTCATGAAGTCATCGGTGGCATTGCGGACAAGGTCTTCTTCTTTGGCGACCTTGGCACGCTCGCGCTTGATGCGGTGGCAGAGTGCCTTGTGCTCAGGCCAGTTGCTGGTCTGGTGGGCGCGGCCACAGAAGCGGACGGCACGACAGCCGGAGCAGAGGAAGAGCTGCTCACCAGTTGCCGAGCACTGCGAGCAGCGCTCCCGTAGGGACCCGGTTGGGTTTGTGGGTATCGTGCTGATTGAGGCCATCAGTAGCGCAGATGACGAGTGGTGTAGATATCTTATAGCCAGAAAGATTAGTTTAACTGATGCGTTGCATTTGAACCTCGTGTTAGTAATCAGGGACTAGGCAAGTCCTCTCCTCACTAATAGCTCTTATCGCTATCAAACATGCATCCTGGCGGTATTCATGAAGTGCTGCACGCGCAAACGGTACCTGCTTCAATCACGCATTTTACAGCCTCAAAGCTTCAAAGATTTTGTCCCTGATAAAGTCGACGAGTATCGTCAGCTTTTGTGGGAGTAGGGCAGGGCTTTGCCGCCTCTTGTACCACGCTGCTTACTCTTGTATGCATGATCTCTTCCCTCTCTCCTCTAATTCAGGTCAACGTGAAATGGCTTTTTCATCATCTCATCTTCACTTCAGCCTCAACTCCATACCACTTCACGCTCAACAGACGTCAGCCCGAGAGTCATGTATGCTTAGAGCTAAGACTGGTACGTTCATACTTGCCCCATAGTCCATACACCCGGAACCCCCATACTTCATCGCAGAGCGTGGGATGCCGACTGCCAGCGGACCACCTCTACCAGCTATCCCACTCCTCGTGCCCACAAGTCCACTCACGATCCTACTTGGTCTGGCTAGCCAGGTCCCTGGGACAGCCCCGTGCCCCATAGCTGCTCAGTATTTGCCTCCCATCAGCCTTGCTCGTCTGTATTCGTTATCGCAAGCGTATCTGACAATAAAACACGTCCGTCCGCATCAGCCGACCCCCACGCGTTGATATCAGATGCATCGAGTCAGTTTGACGTTCACTCCTTTTTACGAGTACAAACGCAATGCGCGTCGTCGCGGGTGATGCTGCTTATGTAATCACTGCCTCGGTGAGGTTCAGCTCGTGTATCTCACATCTTCAGCTCATACTATCACGCCATCAACTCTACCTCACTGGAATGCGCTGCCTGACTCAACAAAGAAGCAGACAATAAAGCAGCTCAGACAAGAACAAATGAAAAATGAAAAATGAAAAACGCTCGAGAGAGGCATTGACGCATCGCTGCCTCGGCCGACGTTCCGGAGTAATTTCCGTCGCATGGCATGACACGAAGGCGTGATCATGACGGGCTATATATGGTATCACAGGATTGGGGGTGTCTTTCTTATGATTTGCGCTCATGTGCACTGGCAACTATCTGCGTGTTCCAGCTCACCCATCCGCCTAGAGTGCTGATTGCAGTATTGGACAGGGATAAATGACTGAGCACGTGCTCTGGTGCAAATCGTGTCTGGACGGAAAAGTACCTTTTCATATTTGACCAGCAAAATCCCACACAAAGATCCTCAAGGTACCTTCTTAGCTGTCGTCGATTACGCCATTTGAGCAGAAAAGCACCACACAGAGGCGGTGGCGATTATCGACCTGACTCGCCTAGTGCGACAGCTGCTCTGTAGATGAACGGCGTTCATGTGTCCACTGCCATTGGGGGATGCCCCCTGCAGCCAGTTAAAACCCCTGTCGCTAGCCTCTTGCGTGCTCCCTGGATTTTCCTTTGAGTTTCTTTTCGTTTTCAGATCTTGCACCTTACCCGCTTACATAATATATAATTATGGGTCCAGGGTGCTCTCGGATACTGGGATGCGACACGGCTGTCATGGGGCTCTCGGCGGAGCACTGGGCGAGCTGGCAGGGACATCGGGGCGGTCTACGCTGGCCGACAGCCGTTGTAGGCAATTCTTTCGCGCGACCACATTGTAGACAGAAAATACCGAGAGCTGAGTAGAGTCATGGATATGGAGATAATTAGTATCGATGATAGTGCAGAAGACAACAGGATGTCGGACTATTATGCGCCTTCCTAAAGAAGAGGAATATCGTCATTAACACGGCATCTCGTTCCTTCCTCTTGTGGCATTGTACATGGGCAGTGTCCTCTTTCCCATTTAAGAGACTTTCGAGACTGAACTAGCACGCCGCACCTGCCACAGCCCGCAGCCCTGAGCCGTGCCTTCCTTATCTGGCCAGCCGACAAACGACATCGCTCGTGCCGCCCTCGTCTCTGGGGTCTCCTCTTCTTTGCCTCGCCTGCTCTGTCATCTCGCCCCCTTCTTACTTAATACAGATTACGAAAGCAACGTCCATTCTCGTCACCTCTACTCTTTTGTTTTGGACATCGTCCAGATTTTTCATCTATCTCCCTGCATCTCTCCTCTTCTTCGCGTTTCGATACTCGATTCCCGTCACTCCCCACGTTAGACCGCCTGTCTGACTGGCCGCCAGTTCTGCCGCCTCCTCCATTTTTTCGGGTTTCTTTCTTTGACCTCTTTTTGCCAATCACCCCCCCAGCACGCCATCGCACACTCTCTTGACCTCAACTCTGCTCCTTTGAAAGGCCCCAGACGCCTTTCTACTTAGCTGGCCCGCCACGCCCCCCAGCCCAGCCCACAGCCCAGGAGCCAAATCTGACGACATCTCTCTATCTGCTCTACTGCCCCATTGCTCTATCGCTATTGCTGGCACGGACCATCGGCTGGTCGCGCGGGCTCCTCGTCTCCTTGCCTCCTTGTCTCGTCTCTTAAAAACGACATTGCGCCAGAGGCAAATCACAGGGAACGACCAATAAAGCAGACACGGGACACTTTCCCATTAAAGGGGAAAAGGAGAAAGATTACGAACGGGACGGAACAAAAGGAATATCCTTTGCAATCCAAAACGAGCCGATCACTGCGACACTCCTCTCCTCCTCTCCTCCTCTCCCGTGCTTCTGCTCACACCCCTCGGCCGTATCGACCACCCCCCAAAGACGCCATTTCATCATCTCATCTCGCATCGACCGCCCATTCCATTCACACGCCTATACTCCAATACACCATCCTCCTTACACCATACTTTGTGCGCTGTCAGCCCCCTGGACGCCCAAGACACCAAGCCCCCGAGCACGAGCATACGCTCTCCCGCCTGTCTCTTGCGTGTTGCTCTCTCTCTCTTGCTCTTGCGTCGTTGCTCTTGCGTCGTTGCTCTTGCGCCTTTGCCTCTCCCTTTGTCCCTACGACCGGTCAGGACAACGCCTACTGCTCCAGTGCACCCGGCAGCTACGGCACTACAACAAACACTGCGACTCGTCATTCTTGATCTCGTTGATCATCTCTGACCCCAGAGTCCTATTCCTGTTCGCACTCCCAAGACACACACCCCGGGCAACCTCCCTTGCGCTCGCATCACTTGCGTCCCCCGTGATATCACGTCTTGCGGATACAAATCGGTACTCCTGCCACCAGCTATTTTCCGCTGGCACCTAAAGTACTCCCTGCAGCTCGCAGCTGTCATTCGGCCACTCTGCCACTCTGCCACTCGGCCATTCTGCAGCTCTGACCGCTTGTCTGGGTTTTCGATTACTCGATTACTTGATTGCCCAGCTGTCTGCTATTTGCTGTTGACTGCCGTCCTTCCTTTTTCTCTCAGCCCCGCAAGACGCCATACCCCCTACCTGGCTCAGACGCCTTGTCTTTCTTTGTCTGCTGTATTGCTTCTTTACGTCCAATATCATTCTCATTTGCCCGCTATGGATCATGCCAGGTCCAGTGCCGGACTTGCTACACAGTCTGGCGGTGCCGGGTACCAGCAAGCATCAGTAAGCAAAGCAGACCTGGCAGCACTGCGTTCGCCTCATATCAAGTCTTCTTCTCCCTCCAACCCGCCCTCCAACCCTCCCTCTATGCCTTCTCCTCCTTCTTCCTCCTCCCACTCTTCCTCCCACCCCATCTCTCACCACACTTCCTCTACATCACACTCGATCTCAAACCCAAAGTCTCCCTCGTCGACAACACAGCACCTGACGGCCTTCAACCCGTCCGACCCCAAGACTCTGTCGGCCGAGCCGACGACTATCACGTCTACGTCTGCGTCGTCTCTGTTCAACAATGACAGCCACTTGGTCTTGACAGAAGCATCGACAACATCCATATCTACACCGACAGCGACACCCAACCAAGCAAACACCGAACTCAACTGTGAACGGCGGCGGCCCGAGGAGGAAGACACTCAGCGGCGGCTCACAATGTCGTCACAGCTGATGAGCAAGACGGTGACGCCGTTCCTTAAAGACCACATCCCGGGCCTGTACTCGCCGCTGGCAAAACGGGACACGATTGCCGTGATGCAGCGTCAGAACAAGGATCCCAACAGCCGCTACTGCTACCGACACCGGCCGGACTCCAAGTGCCGACGGGCCGCAGATGAGTCGAAGATGGTTAATATCCAGCGCGAGCTCGAGAAGCTCAAGCCCGACGACCAGCAAGCCATCACACATGTGTGGTCGCTCTTCTCGGCAGCGCCATCGAAGCAGCGCGACCTGATGCTGCAAGGCATCATGACACAGTGCTGTTTCCCGCAGCTGTCCAAAGTGTCTCGCGAGGTGGCCGACCAGCTCAAGATTGACTTTATCTCGGCCCTTCCCCCAGAGGGTGAGTCACACATAAGTTTTTATTTTGAATTTTGTAAACAAAACTAACTCCCTAGTCGCTTACAAGATCCTCTGCTACCTGGACCCGCTGTCGCTGTGCAAGGCTGCCGCGGTCAGCCGGCAATGGCGTGCGCTCGCCGACGATGACCAGGTGTGGTACCGCATGTGCGAGCAGCACATTGACCGCAAGTGTACAAAGTGCGGCTTCGGCTTGCCTCTGCTGGAACGCAAGCGCCTGCGCGACTGGACACGCATCCAGCAGCTGGCCAAGAGCCACCATATGCACGTTGAAAAGCCGCGGATCCCGACCCACGCACCGACACTGCCGATTCCCATTTCTCTGCGCGACGCCAGCCCACTGAAGCGCGACGCCAGCGAGTTTTTGCTGGAGGATATCCGGAGCATGAGCAGCGACGGCGGTAGCATTTTTCCTGGCGCAAAGCGGCAATGCAAGGCTATCACGGCGAGCCCGTCCAAAGCCGTTGTCAAGACTGGCGCCAAGACGGACACTACGACTGCCACAGCACACGACTGCCACGATTCGCGCGAGCTGACACCGACGGAGAAGGACTTGGAGCTAGCGCGTGCGATTGAGATGGAGCGCAAGCCTCGGGCATGGAAGGACGTGTACCGGGACCGTTTCCGGGTGGGCAACAACTGGCGCAACGGCCGCTGCGAGGTCAAGGTGTTCCGGGGCCACAGCAACGGTGTGACGTGCCTGCAAATTGACGACGTGATGATGGCGACGGGGTCATACGACGCCACGATCCGCATCTGGAACCTGGACACGGGCGAGCAGACGCGCGTGCTTCGGGGCCACACACAGGGCATCCGGTCGCTGCAGTTTGACGACAAGATTCTCGTCAGCGGCTCGCTGGACGGGACCATGAAGATCTGGAACTGGCACACGGGCGAGCTGCTCAACACGCTGGTGTGCCACCAGAGCGGTGTTATCAGCGTCAACCTGGACGGCGAGTGGCTCGCATCGGGCTCGGCCGACAAGACGATCAAAGTGTTCAACCTCAAGACCAAAGAGTCGTTTACGCTCAAGGGCCACTCGGACTGGGTCAACCAGGTACGCATTGACGGCACGGCATCGCGCACCATCTTCTCGGCGTCGGACGACTGCAAGGTCAAGCTGTGGGACCTGGAGTCGAAGCGGTGCATCCGGACCTTTGAAGGGCACGTCGGCCACGTGCAGCAGGTGTTGACGCTGCCGGCCGATTTCGAGCCGGACGAAGACCCCGAGACGAGCGGCGGCGGCGGCGGCGATGCGACGTCTGTTGCGTCCAACGGTGGCGGCCGCGGCTCATCGCCCAGCCGCTATGCATCGCCACCGCCGAGCGGCGAGGAGTACACGCGCGACGCGTACGGGCCTGGGTTCATTGACCAGCCGGACCGGCCTCTGCCGTGCCGGTACATTCTGAGCTCGGCGCTGGACAGCACGATCAAGTGCTGGGACACAGCGACGGGCAAGTGTGTGCGGACGTTCTTCGGGCACCTGGAGGGCGTGTGGGCGCTGGCGGGCGACACGCTGCGGGTGGTGTCTGGCGCAAACGACACGATGGTCAAGGTGTGGGAGCCGCGGTCGGGCAAGTGCGAGCAGACGTGGACGGGCCACCGGGGTCCGGTGACGTGTGTCGGCCTGAGCGACTCGCGATTGGCGAGCGGCAGTGAGGACGGCGAGGTGCGGCTGTACTCGTTCCAGGACCGGGCGGGTGCCGACGACTGCGGCACGCCGAACTAGTTTTCTGTTTCCTTTTTTGCGTTTCTTTTCTTTATATCAAAATAGCGCGGCGTTCCTCTAGGATCTATATTGGGAATTGGTATTCTTGGTTTTGGTATTTGTTTATGTTTTCTTTTCTTTTTATCTACTCAACCTCGTGTCACCGATTCAAGCTACAAAAGCCCAGTGTCTTTCATCACCCTTCTCTCTGTTCTTTCTTCATCCCTATTTTTATTGCTTTCCAGACAAAACGAACGGTACGATATGGTACGGGACAGGCCGCAAGGATACCAAAAGAATTGTTTACAAACTATTTCATCAAAATACTGGTAACTTTGAAAGTACTCTCACTAAAAAAGGATTGAAACAAATAAGTTAAGTAGAGTCATGTGACAGTCTTTAGTGATCGTCTTTAGTTACGGGCTCACACCACGAGACACAATTCTCAAATAAGGACACTAAATCAAGAGAGAAGAGATTCCAAAGAACGAAAGTAACAATCAGCTATTATTGTCCACGATCCACGATGCGATGACAACCGAGCACGAGCTACCAAACCGAGCGGCACCTACCACTAAAAGTGGACCCCACTTCCATCTCCCCAGAATCGACAGGGGGCACTTGCCGTCAGCCTCGGCTTTCACAGGCCAATCAAAAGGCCGGAAGCGGCCAGCGCAGTGCCCGTCGACATCGACGCTGGACGAAAACACCCGCGCCTCTTTCACTTGGGACGAAGTCTGGGGATGGCGTCTGTCGTCGACGGAAGAGACGAGGTTGACTCATGCTCGTAATTCCTTCGTTCTCCGCCGTCGCTGTTCCTTGCAGAGCGCACTGCAGAGCATGCTGCTGCAGCCGTGCCGCTCCTTGTCCACTGGCAGGCTCGGCGTAGCTCGGCTATGCCAGTCGTCTCTCTTCCGCTCCGTCTTTCTTGTTTCTCGTTCTCTCTTCCTCCTCCTGTCATTTTATTGGGTTGCTATGCGTCTTCGATGGACAACGCTTTCACAAGCTTGCCATTGTACGTGGTAGGCCGTTCTTTGTCTGCTGCCCCTCGCGTCTCGACCGCAGAGGCGATCACGTGTCATTTGCTTGTTCCTGCCCACTGTGTTTCTTTCACAAGCTTCTTCCTTGCTTCTTCCTTGATTCAGTGGTTTCGGCCGTCATCGTCCCTGTCCTTCGCAGTCGGTGCACGTAGTCGTCCTGTCAGCAACTGCGCCCGTCTCTACTATTGAGACTATACGCATTGAATCACGTCTCCCAACCATTTCGGTTGATAAAAATCCAGTAAAATAAAATCCAGTAAAATAAAATCCAGTAAAATCCAGAAAACGTAATACATGTCAAGCAATGCTTGTCATACTCAGGATTGGTATTCGATTCACAGTAGCCCACACGATTCCAAATATTGCCATGGACGTGTGCCAGGACGACCCGCAGCCGCACGCTCTGGGTCCCTAACGCTTCGTGTAAGTGGTATTTAGTGGGCTCTCTACACCAGGACAGAGCGACTTCATAGCTCCGCTGCACCGAACGCCCGGCTGAGGACCCGGCACAGCCAACTTGGTCAGGGGCAACAGCAGCAATGGTGGGCGAATTGAGCGCGCGTGAGCAGCGGAGTAGTATATCCATGGCGGAGCGGAGGCCATATCGACTGTAATTTGATGCGAGTTGAGGACGGCGGATTGAGTCATCCTGTCGACACAAGCGCGAGATCGTCGTCGGGATAACAGCCTCTACTTGCTGTTCAATGGCTCTTTTAGTTGGTTCTGCAGAGCCATTCGACTGCTGGCCCTGTATGCTGTCCTGTCTGCTGTCCTGTCTGCTGTCCTGTCTGCTGTCCTGTCTTCTCACCTGTCTCATTTCTGCTAGCATACTCCCAGACCGATGCTATCCACATTCCATCTGATGTCTTGTGATGTGCCTGGCAAAAGCAATAAAATAGACTGAAAGCAGTAAGTAAAGCAGTAAACAGTAATCAGTGAAGCAGTAAAGCAGTAAAGCTGTAAAGCAGTGAATCAGTATCTTGCATTAGTAAAATAGTCGTCCTCGTCGTGGTAATAAACATAAAGAACACAACCCCTACAACAGCCTGCGGACAAGAATGCTGCGTGACATGCCTCACGATGACTGCAACCACAAACATACAGAACAGAACCAAGCACCGTAGACTGTGTGCTCCCTCTCTTGCAACCTCCGTGTAGCCGCGGTCGGCCACCGGGCTGCTACCCTTTGGCTTTTGGCGTTGGCTGGCTGGGGCGAAGCTGCCCCTCAGTCACCTCCCTCCTCTCCCTCCCTAGCCTCTACTAATACACGGGGAACGCTAGCTCGGCCTACGCTTCTAGCCCCATACTCTCTCCTGTCTCTCCTGTCTCCTGTCTCTGTCTCTACTGTCTCTGCTGTCTCTGCCCCATGCCGTGCCATGCTCTATGCCCGATGACTCTAAAGCCTGGCTCCGTCGTCCATGGCGTTGTACCCGTTCACCCATCTCCAATTCCTGCCACACAACTTCCGGCAAGCGTGCGGCGAAATGCGGAGGCGCTCTGGCTATCATGTGCTTGTCTACCCCATAGTATACATTCGATCATAGTGTCATGGCCATCCTCCGTAGTGTCGTAGTGGCATAGTGTGCGCGCAGAGACGAGCTCCAAGTACCCTTGTCCCGAACTAGCTGGCCGAGTGTCTTTCTTGCCATCGATTCTCGGCTGTTGTCTTTTGTCTTTTGTTTTAAATACACTTACTTATATACGACAGTACTTCTGACTCTTCCGTTTCTTTCCCTTCCTCTGGTCTTGTTCTCTCTCCCCTTCTTGTGTCTTTCTTGTATCTTGTCTCTCGTCGCTGCTCCTTGTCACTTGACTATACACTGGACTCTACATACCTTCACATGTCAACCTGCATTCGTCCATGATCTGGTCATCGTCAAAACCACATAGGATACGCAAGGACGAATTTCGAGAAGCAGTCTGAGACAGCACGAGAAAAACGAGACGAGACGGAAACACCAGACGGTTCGCGACATCACACATACGCACACTCACACACACACACACACACACAATGGCATCAAAAGACAAGAAGCCAACATCGGCGGCCATTAACCTGGTTGGTACGTCTCCTCCACATTCCTCCTGTCGCCTGTTGCTTCCCTACTGACCCCTCTAGCTGGTGGCGGTGCCGGTATGATGGAGGCCCTCGTGTGCCACCCCCTCGATACCATCAAGGTCCGCATGCAGCTGTCGCGCCGCGGCAAGGATGCGCCGCGCCGCGGCTTCGTCAAGACCGGCGTCGAGATCGTGCGCCGCGAAACCCCGCTCGGCCTCTACAAGGGCCTCGGCGCTGTGCTCACGGGCATCGTGCCCAAGATGGCCATCCGCTTCTCCAGTTTCGAGTGGTACAAGCAGCTGCTCACGCCGCCCGGCCAGAGCACCGACGGCAGCAAGATCTTCTTGGCCGGTCTCGCCGCCGGCGTCACCGAGGCCGTCGCCGTCGTGACGCCCATGGAGGTCATCAAGATCCGCCTGCAGGCCCAGCACCACAGCATGGCCGATCCCCTGGACATTCCCAAGTACCGCAACGCCGCGCACGCGCTGTACACGGTCGTAAAAGAGGAAGGCTTCGGCGCGCTCTACCGCGGCGTGTCGCTCACGGCGCTGCGCCAGGGCAGCAACCAGGCTGTCAACTTTACCGCCTACAGCTACTTTAAGGATGCGCTGCGGCAGTGGCAGCCCGAGCTCGATGCTAGCAAGCCGCTGCCCGGCTACCAGACGACGCTCATCGGTCTCGTGTCCGGTGCCATGGGCCCGCTGAGCAATGCGCCCATCGACACCATCAAGACGCGCCTGCAGAAGACGCCCGCCGAAGAGGGTGTCAGCGCCTACCGCCGCGTCGCCCTCATTGCCGGCGACATGTTCAAGCAGGAGGGCTTCCACGCCTTCTACAAGGGCATCACGCCCCGCATCATGCGTGTCGCGCCCGGCCAGGCCGTCACCTTCACCGTCTACGAGTACCTCAAGAGCAAGCTCGAGAAGAGCGGGCCCCTCTCCATCGCTGCCGACCAGTACGAAGAATAGCCGTCTTTGTCCTTGTCGTCGTGTTCGAGTCCTTTGTCTTGTCCTTTGTCTTGTCATTTATCTTTTGTATATCCCAAAAGCAGGGTCCATAGCACGGTATATTCACGTACATAATCAACTATATGAATAAATGGAATAGAATGAAACATCATAAAACAAATTAAGCTGGATAAACGAACCAACGTCACGACTGCCTACCGGCCGGGCCGTCTGGGACGGCTGAAGCCCTTGCGCGGCTCCACCTTGGGGTGCAGCTCGCCCAGCACGCTGTCTTCCGTAATCTCGGTCGGCTCTTCCACCTCAAACTTCTTCTCCAGCGTCAGGCCAGCGTCGCCCGTTGCGACGTCCAGCACCGCGCGCTTCATCAGCGGGTACATCATGCGGAACTTGATCGCCTTGCTGCCCGCCGTCACGGGGCACGTGTAGAAGAACAGCAGCGGGTCAAAGTGTCCGCCGCCGTAGGCGTGCACAAACCGGAAAAACGTGAACCGCGGCTCCGTAGCCGAGATCGTGCTGACGAGCTCTGCGATGGACGACGGCGACGCCGCCGACGCAGCCTCGTCCAGCTCCACCGTCTCCGTCTCGGCGTTGATCTTGAGGATCGCGAGGTTCTTGCCGCTGCCGAGATCCTTGAGTGCCGCGAGCGCACCCTCGGACAGTGGCATCTTGAACTGGCTGCCGCCCGGCTGCACGCGCCGCGACGCCGTGCCCCGGCCCGCCTCCTGCTCGGCCCGCTTCACCTCGCCGAGCGCGCGCTCTTCTTCCGTCAGGGGCGCGTCCAGGGCGTTGTGTGCATCGTGCCGCTTGAAGCCGCTGCTGCTGAGCTCGTCGGCCGCCGTTGCAAACAGCGTCTCGCGGAAGTGCTCGCTGCCGAGCTCGCGCACCAGGGCCAGGCGTGTCGATGCGAACAGCATCTTTTGGCGCACGGGCGCCGCATCGGGCACGTAGGAGGCGGCGATGAGATGGGGTGACGAGTCGTAGCGCCGCAGCAGCACGTACAGGGCCTCTTTTTCCTTGAGGCGGTCGGCGAGCAGGGTGTCGACGTTTTGGAAAAAGTCGGCTTCGGTGGCGCTGCCCGACGACGGCGTGAGAAAGTCGACGGGCACAAGGGCCTCGCCGGCGATGGTGATGAGGAGGCCAAAGTGGCGGTCGGACTCGAGCAAGGTGTTGAACTGGGAGGCAAGCTCCTTGGAGGCTGGGCTGTTAGCATACGAGGTGCACAGAGAGGAAGGAGAAATGGAAGAGAGAAAGGTGCTACGAACCTGAGATGCCGGACTGCATGGTTGCAACAAGAGTCAATTCCGGGCCAGCCGCAATTGAATTCGACAATGATGGAGAATTGTCGATGGCTGACAGTTGCGTGTTGGGATATGGGATTATGGGGAGAGGTCCGAGAGGGATGGAAGGTGTAGCAACAATACGAAGTAGCTGCGCCTTCTGGTTATGTAATAGAGCTTAGGTGGAGGACCCCGCAGACAGAACAGTTGTACGTGGTTGATACTACGGCATACCCGACAGCCCAACACAAACACCACCGACAGAATCTACATGATAACTGCATGATAAGACAGCATCGTACAGTTTGGTCATAGGAAGGAATAAAATATGTATTTTAACAGAAACCCTTTTTAGTGACCCCTGGAACGCCTAGTTGTGGTAATGGGAGTTGCGCCCATCTATGGAAAAAGAGATGAAGAGATAAAAATAAAGAGATAAAGAGATCAAGAAAACAGACGTGATACAAGAAGAGATATAAGCAGGCGTATGCAAGTGTAACAAATAGGACGTAAGGTGGTGGTGGCAGAGTTGTCGACGATCTGGTGGTGGGAGTCGAGTCTGACAGTCGGCCGATGTTGCTGCTTATATAAGCGATATATCAGGCAAGGAAAGGAGTGTTATGCTGATGTCGGGATGCGCTAGACAGTACGCTGAATAAGATCTCGCTTCATAACTGCAACTACTCCGTCCGTCGTCGTCGTCGTCGTGATGTCGCGTGGCTCATGTCGTTGTCGGTGTTGAGGTGTTCTTAGACAAGCAGCACGCCGTTGACGCAGCCGTCGTTCTCGGGGTTGTCTAGTTTGTTAGTGTTCTGTCTGTTTATAGGCAGAGCCTCGCTGGTGGGAGCCTGCACACCGCTTGCATCGCCTCGTCGCCTCGCTCGGGGCTTACTCATGACTTACTCGTAATCTGTGCCCACCGACCCCACACGACCTTGCCCGTCGTCGTCGTCATACCCAGGTCACTGACGTCCACCTCGATAATGGTACCCTTGGTCAATACGCCGAGGCGGGTGTACATGGGGTCCTGCGGGTTCTTCTTGACGCTCAGAATCGGCAGCATCACCGTCACCTTGAGGCCAGGGTGCGTGATGTTGGCCTTCTTCATGCGCAGCGCCATCGGCCGGATGAAACGCTCCAGCTTCACGGGACCACGCACGAAATCAGGACCGACAAACGTCGGCTTCGTGATCATGCGCTTCCAGGCCTTCTTCTTGGTCTTCTTGCCCGTCTTGACGACTGAGAACACCTCCTCCTCGCTGATACCGCGCACCTTGGGCAGCGGCACGGCAAACCGCGCTGCCTTTTCGTTACGCTTCTGCTTGATTGCGGTACTGAGGGCCTTGGCGCTGCGCTCGCCGGCACGGTCGAGCAGGTAGTGGGGCACGGCCTCGCGGTCGTCGTCGTCCTTGGGTGCGTCCGACGACTTGACGTTGCGGGCCTCGTGGGCCTTGATCGTCTTCTTCATCTGGATCTTCTCCTTGCGGCGGACCTCCTGCTGCATCTTGGCACGCAGACCACGCAGGTTCTGCGCATCCTTGGAGTGCTTGTGGCCCTCACGGGCCTGCTTCTTGCGGAGGCGCTCCTCATGATCGAGGCGCCGACCGTGCAGCTTGATGTGTCTCTCAATGTAATCGTTCTGGTCTGTTAGTACGGCTCATCAAAGCATCGCAACGTCGGGAGACAGTTCGGGTAGGCTCACCTGCGGCATGGTGACTGCGTTGCGGATTGGCGGATTTGGTGGTGATGATGCTAGGATGTCTCTGTATCGTCTGCAAAAGCCCAAAAGACTTTTGATGGAGCAGAAAAAAAAGGAAAAGTGGGACACAGAAAATATGGCTGGGGATTCTTATCGCAATCGTTATCGGGTAGGCGGTGTGCTGATAAGAGATAAGAGCATATATTCTGCGCTAGTCCGTATTGAGCCAGCTTTACATTCAACATCCACTGGCTGAGGCTGTCTAATCCTTGCATCATGGCACGCAGTATCGCTTCGCAAGATACATATGTCTACGCAGACTGGAAGTCCGGTTAAAAGGAGGCGATCTCTTCAAGGCATAATTATATCGCCTGATATGTTTGTTTTTTCCTAGGCACGTATAGCTAGTACGCTTTTGTAAATTGACGGCCACAGACGACAAGTTATGTGTCATTCACAACGAGGCCATAAGACCAGTTTTAGGTAGATATAGTGATTACTAGACTATTTTATCATATTGCCATACTCGAGGCTTTCTGCCCGGCATAATGCTGACACAAATAGGCGCTCCAATGAACAGCCATGATCACCAACACCAATTTTGATCCCTGCAGGTGGCGGTGTGGCCTCGGAACTGGCCAGGGCAGTGCTGGGATATGCAAAACTATTATTAAGTATAAAGCTCGAAACTTTCGAACGCCTCTGTCCTGCCCTTCTTTTTTCACTCATCTCTTCACCCACCTCACCAGACACCTCTAAGGACGAAGTTGACGGGTCCGACACGGCCGTTCCTGGCTTTATCGAACCTAGTGCTTCGAGAAGCTTGGAAAGCTACATAGAGCAGCATCCACCTCACTGTCTATCTATATGCCCAGGATTCGCTGCCAGAAGCCATGACCTCGAAAGGCTTTTTCCTGGTCCCGGCACCACGAAAATCAAAATTCACGGTTGTTAAACCAACCTACAACCTGCCTGACACCGAGAGTGATTACGGCAACGAACAACAGAACGTTCCGCCATGTCGATCCGGCTTTGAGGATTCCGCTCGCACCTTCCCTGGCTCTTCGACAGCACGTACGTTCTATACCGCCAAGTCTGTCATGTCTAGTGCAGAAGAACGTACGCTCTACATTCACGAACCTGTCCCACGCAATGCAGAACCCCCCCCTCCCCCCAATAATGCCCCTTTACAGCAACTTGGGATTGACCTCTTGCAAGACTTCGAGAGTGCTCCCATTTACGGATTCTCTGATGGTACTGGCAGGGATGGTCAACTTATTATCGAGCTCAATGATATAGCAATTGATTCATTCGGATGGGAGAGCGACTACTGGAGCCACTTCCCTTTCATCTCTTACTCTGAAAGTGCTTTACACCGATCTGATGGCACTGGCGGGAATGGCCGCACTGCTAGGGAAATTGAACGTGTGACATCTGTGCTCAAGCCGGATACAAGAAGACACCGGGAGAATCAATCTAGACTCGGCGAAGAGCCGACGTTTGCCATCAATGAGAAAATTTGAGACGAATATCGATCCAAGATGGATAGGAAGAGTAAGAGGGTGCGTTCTTACAAGCAGCACATGAAAGGAGATACATGATACGGTTTTGAACAGGGATGAGGGGGGCGAGGGGCATGAGAAGGCGTCAGCTTCCTGGGTGTGGTAGCCGTATCCTGCGGCTCTTGCAGTGAATGCGTCCCTCATAGAATAGATTGTATGAGAGAGCTTAACCGTCAGCTTTTGTTAGCATGAGTTATGATAAAAGCTGGAGAGTTTTCTGGAGGATGCATTAGCAGGATAGCAACAGAGATTCTTCTTTTCTTCTTCTTATCTTTTTCGTTTTGTTTTAAGTCTTCTTCTTTTTTACAACGATACTTAAGATAAACCATCACATCCACACCGGCTACCCAAATTAGCCTCCCCTCCACTAGCATCCTAAATAAGTATTATCATGGTCGGTCGGGCTAAGGTGCCGAGTCCCAGCACCATCCAGGCTCCGAGCACTATCATGCCGTGACTTTTAATTGCGCCTAGGTAAAATATCACACGAATATGGTAATATTGCACAGAGCTCAAACTAAGTTATTATAAGCTTCAACATATGGTAAGCGCGTCTCTCCTATATGCTATAAACAGGCAAACCCATGTCACATCTGCGCCCTGCAGAGAACATGCTTATTGAACTCATCACATTAAATTTATATTTAGTTGGGCTGTCAGTAGAGCCGCACAACATCACGCAGAAGAAGAACTTAGAGCAGATACTAGTTGAGAGGCACACCGAAGATATATCCTAGTTACGGAAGCAGACATGATAAGGTCAATATTATACTCGGTGTCTTTCAAACATTTTTCATAGGCTTCCTGTCACCTGTTTGATTATAAACATCGACTTGATATCACTGTCGCATTCGCCATCAACCGCATGCTGCACTTCCACTTTATGTTCCCAGACTATCTCGTCATGCAGCCCAGTCCACGCGAACAAATGACACTGAGAGAACTGATCTACGCTATCTACAGCTCAAGTCTTGGCTATTACGAAAAGAAGAAAGCTGTAAGCCACGATTCCCATTATGAACTGTATAGATAAGGATGCGATCTTGATTCATGGGCTTTGATCATCTTTCCCAGCACCTTAACTGGGTTTCGTTCCGGACCCAACCACGGTCATGGATAAACCCCAAATATAGTTGGTCTAACAACATCAACATAACGCTGTAAAAATCGGACTGGGTGTTTTTTGAGTCAATCCAGTTGCGCTGCTCGGAGAGTACTCCGGATGTCTAAGATTATGCCAAGTTTACAGAGAGGAAAGAAACATACCCGAAAAAAAGACACGAGACATTTCGTCTATGATTCATCTGCGTTTTTGTGACTTTTGAATTCGCAGACCGCCAACCCCTTTTCGCTTTTCGTCCCGTGCGTCACTTTTTGCATGTCCTGGGATTTGCATGGACTATGTCCTACTTAGCACAGTCCTTTGACCTTCAGCTCCGCCGATTCCTGTACTTGTTTATATATTCCTATCTTTTATTCTTTTTCATCCCTACCCTAGCCTGTATCTTGGCAGGTGTTTGTAAGCTCTCTTAGGCCTTACACTCCTGTCTGTTTTCTGTTTGTAATTATACCAGTATAATAGAAATGGGCCGAATCGATCAGCCTACGAAGGATGACACTGAGGACACCGTCATATCTAAATCTATCACTGATCTATCATCGTCAATTGAGTAAAAGGTGGTTCAACAGTTGCTAGATGTCATATGGTCATTTAGATTATCAAACATAACTGGCATTATATCGGGTGTGTACTCGTACACAAAAGCATAAACATCTACTTCGTAATCATGTCATAATAATTAATAGGCGGCGCCTCAGCAAGCGGAAGCGACCGCGCACCCACCCGCCGTCCCACGCTCCGCGCATAGGCCGCGGTCAGCTGGTGGGCATCGTCCTCGGTCAGGTTGAGGTACGGTGCCAGGCCCGGACGCAAAATGGCCGTCATCTCCTGCGCCCAGACCCACGGCTTGGCCGTGTTGCCCGGCAAGCTGTTGAAATACTCCCAGCCCATGATGCCGCCGATCTCGTGTCGGGGCTTGTATGTGTCGCGAATTGCGGCAACGGTCAAGTTGAATATGGGGGCATCCACATAGCCGTCGCCGTTGTCGGGAGACGTGACGTCGCCCAGGAGGACCTTTTCGGGCACCCACGGACACTCTGGATCCAGCCCCGAGCCGTTGCCTAGCATCATCTGGTAAAAGACGGGCGACTCGACGGTGCCCCAGCCGTTGTAGAGCTGGGCATTGTAAAAGGCAATCTCCTTGCCTAGCTCTAGCTCGAGTGTCTGGTACCGAAAGCCACTGAGGTTGCCGCCCGTTATATGCGGAAGAAGGGCCGAGCCCACGGGCGCCAGCGTAATTTCAAAGCGGTTAGAGTAGTCCGAATTGAAGTCGGCCGTCAAGCGCCGGATCAGCCGCGAGATGCCGTCCTGGCTCATCTTCTGCTCGACGTCGAGGTCAATGCCTTGCAGCCCATGCTGAACGATGAGGTTGTGTAGCTGGCCATAGTAGTGCTCAAACGTGTCCACGTCGGGTGAGTCAAGCGTGTCCGTTGTCCATGCGCCCGATGCAGCACCGCCAAGCATGCCCATGACACGCACGCCGGCACGCTGCAGGATCGCGGCTTCGCTCCATAGTGTATCGAAGCGCGTGTCCGAGGGTGCCCAGTCGTTCAACACGAGGTCCAGGTCTCTATTGATGTGGAAGGAGCTAATGATGAGATGCGTGAGGGCGATGCCCTTCTCGGTGATGAGTGGCAGCAGGGAGATGGGCGCACCGGTAGGATCGTTGGCCGACTGGAAGTAGATGACAAGACGGGGCAGCGAGTACGGAAGCGAGTACGGCAGCGAGAAGACCGCCTCTGGCGGTGCGGGATTGTTGTCGGTCGCGTTGGCCGTGCCGTTTGCAAGCGAGATGCTATATGCAGCCGGCAGTGCCACGCATTGCTGCAGCAGGAGCGCCCATATACACAGCCATATAGAAGAGGAAAGACGCAGCATCTTGTTGGAGCATAGAGCTTTCCTGCTTCCGTGTCGATGATAAGGAGAGGTCTACGAATTTATACAAAAAAAAATCTTGTACGGAGTAGTCACGATGATATAGTCACCATCGGAGCATCCACAACATATCACACTCACCGCGTCCTAGGACTGTCCTCGTTATTTGTTCCGCTGTCTCTCCTTTTCTTGCTTTTGCTCCCTTGATCTCCAACATGATCGAGAAGATCGAGACACCTTGAGACTGCTTGACCCTATCTTCTTGGAAACACCGGGCCCCATCGCGACTAGCATATAGCGCTCTGGTCTAGAACCGTGCCGATCCTACGTAGACTGGGCTTGGGATGAAAGACAGAGGCACGGTGACAAAAGTGCGTCGCATTTGACAGTGGTAGAGCTCGAGTCTGTATCATACACATGGCCACATTGGACTTAGTATCCGTGCCGAGACGCAGGATGGCCAGGGACCCTAATGATCCTTCTAGGAAACGTTCCTTTTGACGAGGCATATTTCGACGGGCACCATGGCTTTCCTATCTAGTAAAATACGTCCGCATGCTAGATTGCGTTTGCCAGACCACTATTCACTTCAATTTAAACAACATCAACAAATATTCAGAAATACGAACATTTTTGGAAGATGAGTCTTATCAGTAATCCCTATAATAACGACCCTAACTCAGCACGTTCACAGAGAGGGCGCAGGCGATGATCATTTACCACATCAGTCTAACCACGGTTCTCCCGTGCAGCAGCATAACGAGCCGAGCTGACCAGGAGGATAATATAGATAGTCACCTCTGATATTCAGGCACCGATTAGCCATGTCGCCTGCACTATCATCATCATCGCGAAACCATAACTACGGCGAAACGATCGTGACTTTTTCTCATCACATCAGCGCCAAGACCGCTCACGCACAAAGTAACTCCAAAGTAACGTTCTCTTACATCACAGCCCGCCCTTTGTACAGAGAGTAAAGCAATGTCGTAACTAAGAAAGTACGTGTTCACTGTATAGTCTGCCCTCTGCTTGAACAAAGTCTTTCATTTTCTACCACGACACGCGACAAGTCTGTAGGAATTATCAAACATACGCAAGCAGGGGGAAACAACGGGTCTTTCCTTCTTCTATCTCTTTCCTCTTTTTCGGCTTGTTCTTCTTTCTTTTTCTATCTTCTTTTCTGTCTCTTCTCTTCTTCTAGTTCTAGCTCTTCCAAGATTGATCTCAGATTACTCCATAACTCCTCCGTGCGGCCCCATCCTAAAAGCACAAAAGCATAACCCACGGAGGTATGTTTCGGAGCGATGACTGCCGGCTCCATTATATTTACCCTGACTTTAGACAGACCCATCGGAGGGATGTTTCGGAGGGATGGCTGATCGGCGCCGTTGCGCTCGGGGGTAGCTGAGATGCTGAGAGGCATTAGGGAAACAGTTTAGAATGATCTCAAATGCATTTAGATACTTGGTTATATGAGACAGTATGAGTAGTTGTCTCGGCATTTAGTCGTATTTTTCGGGCGCGTCGATTCGGTTCTCTAGGCGTACAATAAAGATAGGGAAATTGAAAGATAGAAACAGTGCACCGAACGTACAGAGGATACAGCGTAGATCATCCGATGACGTGTGCTGGCCACTGTGACGCGCAGCACAGCTTTCTGCCGCGATGTTTGGTGTTTTCAGTGTTTTGCAGTATATGAGCGAATTGTATGGCCGTGCATGCAGTGACGAGAACACAGCAGACCGACGTAGATGTGGACGAGGACGTGGACAGTAGACCAGGCAAAGCTTCCCGCTCTCTGCCTGGGCAATGCCACTCCCGCAGAATGCCACTTGTTGAAATGCATGATCCTGGACTGTTCTTGTATTGGTGTCAGCAAGCGAACAAGCATCAGGTGTGGAAATACAGCAGACGCCTCGTCCTCCCTGGCTGCCGTCCAACCGCTTCGTCATTCCATTTATATTCAATTAGAAGAGCATCGTATCGACGTTCCCTGTCCTTTTCATGTTCTCGTCCACAGTCCATGTCTGTCTGCCTACCGCCTTCTGGGATGTCCCCTGTATTTCTCGTCAATTGCAGACTCTTATTGGCCGGCCGTATTGACTATAAAGTGTCGGTTTATAGTATTGGATACTGATACTGACACTGTGCGTCGACTGAGCAGTGTGCTCGGTGCAGGGGCTGGTGCATACCCATAGTGCAGTGCATCGTGGCCGTTTGCTGTTGGCGGCTCCATCGGCCGGCATTTGCCTCCTGGCATCCCCTGTCCCTGTCCCCTGCCCGAGGCGTTGTCCTGTTATGTCTTGTCCTGTTTATGTTTTGCGTTCTTCTCTCTACCATCACGATGCGTTTACTATGCTTTCGTTTAGCTGTCGCCGTCCGGTCAGCCGCACATATAAACAGCCGTTGTCCTCGCCTCTCGCGTCCTCGCTTCTTCGCTCTTGCTTCTTCGCTGCTACTCAGCTTTGCTCGATGGTCGACACCCGTTGCGACGTCGCCAACTGAAGTCCATCCTTAACATTTGTATGCGAACGCGGTTGGTAACACAACAATCCTGCCCAACGAGGATAACGGCAGGATGGCGTGCATGCTTATTATTGTTTCTTCATCCAGTCATTCTTCACCAACCCCTACCTACCCTCCCTCTGTATGCCGTTGAGCAGCGTACCTTATAGGGTGAGCAGCTACTTGTGCGTTGATTGTTGAGGGCAGACTGTTGGCTGATGTCCGTGCAGTCCTACTCAATGAGGGCCATGACGCAGGTCAGGGGATTTGACGACGTGGCTTGAGGCTGCATCAAAGTGCCGACTATACTAATACAGACCGCCGTTTCTGTATTCTGCGTGCCTGCAGCAAAACTGCATAGTATATACGCGACAACCGTGGTTAATCCAATATCAGACTAGAGCTAGAACGCTTTTGGGCATTGCTGTACTCCCAGGCTGTATGCGCCCGTTATTCGTAGCCATTGCCATCTACCAACGCATCGGCTTTCTTACTTGTCACGTTGCTCCAACAGAGTTTTCGTTGACCTTCTTCCTCCGCAGTCCCAGACACCAGTCTACAGGATCCAGTCCGTACGAAAACGACCCGATTTCAGCTCGCGGATAGCCGAAACACCGGATGCCTCCTTCCACATGGACATGAGTATCCCATGCCCCATGGCTAACAGAGGCAACGAGGACAATGACGACGCGGGAAACTTGTGCTCTGGTAACATGCAGCCTCTCTCTTCAGACTCCAAAATTACTGGCGGGAGAACGAAGTGTATCTATTCAAAGACATACATATAGTCGCCGACCTCGTAGGGATCAGATTGAGACACGAGACCAGACTGAACAGACACACAGCGCGGAATCACTACGAGAAATGCGGTGGTTCAAGTTACGCAACTCTAAACAATAGTATTCGTATCCTACCCATGCCGTCGCGGTGTTATTGTATTATTATGTTTGCGAGCTATGACTTGTAACTTGTACGCTGTCGTCCTGTACTCTGTGCAGTGTCAGTCTGTGCTCGTGTCCTCAGTGTCGATGTGTTTCTATTCCTGTTCCGTGTTTTGTGCCCCGCTGCCATTAGTAAAGTTGTAACATATCTGTAATCTTCCCCGTCCTTTGATATGATGACTGATAATTAATCAGCTGCGCAGGCATCGCGATGTCTTGCCCACCATATAGCCGCCTTAGTCATCGGGCCAACGGAAAGGGGTATCAACAACACGGCATGCTGTCTATACAGTGATTGGCGTGTTATTTTAGTATTCATTATTGTTAATCATGATACATAGCTTCCATCGCTTGTATCTCGCATTGTCGCAGAGTCCGGTTCAGTTTGCTTGAAAAAGGCCGCCTGCAGATGCATGATGTAATTCTTTCTAACCCCTTTTATTTGTTTATTTTGTATTTTGTATCTTTGTATTTCTAATTATTCAGCCTATCAGTTCTTTAACGCAGCGACAACCCCGTGTAGACTTCTCAACTCTTCCCTTTGCCGTTGCTCCATGTCTTGCTGTTGTCTATCGCCGGCTTTCGTTTTCCCAAATAGTCTTCATAGTATACTATTGACTTAGGTCTTCTCATCCTTGCTCGGACCTTGTTCTTATATGATACCATTTACAATATATTTTTCTAGGACCCCTGTCGCGATGATCCATCTGCACGCAATCGCTCTGACACCCGTTTGCGTTTGCTTAGCAGCCCTGTCGACTACCCGTGTGATAATAATGCGTGCCAACTAGATCAACCTGCGACTAATGATAAAGCTGCAAATTTGTTGGTTGACAAGCGATCTGCCTGTGCCAGCGACGATCTGCCGCTCAGGCCACACCTTAACTGTATTGCTTATTATGTCCGTCAAGGCAAAGGCTAGCTGTAATGGCTAGCATGCTATAGATATTGCTTACTGAATATAAAAATAAAGAGGGAATGGAGAATATAAGAACATAAAATGAGAAAATGAGAAAATATAAAAACAAGACATGGCGGTGGCTTGCTGGCTGCCGTAACTCTATGACGGTCCCATGACTACCGCCAGCAATCTTCCGCCAACAATATTCGCCTCAACATACTACGGCACTGATCGCTGTCTTTCTACCACTCTTTCAAATACATGGTTCGTTGAACCTGGCCGTTCCAGCCAGTCACAGTATATCCGTAGCCTTCGGCCCGTCCGCGCCACTCCACCACCTCGTTTACACTCACCTTCCAACGTGCAGACGCCATCTCTCTCGTCTCTCTTGATAATCTAAGCTCACCTTGAAGACTATAGCGGTAAGAGATGCAATGTTGTAATGTCTCACTTACCTATCCAGCGGTGTGTCCTGGTTACCCAACGTCTTGATGTATTCCTCCGGAGGCCTGTCCCTCTCGATGCTGTCTATCCAATATCAGGCAATATTCGGTTGCTCAAACACCGCATCTACCAATGGCTGTTCGATTTCAATCCCATCTCAGCTCTTTCTCTTCTCCCTACTTCAGTGAAAACCAAATATGACGAGAAACAGATACCCGGGACGTGGCAACGGAACGGGATCAGAGAGTGGAGAGGCAAGCAAACATCATCCGTTGGCAGTCGACGAATAGCAAGCAATGAGGCAGCAAAGATATTAGTAAACGCATCAAAGTTGGCATTTAGAATTTGCGCAATCTAAAGGTTGTGGTTCCGTTGACGATACCCAGCCGTCATGTCGGCTCCGCAGTCTCTTATCTCTCATCTCTCGTCTCCCGTCTTCGCATCTGTATCTCACGATACATTCAGTTCCGCACTCCTCGTACGTCCTCTATCGCCATCTATATCTGTCTCAGCGTCTGCTCTTTGTCCTCTTGTCCTCCGACTTGCCTTGATTGACAACTGCACATCACCTCCTTGCAACTCTTGCACCTCTTGTAACTCAAGCCTTCCACCCTCCAGCCCCCAAGCCAAGCTCAGCCAAGTCTCAAGCCTCTTCAACCTCGTTACTCGCTCGTCTACCTTTTGTTTGTCTCTCAAGGCAAGCCCCGACACAATATTGGTTTCCTGCAGCCGTTGACCGCGAATCCTCCTCCTCCAGATATCATTACCCTTTTCTTTGCTTCTGCTTCTTCTTCTTCTTATCCTGGCTGTCCTGCTACCTTGTGTTTCTTACACAGCATTCACTCTATTTATCACACCCCTCCTCCGCCTCGTTGCATCCACGGCCTGTTTCCTCATTGACTCCTCTGCTCCTCTGCCTCCTTATTTGTCGTGTATTTCCAAGGATCCTCAGTCTTATCTAAAAACTGTTCTCCTGCCTGTGCACATCTGCCACCTCGGTCGTTCTCTGAACCTGCTTTTGTATATTACACCGGTCATCCCCTCAACCTCAACTATCTCTACTGGACATAATTCAACTGTCTTTAACTGTCTTCAACTCTACGGCGGTGTGCGTCTCATCCATCAGTCTCCTTCATCCACTCGTTTCCAGTCTACCACACTCTATACACTCATTACACTACATCACACTGCATCACACTCATCAAACCAGCTCAAAACCTCACATCACCATCCACCTTGTTTCTGACCGTCACCGGGCCCGGTGTACGGAAGCCCGCGGCCGGCTGGCCTGGTATCAGAGACACAGATCAGATCAACTCGTTGGATTATCAAAATGGAAAGATCCGACATTGAACATGCAGGCAGTGTCAGCTCCACAACACAGAATCGCTCTTTCACCCGGGTGCTCCAGCAAAACAAGCGCAAATACTACAATGGCGTCGTCGCCGTCGTCCTATTTCTTGTGTGGCAGCTCTTGATCTGTGGTCTGCAACAGGTGACAGCCAGCATTGACGACTTCCCTGCTGCCATCTTGGCCATGATACTGGTTGCTGCCAGTATGATCCTCGCGTCCAAGTTTGTCACCAACCTGGACCATCTCTACCTCGAGTATCTTCGTGGGCCGGTATGTCTCTCAAAGCAGTCTCAGAATCTCGATTCCCAGTTTACTAACAACCAGACCGATTTGATCAACCGGCACATGTCGATCGGCTTTACAGTCCCGTTTACTATGATTATGAATGGCCCAATGTCATCTCCACGCAATGTCGGTATCATAATTGGTGGTTTCAGTAGGTTATCCCTCTCAATCTTTTCTTTTTTTGGCTTTGTATTCTTCTTCCTAGAAAACTAACGACTAGTCATCACTGGCGTGCTGAACACGTTCTTCGTATTTAGCATCTCCATGATTGTGCAGTCGACACTCATGGCCATCCGCCTTCCTTACTCCAGGCGCACCAGAGTCACAGCACCCCCCTTGGGAAGCACCTTCATGAGCTACCCCGTCTTGTCTCCTCCTTCTTTAGCCCCACTGGACCTTCACCCTCCCATCATTCCCGTGCTCCGAGTGCTTTCGTGCAGCTCCTACGGCACGGCAGCCGCATCTACTGCCGCGAACCATCCAGCCCAGGATCGAGTTCAAAGCTATGTCTCTGAGTCCACAACCCTCACCAACAACCCGTCCATCACCAGCACCAGCAACAGCGACGGCGAGCACAACATAGGTAGTACAAGAGATTCTGAATCTGGCAGCCTACCGCCCTCGGCAGTGCACCAGGTGGACAGTGAGAAACTATCCCCAGTCCAAGAGACCTGTGCCCATCGTACACTCGCTGCCCTCCAGACACGGGGCTACAGCCTTGCCTGCTTTGCCGCTACGCACCCGGTCCTCAGCTTCAGCCTCGTCAGTATTCCCCTCGTCGGTATTCCCGTATCAGTGGGTACCAACAACGACGCTGCGCTTGACTCGTTTGTCCTCTTCGCCCTCTGGACCGGCATGCTTGCCGCTCAGGCCGCCGTCAAACAGGCCAACTCGGGTCCCCTCACACGGCTCACCCCAGCAGTCCGCAACGTCCTCTCGACCCTCCTCAATGCCGTGCTCTGGAGCTCGCTCAGCACAATTGCCTATCTTGCCGCCAAGGCTGCCGCGCGCCACCGCTCGCTCGACGACTCGCTTGTTGTGTTTAGTACCAGCACCACGCTAGCCGATATTATTCGGCCCGCGCCCGGCAGCGTCCACGTCGGCAAGCCAAAGTACATGGGTGCCGGCGATATTGCGAGCTCCATTCTAAATGCCGGCATCGTGAGCTGGGGCCTCAAGCTTTTTGAGTGCCGCAACCAGCTGCTGTCGCGTGCAGGCATTACAACGCTGGTCGTGGGAGCCATTATTGCCGTCGGCAATATCGTCTGCGGGCCCTTTCTCGTGCACTGCATGGACCTCACGCCGCCTGCCAAGGTGCTGTCCTTTGCCGCACGTAGTGTCACTCTAGCGCTGGCCGGTCCGGCCATGAAGAACCTGGGCGGTGATGTCGGTCTCAACGCCGCCATGGTCGTCTTCAACGGCATCGTGTTCCAGGTCGCCATGGGTCTCGGCCTGTACCGATGGGCAGGCGTCAAGCTCGCCCAAGGTGCTCAGTACTTCACAGCGACCGCTGCCACCTTCATGGCACGCCGTCAAGGTGGTCCGCATACCATGACTCACGCCCAAACTGAGTCTGATTCAGAATCAGATTCTGCGTTGGACTCGGACATCGACTCTGTATCTGATCGTGTCATCAGTAGCCCAGTGGCCAGTCGGCGGGCGTCCCAGAGCAATCTGGATCTGGACACGATCCACGACCGCTCACCATCGGCCATGTCCAATGCCTCGTCTTCCTCGTCAGGATCAGATGACGCCATCATCAAAGAGGTCATCCAAGTGCCGGGGAGGACAACAAATGGCCAGTCTGCGACCGGCCATGGTACTGCTGTGCTAACACTATCGCCCAGCTATAGCAGCCGGCATGATGCTTTCATCGGTCATATGCGCGGCGGTGGAGATGCGGGTGGCGAGTCGGCCAGCTTCTTCTCGTCAAAGCCCGACTCAGCCAGCACAGTATCGGCTGGCATGACGATTGGCATCAATGCTGCTGCGATGGGCACTGCCTACCTGTATGAAGACGGCAGCCGCTCGGCCCCGTATGCAGCACTCTCCATGACCGTCTTTGGAGTCATGACGGTCATCTTCACCTCGATCCAGCCGCTGGCCGCCTGGGTCATCTCGACTGTGTCGTAAGCTGTCCTTCGTTTCTTTCTCTTTCTGACTCTTCCTTCTTTTTTCACTTCTATTCTTCCACTCCCTTTATCTTTCTTCTTTTCTTTGGTAAAAATGGCGATATGAACGATGATATGAGAGACGGTCTCTGGCGTTTTGAGTTTTGGTTTTGCGTTCTAGGACTTGCATTTTTGGATTTTTTTTGTTGTTGTTCTTGGCTGTATAAAAACACGATGAAAGATAGAAAGCAAACTCGGCCCCGGGAGGGTAGCGAGGTGAGGATGTCGGACTGATATATACCCAGACCGGAGAGTAGAGGATAAAAAAATAAATAGGTAAAATACCATAGCAATGAAACATTACGAGTCAACAGTCTTGACACAGATAGATTCGAGAGAGACCAGATCAAAAACATGCTTACGACCGTGCCATCATGATTCGTGCTCATTTTCTCACCTTTCAGCGTACCCATGATTCCCTGTTACGCACATAAGACAACCCTCCATCCCAGGCGCTCATGTGTGAGGAGGCTATCATATCATGTCTGGCACACATCCCCAACGAAAGGAGGTCCTCAGGACAGGGCGGCCAATTTGGACAACGTGGGACTGCTATGCGAGAAGGATCGGAATGGCAAGGTACAGAAGCCGATCGGGGATACTCCGTTGCACAGATCAAAGACATCCAAATAAGAGAACTAGAAAGGAAAGGAAAGGAGAAAACACATGGCACCGACTGAGACAGCATTGGCCAGTCTGCGCACGAAATTGCCAGGTAACGTCCAGATCCTATCATCTCGTCACTGTTCGTTCAAGTCGACGTGGCCGGCCGAAAACCGATGCATCCGCACAAGGCTTCGGAATGCCGATGCTGTGATCGGCCAGCTCCAAATCAAATCAACTCTGTGTCAAAATCGTTGCTAAAATCATTGCTAGATTCATACAACTAACGTGTCCTGGGATATACAGAGGCCAATTCCCCTTCAAAAAATCAAGCAAGCTGCAAACGTGGTTCGTACATCATCAGTCCTTTTGTTTTCGGTTTTCCCATCTTTGCCCGCGGCTCTGTTCTTGTTCTGTCGGCGTATCCCTCGTGGCTCGCACGCAGCAGCATGGCTTCCAATCATACGGCCGTTGTCTCATTGTGCCATCATGATAGCCTGTATGTCTTAGTATATCGAAGCAGGGGGGCAGTCATAACATAATTATAGAATAGCAGCTTGAGAACCTACCGCTCAATCAGATGCAGGCCGCTGGCGGTCTCGATAATGCCGCTGACCTGGCCCGGCTGCAGCCCAAACGAGGCCTCCTCAAACTCCTTTTGCATGTCGCCCTTGCCAAAGAAGCCCAGGTCGCCGCGCTTGCGCGCACTGCTGCAGTCGGACTCGGTCAGTGCCAGCTCGCCCAGCGAGATCTCGCCGCTCTGGATGCGCTTGTCGTAGCCCTCGATGATGGAGCGCGCATCCTCCTTGGAGCGTGTGATATTGGCCTCGCGCCAGCTCGACGGCCGGCGGCTGTCGCGGTGCTTCACCAGCAGATGCGCAGCGCGGATCTTACCCGCCTGCTGCTGCTGCTGTTGCTGCTGGATCTGCTGCTGGTAAGCATCGGTGCTAGCTCCGATGCCGGTTGCGCCCGAGTGGTACTTGGCCATGTAGACCTTGAGCTTCTCGGTGTCGGTGTCGGCGGGCGGCTCCCAGCGCGAGGTCTTGTCGGCAAAGTTGAAGTAGTAGGGCAGATTCTTGCTGTTGCTGTGGCGCACCTCCCAGTTAGGGGGCAGGCCGGTGTCCTAGATTGTCAGCTGAGTTCGTATCCCGCCATCTTTCTTCAGCCATCTTGATACCTCTTTGTTCCGGCGCACAAAGCCCGGCCGTATCAACAAACAACAAGCCTCGTCGGAGAATTACTTACACGATCGCTCATGGTTGCTGGCTAAGTGTGAATTGTGCGGGTTGGTGAAGGACGCTGATGCAGAATATGCCGTGAAGATAATCGTCAAGAGAAAGCCGAGATGAAGTCGAGTTGCTGGTAAACCCCTCGTCAATTATGTCAGCGTGGTTGCGAACAGGCGTAGATATATTGGGGAAGGAGAGGGGGAGCTCGCGGAAGGAGCGACCGTATTTTCTTATTCTTATTTGCCAGATAATATGGGGGGCAGTTGCGAGGGAGACGGGCCTAGATGGGCGTCATCAGGCCCCCGGGCAGGCGCTAAACCGCATGCGCGAGTAAAGCAATCACACGCGTGCAGGGCGCGGGGGCGGGGAAGCTGGCGGACGGGTTCTGATCGCTGACAGCACCACCTAAGCGCCTGCCGATTTGAGCCGTGACAGCATCGAGCGGCTTAGCCTCTGATTACAAAGCATGCTCTGCACACTACAACACGTCGAGCATCTCGATCAAGTCACAGGGGCAGAACGGTGATGATGCAACTTTGACTTGACCAAAAGACCGATCCTCCCAAGATCTGCTTGTGAATCCTCAGGCTTGTAAGTCTTATGTATTTGGTCATCTGTCACGGGAAGGCCCAGTTCGACGAGTAGCGGCTATTCGTATCTCGCACTGTGTGAAGCACCTGAAAGTGGCCGTTGTACAGTGCTAGCTCGAATAAGCACGGTCTGTGTCATTTTGACCTCGTCAGCTCACTACTCCGAGCACCGACATGACAAGATGACTGTCATGCTTAACATTCGTTGTCCGTGACTATCACGCGGTCAGTCCAGTCCCACTACAAGTAACTCGGTGACCATCGCGTCTGCTCGTTAGATTATGCCGTTCTCACCTTGTCTTGCTGCTTCGCCTCACTTTGAGTCTACCAGTCATGCAGCCAAATGCTCATGCTCAACAGCCAAAGCATTAAAACCTAGCCCCTTCCAGCTTCTCTCACTCGTATAACTCTTCCTACTTCAAACTTTCCTACTTTTTCTTTGCACCTCTCTCTACTTGAATTTGCCACCCAAACGTCTGCCTGTTGGAACCCCCAGTCGGCTTGTTAGTCACCGAAAGCAATCCTCTGATTGGTCCATCCCGCCATAGCCCCATACTATTTCTGCCACACTTTTCACCGCTCTCGTCGATTTCTAGATCCGTCGTCGCGTTCCCTCTCACCTCTTCTGTCGTTCACCTTCAACATTGCCATCTCCTTTCCGACATCTGCACTCGACGTTCGACACCCTTCGCATCTTCTCGACACGCTACCGACCTCCCTCAGTACACCTTAACAACACACCCACCTCATTCACAATGTCGTCCCCTCAGTCGACAACCTCGCACGAGGACCAGTCCAAGAAGAACCTCGAGCAGATCACGTTCCGCTTCTGCGCCGAGTGCGCCAACATGCTCTACCCCAAGGAGGACGAGGACTCGCACAAGCTCCAGTTCACCTGCCGCACCTGCCAGTACACCGAAGAGGCTGTCTCGACGTGCGTCTTCCGCAACATTCTCAACAACGCCGCCGGCGAAACTGCTGGTGTCACCCAGGACGTCGGCTCTGATCCAACGGTTGGTTCTTTCCGTGCTTTTGGTTCCTACAGTGCTTTTGGTGCTTTTGTTGCAGATGGCTCTCTCCCCGATGTCAACCCTGATGTTTGCGTTTCCAACCCACTCTGTACATCCGAGAAGCCCGTGCTGTGTTTCTGCTGCGGTGGCTTGATCACCTGCACGACCTGTGACGAGGTCTTTTTGGCAATGCCCAGAACAACCACGCCTACTACAGCTGCGTCGACAACTTCGGAAGACGACTCGGTTGCAACGCCATCCACCGCCATCTACTCCCCAGTCTTTAGTACTCTCGACGACATTGACGACTATGACCTCGATAGCGCAGCCGACAACTCCCTCGATGAGTGGCTCGGCCGCAGCGACGACGAATGCCAGTGCTCGCTCTTCAGCGGGTTCCCCGACGATGAGTTTTATGAGTTTATGGACGGCATGGAGTACGGTAACGGTGACAACGACAACGACAACGACGCCCAGAGCCTCGCTACATGATGTGGAGACAAATGCCCTCTTCACAACTACCACAACCTCTGCGTTCTAGAACGCAACAAAGCCTGCTGCAATATCAGCAGTCGTCGCTCTACGCACAGCATAGCATCAGCCCAGCAGCATCACCACATGAAACGGCACAGCCTAGCTGATTATACCGAGGTCTTGGCCTTGGAATTCGAGCCAGTGCCGATATTCTTGCGCCCTTGATGTATCGTGATGTCGCACACCTCACGTGTTGGCATACTACACCTTGCCGTGCACCCACACACTACTGCACCATCAAAGAGCCATCTTGCTTTGCTACCTTGCTCGTCGTTGCATGACAGAACCGAAATACTGACGTTGTCTTTTCCTCTGTCCACAGCTCCCTCGCTCGAACAAGGTTTGCCCGGTTTGCAGCCACACCGAGGCCGTTTTCTTCCAGTCGCAGCAGCGCAGCGCAGAAACAGGAATGGTGTGTTTTCCTCTATCTTTTCTTTATCTCTCTCTATATATGTTTCCAGAATGGTTCCCTACTGTGTCTTCTTTCATGCTAACGCCCCCAGAAACTGTTTTATGTCTGCTGCGATTGCGGTAACATTTTCCAATAGTTTCTGATACCGATACCCTTTTATTGTTGTTTACGACGACGAACAAAAAGCAAAGGACGGGGAGCGAGCGACATTGTTTGACTTGATTTGATTTGCTTTGATTTATTAGGATTGCTTGATTCGACATGCATTCTGTTATTACTCTGGAGTTTCTGGTTTTTCTGTTCCTTACCATTCCATGTATATTGCACTGGATATTACTTTATTTTACTTCACATGTTTGTTATGCTCTGGCGTTATCTAGAGCTGGCACATAGACACCACTTTGATGCTTAACAATATTAAACTACTTTCTTCTGCTTTTTGTTCACTTGTGATGCTTATGTTATATTTCAATTTATTGTATTTTTGGGGAGATTCTCTTCTTCGCTAAATTCTTCACCATCGTGACAAAATAATCGTACAAATGTGATGTATAAACTCTTCCATCGTGCATGTCTATTTCTCCCTCCATTTTGTGTATATACAGTCCTGGTAATAATGAAAACGCCGTTGCCTCCTTTTCTTTCGTAATGGCCGCTTAGGTATGTAGGAGATTTGTTGTGTTTGTGTCGCATTGTGTAGGTTTTTGTGTGGATAGATCGTAGTAGCAGTAGCTGTAGAGCGCAAGAATCGAGGCTGGATCGAATGCTTTCGGTGATTTGAGAAGACTTCGTCGTGCCGCTAGGGTTGAGGTCGTCCGGCCTGCTGTTCGTCTTCGATCGGACCAGCTCAGGACGTCGTCGCTTATGCGTGCATGGTCGCCATGGACAGGATCTTGCTCCACTTCTTGCGCCGCAGCTCCTGGCCGACGACACCGTTGACACGACTGCCGATCGGGTCGCCTGCCTTGTTGATCAGAACGCATGCGTTGTCGTCGAACCGGATCACGCTGCCGTCCTTGCGGCGCGTCGGGTACCGTGTGCGCACAATCACAGCCTGGCGCACATCACCACGCTTGACCTTGCTGGCAGCCGACAGGCCCACCATGCCGGAGTCGGAAGCACTGCGCTGCTTCTGCACGACCACGACAATGCGGTCGCCGACGGCCGCGTGCCGCTTCTGGCCGATGATCATGGCGCACTCGACCATGGCGGCGCCCGAGTTGTCGATGCACGTAAGCATGCTCTAGGCAGGTGTCAGCAGCCGGTCAATCAACCATACCTGGTTCTCCGCCTCCAAAACCACTATACCTTTAATTGAATCATGTTGGCGGTTGCTGTCTGCCTCTTGTCTGTCGTCGTCGTCGGGTGGCCCAAAATTTTGACATTGGTCGACTTGCCGAAAAGAGCTCGCACAGCTTAGTCATTTTAATTTTGCAGTACCACGCTAGCACTCTTGGCCAATCATATCTGCGTCAACCTGGCAGTTGTGGGCCTCTAGATGGCTCAGCCCGGACCACCAGAAATAGCGACAGATCCCCGCCGTGTCCGTTGTGATTGGCCGCGGGGTGTCATTCAAATGCACAGCAAGTCATGTTGGGAGGCTCCCTCCTTGATCTCCCATATTCCCGTCCTCCTGCCTTGCCGCTCGCTCTTTCTTGATTTGCACCGGCATCAGCTACTGAACCAAATGCAGGCGCTTCAGCCCTTCCTTCCGTTTTCTATCTTCTCCCTTCCCCTTTCGTTCACTAGCATGAGATTACTCTAGTACTAAATGACATGTGAGCAACGCAACTGAGTGCTTCGCCCCTGCCTCTTTCGCTCTTGTGTTCTTTCTTGTGTCATATTTCGTTCCTTCCGTCTTATGTTTGCACCCTGCCCGCTCCTTCCTCGACTCGAGAGATGGTAAACTCGTATTATCGTGCTTTGACTCGATCGTTCTTTCCGTGGACTACTGCTGCACCGATCGCTGCTTCCCTCTCCATGCGCATGCATCCGTCTTCCTTGTTTATCATCGACTCTCGCACGCCATCACAATCTATTTTCTGAACCTCCTCCCATGCCAATCTCACCCCTTTCTTTCTCCGTTCCTATGTCTCAGTACGATCCTCCTGGGCCTCCCCTCTTCAGCAGCTCGGTTTGCCGGCAATCTATTATATTTACTCGTCCATTCCGTCTGGTCGCGAATTGCGACTGATATCGAAGATGTCTTGGGTCGTTCCTTCCCTTTTGAACCCTGTCCCCACTCCACATTCTGTAATGGGCAACTGACACTAAGACGGGCAGGGTCGTGGCTTCCCCCTAGCAACGGAGCGTGGTGCCAATTACCCTCTTTCACTATTCCAGATAATTAATGTGTATTTTCTAAAATTGCTCTTTGTTCCTCTCAATGCGCCAACCTCACATCTCGCTCTTTCTCTCCTCCCACTTGACCTCGCCTCCAACGTCGATCGATCGTGTGCTCGATTTGCGCCTCATCGTCGAGCTTTTACTCGCTTTTCTGCTCTCTCCCATGATGCTTCCATAGACAGTCGTTTCTCATCGCCCTTTTTTCCGTCTCCGTCTCCCTCCTGCAAGCCGGCCTCGCCGTTTGACACCGCGCGATCCTCCAGCTCACCCAGATATCACCTCACGACGACCGAAGCCGACTCTGAGTCTGCACAGCCTTCTGCTTGTTCACTCGCCTTATATCATATTATATGAAGCCTCCTTTGCCGCATTCTCGTCTCCTCCGATTCGTCCATCCGTCCAATCTCACGCACGTCTGCCTCGATTGCATCTGTTTCGACAACCTCGCCCCTTTTCGGTTCATTGTGCACCAGTGATCCTGTGCTCCTTTCAGCCTGCATACCGCCCAACCGACGTCCCTGTGCCACACTCTCCAGCCGTTGTTCATTTCCTGAACTATTTGTCTTCTTTTTATCTTCTACCTCTCGTGGTATCATTTGTTATTTTAACATACTCTGGAGATCCATTCGTTCGGGAAGGATAGCGCGGTTGTTGCACATTTTCCTTTACGCTTTCTCTCTTTTGAGGCTTGTCCGTCCACTCCTTCGCTCTGTGTATTCTGTTACATTTCTTTGGATTGGTTTTGTCTTGGGCTTCTACCTTGTCTCTGGTCACTTTGGAGCGTCGACAACCTGAAACGAACATTGGTTTGTACGTACATATTCTTTACGCGACTCTCTGAAACGAGAAGACTCGGCACAACGGCACAAGCGAACATCACGTTCCCCGCGGAGCTCGACCTTGATATCTTGATATCTACCTACATCCGGTAGCCATAACCGCCACCATGGCACCAGCTCGGCCGCGCAATGCGCCGCCCAAGAAGCACATCCTCACCCTGGCGCAAATCGCTTCATATGACGACATCTTGACTGACGCGCTCGTCGATCACGTAAGTCCATGTTGAGAACAGGAGAGAAGCTTGGGTTATCTCTCTTTCAAAGTCTTCTAACAATGCGTCATAGGCCTTTTACTGGACCACAATTCCCAAAAACCGGCCTTCATATCACCCCTCTCGTGGCGTCCGAGAAGAGGAAATCACCAACATTATTCAACAACACCTTGTCGTGGAGCCCGACCTTCAGACAGCCGAGAGTAGCTTGCTTGCCACCAATGGCCTCGGCAAATTCTACCGCGCATTAAAAACAGACGCCGAGAAGGAGGACTTTCGACGACACATGCGGCGCTATATGCAACTCTACCTTCCGGACTGTCCCATCGAGGTGGCTGCAACGAATCGCTACACGATCTTCCAGGAAGAAGCCAGTATCTGCGCACGGCGCTTCATCAAGAGCAACGAGACGATCAAGTACCTATCTGGCATTCAGGTAGTCATCACAGCCGAGGAGGAGGCCGAACTCTCAGAACGCAAAAAGGACTTCAGCATCGTTGTGAGCTCGCGCAAGAAGGAGATCAACCTCTTCATGGGCCCAGCCCGTTTTGCAAACCACGACTGTTCCGCCAACGCCCGCCTTGTCACAACAGGCCAGGCTGGTATCGAGATTATTGCGACAAGATCTATCGGCGTGGGTGAGGAGATCACAGTCACGTATGGCGAGAGCTACTTTGGCGAGGACAACTGCGAATGTCTTTGCAAGACCTGCGAAGACAACCTCGTCAACGGGTGGAAGCCCGCCGAAGGAACTTTGCCTGTCAAGCGCAGTGTGGAGGATGGTTCGCTGACTCCTAGCCGGGGGTACTCATTACGGCGGAGGGAAGAACACAGTTTCAACCGTGGCAACTCGGAAACACCGCCAGTCCTGGTGCGCCCCAAAGTATCAAGGGCAAATCTCCGGAAGCTAGCACGGGCAAACGAGGCGACACCAAGCACAGACGACTTTGGAAACCTATCGCGGGGCCAAAAGCGTGACAGGGACTCACTGCTTGCAACTCCGCCTGTCACGCCAGCAAAGAGAAAGAAGACGCTTTCAGAGATGCTTTTGCGTGAAAACACCTCGCGGGCGGGCTCTGAAAGCGTTGATGGCGACAGCGTAATGGCTGATGCTTCACCAACACCGAAGCGCCCATTGTCAGAGGCGTCTTCTGTGCCAGCCACAGCCAACCCCACACACGATCCAATCAATGACCAAATACCAACACCGGACTCCCTGGAGCAGCTTACCGAGTCTGATGTTTGCGAGAGTGACGATGCCGGGCCTGTTACCTTAACTACCACAACATCGACTACTATAGTTGTTGATGGAACAGTGACTGACGTCAAGGTGGAAGAGTCCTCTACAACGATTGCACTTAACATGCCAAGCCCCGAGGCTTCGTCTGCTAGTGAAGATGAGGATAAAGAAGGGAAGCAGTCAGGTACCCCCGCGACTGGTAATACGACCGAGAACGAGCCATCAATTCCTGCACCAACGGTCGAAGCCCCGCCTCCCCGGGGCCGGGGACGTCCACGGAAGCATCCCCTGCCCGAATCTCAGCCCGCGGCCGCCCAAGCGATCCCGGCAAAGACATTAGAAACAAAAGGCGAGCTAGAAGCTGTTGGCGTGGAGGAGCACATTCTTGCCGAGCCGGCCGTACCAGCAGAGCCAACGAGCCACCGAGTACCCGGAGACTACACACTTACACCTCTGCTACTTGCTGAGCCAGAAACGGCGTGGGTGGTGTGCTCCGTATGCACCAAAGCTTTTGTGCAACGGGACGCCTACTTCACACGCATGTCCTGCCCACGCTGCGAGCGGCACTCAAAGCTGTACGGCTATGTGTGGCCCAAGACGGAGCCGGAGGGCAAGTGGGACAAGGAGGAGCGCATTCTGGACCACCGTCTTGTGCACCGGTTCCTGCACGCTGGTGCCGAGGCGAAGATCCGAGGCCGCAAGCGGGGCATGTCGTTTGACAGCACAGCCGCAACAGAGACCCCCGATGAGGAGCAAGATGCGGCACACAGCAGGGCCAATATGGGCTCGGGCATCTGGCGGAAACTTAGGTACACTGTCGAGAAAGAAAAGGCCCAGCAAGCCAAGCCAAAGCCAGCAGTGACAGTCAAGACCAAGACAGACAGCAAGCCGAAGGCGGCGACTGCAGCCAAAGCCAAAACGGCCGTGACCAAAACGGCGAGCAAGATACTCAAAAGTGTGACGCCGGCCAAGGTTGTCGAGTCAGTCAAGACAGGCCGCACGACCAAGGCGGCGGCAGCAGCCAGCTCGGCCAAGCCCTCGGGTGCAGCAAGGACAACATCGAGAGTGGTCAAGACGGCCAAGGCGTTTCACGGCCCGCGTCGGACATTCTCTCAGCGCGCAAAGCCTCCTATTACTGTGACGGCTGCCAGCGACTAGGAGTCCACGGGCAGCCAGCAGCCACTAGTCAAGTCTCGGGCGTGGTCGTTTCTGAGTTTCCCGCGGCCTAGATTGTGGCAGCGAGAGTGAGGAAGCAAGTTTTGGGTATCCGTGGTCTTTGGTATTCTTTAGTAGCTCTTGATGTGAAATAGCTTTGGGCGTTTGAGTATTGTCATTGGAAGCATTGTATGTATTTCCAGCACGGGGTTTGATTGTACGACTATGGACTTTAGGTAGATTGTGTTTACACAAATAATATAATAATGAGAAGGCATTGATTAATGACGACAACTGTCTGACATCTATTCTGATATTGTATAACACATGACGGATATGATAAGTATTTTATGATTTTTATGATTTATGTATTCCTAATAAAACTTCAGCCCTAACATCTCAATAAAATTTATTTAATATTAATTATTATCTAAACTAGAGACAGTATAAGTCAGTTAGTTTAATTATTTAATAAGAAGAGTGAAATAAGAAGAGTAAAAGGAGAGGAAAAGAAGAGGAAAAAGAAGTGAGAATAGAAAGACAAGCAGTTAGTGTGGGACGAGACAGGGTGCTTATCAGTCGCAATAAGCCTTATCTCTGACGACTTTACTCTGTGTTATGACATTCGAGACGAGCCATTGCTCGGCAAAGCACCCCGGATTCCACATTTCACATTCACGTCACTGGCAATTGACACAGCGTGGCTGAATATGTCTGCTACAAGGAAGCCGGTCGCGCCGCGGCCAAAACCCAAGTCGGGAGGCCGGTCTATGACATTTACGGGCTGCTGGACCTGCAAACGCCGCAAGGTAAAGTGTGACGAGCGGCCGCAGCGGTGCACAAACTGCGAGCGCATGGACATTCCGTGCGACGGCTACGGCGTGAAGCTGCAGTGGATGGCCGACCCCTTTGCCGAGCCGCGCACAAGCCAGAGCCAAATCAGAGGCCGCATCCGCATAGGTATGGCTATCCCCAGCCCGGAGCAAGGAGCTCAGAGCTCAGAGCTCAGAGGTGCTTGGCCTTGACTAACAACGTGGTAGGCCGCGATGAAGGGGCCATTTATTCGATGGAGGCAATTGATGCGTTTCTGTCTACCCTCGAGCGCGATGTGGGTAGTAGCAGTGGGCGGCCTAGCCAAAGAGGCCCCTTTACTGTTTTTTTAGGGAACGATCAAGGCGACTGCTCAGGGACAACATCGGCATCATGTGCACCATCTGAACTAGATGCATGCCAGCAGTGGTCAAGGCGACAGAGACCACATGAAGCCAGAGAGGTCGTGTCTCCAGCAACAAGTGTCGGGTTATCTATATCCGGTGATCTACCCGGCGAACTACCTGAAAACGTCCCGGCACAGCTGCCCAGCCCGGCCTTCCCCGAGGTCGAGATCGTAACGTACGACGAGAGTATGGACTTCTTATCGGTGGAAACCGTGGAGTGTACAAGCTTTCCGTCTCCCGAACTGTCAATACCACAGGCTCCGACGCCGACGTTGGCTACGGTCCTACCCACACGAAGCCCACCCAACACAGAGGACACCGATACCTTATTTGCCGGCAATGATGGGTTCCTAGAGGACATGCTTGAAGCGGATCTTGATCCCGAAGAAGACCAGGTCCTGGATGAGGACGATCTAGACGATGCGGACGATGTGGGTGGTGTGGATGATGTAGACGAGGTAGTGCGAGAACCATCACCTGATGTACACAGAAATACGAGTCAGCTCGACCAAGTGGACGGACAGATGAGACAGCTAGGGTACTCTGCCAACTTCTCCTCCAACTACTCCGCCGAGATGATTATACCGGGCTCCGTGTTTGCATCGGTCTCCGCAGACACTACGATCAACAAGCTGATGCACCACTATGTGATACACGTCGCCGGCCTGTTGCAGCCCATCGACCACCCGCAGAACCCATACCGCACTCTCTACGTCCCGGCGGCACTCACAGCAGCGTCCAGGTCACCGACGCAGACGCTCACCACAACAGACCCAAACTCGACTATTCACTCTGTGCTGCTGCATTCGCTCATGTCGTCGGCATCGTTCCATCTATGGAACTGCAATCCTGCTTATGCAGAATACCACAAGCTTGGCGCTCAGCACCGGCGCGAGTCACTCCGGCTGCTCAACGCGGCGCTCGAGCGGCATGCATCGGCCATCGACTACAAAACACTGATGATGGCAATGCTGTCGCTAGTGTCGATCGACGTATGTGTTCTCTTTCTACCCACAAAGACAATCTGGTACTAACTGCGTAGATCATGTCTGGATGCGAGGCCGACTTTGTCATCCACCTTCACGGCACCAAGCAGCTGCAGCAGAGGCGCAAGAACTTCCGCCTCATGAGCCGCGCGACGCGGCAGCTCAACCAGATCAGCGATTTTCTTTTTCTGCTGACGCGCACGACGTGGTTTCCAATGTCGCTGGCCGACCTGTCGGCATCCCCATACGCCGTCGACGATGACGACGAGGGCTCCGTGGAGGACAAGACGCTGGACAAAATGGTCGACTCGTGTTATCCATACATGTACGGCATCTCGCCGACGCTGGCTTCGTACATGAATGAAACGTGTCGGCTCGCAGAGTGTCTCAAGGGCCACGAGCTGCGGCACGGCGACACGGAGCCACCGCCTGAGCCACTCCTAGAGGCGTGTGAGCGGCTGGGCGACCGTATTCTGTCATGGACGCACGCACTCGAAGAGGAGGAGGACGGCCGCATCCTGTCGTCGACGGGCGACCCGCTGGCGCGCGCCATCTTCCGGCCACACGCACAGGCCTGGCACCTCGCCATCGTCATCTACTACTTCCGCCGCATCCACCGCACGCGCGGGCCCGACCATGCGCAGCATGTGCTCACGATAGCTCAGTGCATGCACGAGGTGGAGGATATCAAAGAGCGCGCACTGTCAAACTATGCGTCGTCATCTGTGGCCATGCGTCGCCGGGCGGCAGTCAGCATGGCCCCCATTACGTGGCCTGCCTTTATTGCATCGTGCGAAGGCCTGCACCGCGGTCCGTGGATGCGCTGGTGGCAGCGCGTGCAGTGCTACCAGATTGCCAACATCCGGCGCCAGTGGGAGATGGTGGAGAAGCTGTGGCAGCACAAGGACCAGATGGAGCAGGCCGGCCAGGCCGCATCCTTTGACTGGACCAAGGTGTTCCGAGGCTATGAGCTGACGCTGATGCCAATCTAGCTGCAGTTGGTTGTGTTTAATATCCTCACTAATGTGTCATTGCCGCTGAGCTATATCCTACGATCTAATGAGTTGTGACTTTTAGTATAATATATTCTGGTGAGCTGACTAGCTCTTCTATCCGGTTACGTATATTTTTGTGCTTTTAATGATTTTACTTTTTTTCGTGAATGTGCTCGTGATCCTAGTCTTGGGTCAGGTGATGTTACCCTACAGCTCATCCTTGACATCCACGCGCTTGCCCTTGAAGGTGGTCTGCTTCGTCATGCCCGCCAGGATGTCGATAATAAGATCAGCGGCGGCAATCGACGTGGTCTCCGCCACAGAGTCGTACGGAGGGCTGACCTCGACGACATCGGCACCAACGAGGTTGATGCCCTCGAGGCCCTTGAGCAAGCGCTTCAGCTCGCGGGTGGTCCAGCCGCCGGACTCGGGGGTGCCGGTGGCGGGCGCAATGCTGGGATCGAGTACATCAATATCAATCGAGAGGTATGTGGGCGTGTCGCCAACAGCGTCCCTGATCTTCTTGACAATGCCGGCGATGCCAATGTCGTCGATCTCGTGAGCCTCGATCAGGGTAAAGCCAACGACCTCTGAGTCGATAACGTAATCATTGGGGCTCTGTATTGTTAGTAGATGGCAATTGAGAGAAGAAGAGTAATAGCATAAGAATAGAAGACTGACAAAGAGCTTAGTGCGCAGGCCACCGTGGACGCTGGTGCCCTTGCTGATGCATCCCTCACGGCTGGCGTGCCAGAAAAAGGTGCCGTGGGTGATGGCGGACTGGTTGGACACAATGCCAGTGTAGCCCTCGTACGGGTCCCACGTGTCAAGGTGAGAGTCGAGGTGGATGACGGAAATAGGGCCGTACACCGTTTTCAGACTGCGCAGGATGGGCAGCACAATCGAGTGGTCGCCGCCGAGGCTGATGATGCGAGGGTGGTCCCATCCATCTGTCGATTAGCACGTGTATATTGAAATGTGTGAATAAACAAGTATACCAATAAATAACTCACTCTTATCAGATGTAGGGTGGTACAGGATCTGGCGGTAGGCCTGCTCCATCTGCTTGAACGCGTGGGCGGCATCGAAGGGCGTGATGGGCACATCGCCGCAGTCGATCTGGTTGTTAACAATAGCTCTTGAGCTCAGACATATATAAAATAAAAACTTACGATTTCCAGACCTTGCTCATATGGATCGACGCCCCAGACGGTGTTGTAGCTGCGACCCTTCTTCTCTCGCGACGAGCCAGCCCGGATGCCGCGAGGGCCGAAACGGGCGCCGGGACGGTAGGACGTCGACGTGTCGTAGGGGAATCCCAAGATGGCAACATCCAATGGCTAAAAGTGGAGACGCACGGGTTAGTGCCGAAACAGGAAAGGGAAAACAGTAAGACGAGAACTAGCTGCGAACCTTATTGTGGGATGCGGCCAGGCAGCGCTGCCACTCGAGGTGGGCAAAGGTCACTGGCTGGGAGAAGGGCAGGTCCTTATCAAGATCTGGCGGGTTGTTAGCATTGGTAAGAGATCTTACACATGGTGCGTGCGCGAAGGAGCTGATCGGTGAGCAGTGCCGGTCACCGGCCACCGGGGTCTGCTTAGGTAATCGGCATCTGCGACCGATTATATACTCATAAGCCAGCACATACCTTCGAGAGTGTGCTGGTAGTCAGGCCCGACGTTCTGAGCCACGGCGGCAGCTCCAAACAGGAGAAGGCCAAGACGGTCGAGGTACATCGCTGCTGCGTGTGAAATTGGTTAATCAAATTGAGTCACGTTTGATCCAACATTCGACATGTGAGAGAGCTGGTGATAACGAAACCGTGCCCCCCCCGGTACCTATACGCATTATATACGGCCGTGATGCTACTGCGACGTCACTGTATTCTACAGGGCGGGCCCGGGCATAATAGCCCAACGTAATGCAGCGTTGATAAGGGATGCGCCCTGGGCAGCAGACTCCGACGGTACACATTGGCCGAGCGAGCGAGGTAGGAGACTCCGACGCTACGCGCTAGGCCCATTTATCCCACTTATAGGCCCACATCGGAGGCAATGGGTTCGGCACCCACTTACACGCTTACAACCGGATCTAGCGTTGATAAAGAAGCAAGTCTGAAAGGCAGACGGGCCGCAGCCTTGCAGCAGCAGGGAGTCGCCACAACGACGAGATAAGGTTGCAAGGGGTATCATAGGCCGTACAGATGGCACTGATACGACCGATGGCACAGAAGAAATAGAAGGAATCGAAGGAACGAAGGGTAAGAGAACAGAGATAAGCCACCAACAGGCCCACGGACCACGTGGAAACGCGCCCCAGCTCCTATAAAGCACGCATCTGCACATCTGCACTTGTTCTACATCTTCTACATCCTGCACCTGTCAACCCTTACCCCTTCGACAGCCCCCCCAATCCGACGCATCGCCAGCATGGACACTTCCAAAGAGGCCGTCAAAGACACCACCACGGCCGCGCCTGCGAGCGAGGAGTCGGGCTATGTCGGGCCCACCCACATCGCCGGCGCCGGCGAGCAGACCCAGCGCGGCCTGTCGTCGCGCCACGTGAACTTCATCGCGCTCGGTGGCACCATTGGTACTGGCCTTTTCGTTGGTTCCGGCAAGACGCTCGCCCATGGTGGCCCGGCCTTCTTGGTGGGCAGCTATATCGTGATGTCCGCCCTCATCTACCTCGTGCTGGTGTCGGTCATTGAGATGTCTGCATACATGCCGCTGCCCGGCGCTGGCATGAACTACTACGGCTCGCGCTACGTGTCGCGCAGTCTCGGCTTCATGATGGGCTGGCTGTACTTTTACTCGTTTGCCATCTTCGTACCCTTTGAGCTCAACGCGTCCGCGCTCGTCATCAGCTATTGGAACCCGCCCGTGAGCGACGCCGTCTGGATCACCATCATGCTCGTCGTCGTCGTCGGCCTCAACCTGCTCCCCGTCCGCTTCTACGGCGAGAGCGAGTTCTGGTTCGCGAGTCTCAAGATTATCCTCATCATCGGCCTGCTCATTCTCTCCTTTATCCTCTTCTGGGGCGGCGGCCCGAGCCACCAGCGGCTTGGCTTCCACTACTGGAACGACCCAGGCGCCACCAAGACAATGCTTGTGAGCGGCGACGCCGGCCGCTTTGTTGCTGTTCTGTCAACGTTTATTTCTGTCATTCTGCCCTTTACCTTTTCGCCCGAGATGATTGTCGTCGCCGCCGGCGAGGCCCAGAACGCGCGTCGCAACCTGCCCAAGATCGGCAACCGCTTCTTCTGGCGCCTCGTCGTCTTCTACATCGGCAGCGCCATTGCCATCTCCGTCATCTGCCCGTCCGACAACGCAGCCCTGACCAGCGGTGCTTCGGGCGCCGGGTCGTCGCCGTGGGTTGTGGGCATCAAGCTCGCCGGCATCAAGTACCTCGACAGCATCATCAACGCCGTCATCATCACGGCGGCCTGGTCGTCGGGTAACTCCTTCCTCTACCTCGCGAGCCGCGCGCTCTACTCCATGGCCATCGAGGGCAACGCGCCCGCCATCTTCCGCCGCTGCAGTCGCCACGGTGTGCCCATCTATGCCGTCATTTCCAGCGCGCTCTTCACGCTGCTCGCCTACATGAACACAAGCTCGTCGGCCGGCAACGTATTCAACTGGCTGCTCAACCTCGTTAACACCGGCGGCACTATTTCATGGGTCTGCTGTGCGATTATCTACATCCGCTACGACAAGGCCTGCCGCGTGCAGGGCATCGAGCTGGCCGACCGCCCGGCGCGGTCGCCACTGCAGCCCCTCGGCTCGTGGATCACCATGATCATGTTCGGCCTGCTCTCTCTGCTCAACGGCTTCACCGTCTTCTTCCCGTCGCAGTGGGACGTTGCCGACTTCTTGTCTGCCTACATCGGCCTGCCGCTGTTCGCCGTCATCTACCTTGTGCACCGCTTCATCTACCGCAACGATCCCTGGGCTATCCCGGCCGACCAGATCGACCTCACGACAGGCCTGGACCAGGTTGAGGCCGAAGAGACCGGCGACGGCGACGAGGAGTCGAGCACCAGAAAGTGGATTGGTCGGCTGCGTGAGCGCGTCCCCAAAATTAGCAAGTCTCAGTAGGAGGCGGTAGTTGGTTTTATATATTATTATATTATAATATATTCACAGTAGAGCTCGCGATTTCCTCGCAGTCTCTTAACGTATAGAGAAAATTTAGCGCTAGACACTTTAGATCGCAATTTGATACCACACACATATTTATTATTTATTCACTGCATCACCAACTTATTCTCACCTGTTTGTCTTCCTTTGCCACCCATCCTTGCCTTGACTGACTTACTTTATACTACCAATGCAATGACCTTGAACGTGTTCGTCGTTGGCTGTGGCGCTGTCGGCACAATGTGTGCCTATGCACTACAGGAGTCCGGCAAGGCCACTGTGACCGCACTGCTGCGCTCTAACTACAATCTAGTGCACGAGAGCGGCCTTCACATACGCAGCATCGATCACGGCGAGATTCACAACTGGCGGCCACACAACAGTAAGTTCTCATCATTCATTACTCTATTTCTTTCTCTATCTCCTATCTAATACGTCAGTCGTCAAATCTACCGAGGAAGCAAAGGCATTTGGCCCTTTTGACTACGTCCTCATCGCCCTCAAGAACTTGCCTGATGTTTACTCCATTGCCGACATCATCGCACCGGCCGTCGTGCCCAAGCACACAACGATTGTCCTTGTGCAGAACGGCATTGACATAGAGGCCCCCATCAATGCCGCCTTTCCCGACAACACGCTGCTATCGGGCGTTTCTACCATCGGCGCCGAGCTCGATGGCCGCGAGGTGCTGCACAACGACCCGGATCTCGTATACGTCGGTGTCTGGCACGATTCCAATGGTCGGGGGGAAACGGCATGCAGGGAGCTTGCAGCTGTCTACAGCTCTGGGGCTGCCTCCTGTGAGGTCATTGAAGACGTGCAGTGGTACCGCTGGCGCAAGCTTGTCTGGAACGCATCCTTCAACAGCGTCTGTGCTCTCCTTAATCTCGACTCCGGCACAGTGCAAGACGCCGCCAACAGCCTCGACACGCTGATTCGCCCCGCCATGCGCGAGGTCGTAGCTGTGGCCGCTGCTGCCGGCTGCACTTTGCCACCAGATGTCATTGAATCTGCCGTCTCGTCGATGCCAAAAGAGATGCGCTGCCGCCCGAGCATGCAGGTCGATGCTCTGCGCGGCCGTCCCATGGAGGTCGAGGCTGTGCTTGGCAACGCCATTGTTGTCGCGCGCAAGTACAATGTGGCGGTTCCGGTACTCGACACGCTTTGTAGTTTGTTGCGAGCGAAGCAGTGGGCGATCCTTAACAAGGTGTAATTGATAAGTAGTTACAGATATTTGATATTATTAGTAACATATCACAAAATACAAATGGCAGCATGTATGTGAATTTCTGGGAATTAATTTAATTAAACTATACTTTAAAGCAGAAAGTCTCCGTTGGACATAGCTAGCTCATACTGATAGTCCGGCTGGAACTCGAGCCACATGGCCTCGGGCGTCGTCAAGCGGTACGTGTACTCGGCCGCGTCGTCGGGGCAGAGCTCTTTGGCAATGCCCGAGGCTGCGGCCGCTTCCGCCAGCAGCTGCACGCGGCAGGCGTTCTCCATCAGCGTGTACAGGTAGGCAGCCTCGTCCACCGTGTGGCCGGTCGTCAGCAGACCGTGGTTCTTCAAGATGGCGCAGCGCTTGTTGCCGAGGCCAGCGGCAATGGCTACACCTTCGGATGCCTCGAGCGCAATGCCGCCAAACGTGTTGTGGACTGCGTGGTCCTTGTAGAACGTGCAGGCATCCTGTGTCAACATGTCCAGAGGTCGGCCAAAGCAGGACCATGCCTTGCCGTGCACGCTATGGAAATGGCAGGCCGCGTTGACGTCGGGCCGCGCCTTGTGCAGCTCGGCGTGGATGTAAAAGCCGGCGTTGTTGATGCAGGCCCGGTTGCCACCAATGATCTCGCCTTCCATATTGACTTGCACGAGGTGGCTCACGCGCATGAGGCCGAAATGGACAGCAAGGCTAGGTCTGTCAGCGCTCTGCATCTTGAGTACTTTTTTTGCGTATTCTGGTTTTCTTGCATCTTCTTCCTACTTACGGATTGATCCAGAACGTATGCGGGTCGACCGGGTCCCGAAGCGAAATGTGACCAGCTGTGCCCTCCAGGTAATCCTTGCGAGCCATGACACGGAAAGCACCAGCCATGCGCTCCAGCGCCCACCGCTGGTGCTCATACGGATCAGTAAACGTGGGGATGCCGGGTATCGGAGCACTGCGCCCGATTGTAATGCCAGTGCCATCCAGGGTCGAGAGGCCATCCATAAACGTGTCGGCCACGCGAGGGCGAATGGCTGCTTGCTCCTGGCCGTCGATAGCGAGATGCACCTCGACATTTTGGGCCGGTGCTGTGGCTGTGACGGTGGAAGTAGACATGATGAAGATGTTTGGTAGATAGTCGAAGTCTCAAGAATGTCAAGCGAATTTCAACAACAAATGATGGATATCAAGACTAAAAATAAGCAGAACCACGAATCTTCTATATCCCTATAATCCTTAACAGAAACAATAGAGACTAGCAAACGTTTCCACCTATATTTTAGAATGTTTGTTGCAATCTCTAGTGGAATTCGCCCGGTCGGAGTCTCTTTCCAGGTAGACGTATAGGGTAATCCTGATACCCTATACGGCAAGCGATGTGGCTATATTGCGGCCTAGCCCCCGACTTATACGCAAACCCCCAACACAGCTGCCAATGCATCATGCAGAGATAGAGCTGGACCGTATAGGGTAAGTAAGAGCGAAAATGATAAGTGAACTAATCTAGACGTGTTTGTGTCTTAAATATATAGTATACGGCATGTAGAGGTCGTTTGGAAGTGATTTAATGTAACTCTATTCATATATTTCTGATTTATTTAAACAGCACCAACTTCACCATGACTGCAACAATCGCAAGCCAGCCCGCCGTCCGCAACCGGGGCCGCGGCCTTGGCCTATGCTCCGGGCAGATGGAACCTGTATACGATCTGCTAGAGCCGCTCGAGTCCATCCCGGACATTAAGGGGCGTACGGTGTGGACGCGCGAGGAGATGGAGACCGACCCGGGCCGCTGGCTGCGTGCATTTACGGCCGACGAGGTTACACATATCAAAGAGGCTGTGCGCGCCTTTGATGCCATGGGGCTGTCACTAGCAAAGGTCGACCGCACGACGTTTGTCCTGCCGGCACCGCTGGCGGCCGTGCTGGCAAAAGTGCGCGACGAGGTCATCAACGGAGTCGGCTTCGCCGTGCTGCGGGGACTGCCCGTGGAGTCGTGGACGGGGCGGCAGTCGGCGATTGCCTGCCTCGGCCTTGGCGCGTATATAGGCCCTCGGCTAAGCCAGAACGGCCAGGGCCACATGCTCGGCCACATCAAGGACCTGGCCGAGGGCAAGGAGGTCAACGGCGAGGGCCGCATCTACCGCACACACAAGGCGCAGCCTTTCCACACGGACGAGTCGGACATAGTCGGCCTGCTTTGCGTGCAGCAGGCGATCGGGGGCGGCGAGAACGGCGAGGGCAGCGGCGGCGAGTCGCAGGTGGTGTCGGCGCACAACATCTTCAATACGCTGCGGCGTGAACATCCCGAGGTGCTGCGGCAGTTGTGTACGGCGCACTGGTTCTACGACCGCAAGGGCGAGGAGAGCGCGGGCGAGCTGCCGTGGATGCGGACCCCGGGCTTCTACTACCACGCGGGCCGCCTCTCGATGAAGTGGGACTCGTACTATGTCGGCGCGCTGCAGCGGTTCTGGGAGAAGGACTTGCTGCCACGCTACTCAGAGGCCCAGCTCGAGGCCATCCGCGTGATGGAAGAGTACTGCCACCGGCTGTGCCTCGAGATGACCCTCCAGACAGGGGATTTCCAGCTCGTGGCCAACACGCACAACCTGCACGCGCGCTCCGGCTACCACGACCCTGACGATGTCGATAAGCGGCGCTGGCTCCTACGGCTGTGGCTGGCGACACCCGAGGCAGAAGGTGGCTGGCCGCTGCCGTTTGCTGATTCTGGCTACGTCAAGCGCGGCGGTGTCCAGGTCAACGAAACGCCGGAGAGCTATCCTCTCGATGCAGAGTAGGGTCATGTCGTCATCATGCCGTCATCCCACCGTCTTTCCACTTAGTTTTCTAGTCGGGTCACTGTTATATAGCAGCTAGTGTTTTGGGTAAATTAAACTACGTCAAGTTTGAAATTTGAAACTAGAATTAAAGGAGACAAGTCAAATATCATCGAACAGAAGTTCAAATTCGTTGATAACAGCCAGTTACACTCGTACAAGGCGGCACAAGAGTGTCTCTGGCAGTAGGCAGTGATCATCATGGTGGCCGAGAGGGCCCTTGCGTGAGGAGGGAGCCGAAGGGCAGGCCTTCCAAGGCCAGACGGATCACGCATGCAGCTAGTTGGCAAACTGCACATGATCTCCGGCCATACGGGCCAACAGGCCGCTGGCACGCGTTGCCGGAGGACATTGTGAGCAGCGAATGGGCAATACCAAATCGGAACAGTAGGAATATCGTATTGTGGAACAGGGAGGCACAACAAATGTTGGCAAAAGGTCTAGGACTGGCCATTCCGGAGGGCCTTGCTGTAGATTCTGAGATAGTATATGCAAAAGTACACAAGTAATACGTAGTATTTAGCATATCTTGCTATGTCGTAGGCGATCGAGACAAAGATATCCAATCACATCGCGCATGCCGAGAAATAAAGTATAAAACCAGTCTCACCTCGGCGCCTTATGGTTGATGTTTCAGTATATAGTCTCTTAGCGGTGGTCATAGATTCGTCTGCTCCGACAAGAGTGTTAGGAAGAAAAGAAGTATAAAAAGAGGAGCGAAGCCCTCGAAGCCAGCATTTGTATCATTTACCAACACCAAACCAACACTCTCATCATTAACCTTCTCAACTTTAAGTCACGCACACTCTAAAACCAAGAACTATGCATTCCGCTCTGCTGCTCGCCGTCATCTCCCAGCTCGCTGCCTGTGATGCCCTCGCCTCCGTCACCTGGAGGATGCCGAATGTGCCCGAGGAGGGACTCTCGGATATCACCTTTCCCATAAACATAGCCAACGCCCCCCACACGAGCGGCTACTACTTTGCCGAGCAGTTTGGCTTTAAAAACGAGTCCGATGTTGGCTACACTGGTCTCCAGCCACGGGCAGACGCGAACAACCAGACCATCATCCATGGCGTCTTTTCCAGCTTTATCACAGGCAGCACGAGCGAGGACCCCAACTGCAGCGACGGTGCCGATGGTGGCAATGGTGTGAGCTGTTCTTTTGAGTTCGTCGGCGACTATGCCGACACCTGGAACATGGTCGTCAACACCACGGGCGGGAACACTTGGACGGGCACGGCAGTCAACACACGGACCGGCGTTGGGAAGCACATTGGCAGCTACACATTGCCCGACTCGGTCGGTGGTATTGCCGACAGTAACTTCGGCTTCGTCGAATACTATCCTTGGAACACCAATCCTTCGCTAACATGTGCCGATATTCCGTTCACGCAGGGCACTCTGTTCGCCCCCATTTCCAAGAGCACGAAAAACGGAACGGCCACAGGCACGGTCGTCGGTAGCATCACTAGCTGCCAAGACTATATTACCAAGGTGGACACTCCGGCCAGCGTTGAGTTCACCCTGGTGTAAGGCGGCAGTCTCGTCTGCAGTCCCGTCCAGGTGTCAACTTCTATAGTGAAAGTAGAGACAGGGGAGGATGGAGGATGGAGGATGGAAGATGAGTTGGGAGTAACCAGCACCATCGGGGAATATGTGGATATCTTAGTTTCGCTAAAATAAGAGCACAGTTGCAGAAGGCAGTAACAAATATCTTTGTGTGAACACATATTTCTTAAGGACGTAGAACTGAATCGGTACCCTCGCAGCCTCGGTTGGCGTATTCCCAGAGTAGATCAGACATCTCGTCACTAAGTACAAGAAATGTCTCAATGCTAAATGTACCAGCGCAAGTCTCCATACCAAAGATCGGCAAAATATTCAGGTTGGATGCTCCGTCCTTTTGGATTTCCTGGAGAAGCGATCCAGGCTAGCTACAAGGCCACGAAGGTCTCGTGCTCTCAAGAGCATCGATTCCATCACGCTAACAAAAAAAGACAACTAGACAACCGGCTCCGATGCCAGAGAGAAGGACCCGACACCAAATCTAAGGGGACAGCAATCAGTAAATCATCGGCCGTAACATTCGCATGTCTGCTGAAGATCTCCAGCACCTGCAGAGATACGGAAAGCAGTAGGAGCTCCAACAATGGGTCCATGGAAACGACTGAGTTTCTAGGCGTTGATGCCGACATGTCCTCCCGTAGTCGTGGCGTTAATCCGTTGATCTATGAGAGCATGCCAATAACCTGTTATAATTTTGCAAAAATACAACGTCTTGTCAACATACGTCATTGATGGAACAGCTGACGGTAAAGAGAGACGAAAAAGATAACAGATCCTGCCCCTTGTCCCCTTTGATAATCTCCTCCTCCCTCCGTCTCCTCTGTTACAAAAACATTTCTCAGGAAGAAGGTGTATCTGTTAGTTAATTAGGCTAGGGGAGTTTGCAAGGCAAACAATACTAGGGAGCTCACGATAGGTGATGTTGATTATAATGTTTGTGCTTCATAATGAGGGCCACAGGAATACAAGTCCAAGGTAGGAGGTTTGTATTTTAGGTAAGCGTTAATAACAGAGTCTTCTATCTAATGTTTAGGGGGAAGCCTCAGTCTTATATACATGGAGTAGCTCGTACAGGTTTATACCATAAGTTCATTACTATATGAACTTTATACATAGCGTCTTCCTTAAGTATATAACAGGTACACTTGCTTTGCGGCGAGGATATACATCAACTGAGGGTCGCCGGACCTGCTGACCTAAAGGCGGATCCCGCAAGAGCTTACCTATAAGTATAAAGCAGGCCATGCCTTGCTTAATATAAATCATTAAATTTATAAGATAAAGTAAAGTCACGTAACCCCCGACTCTTATAATTAAATATATCGAATAAACTAAACATTAAATATGAAGCTTCTGATGAAAGAGGAGAAGGAGATATTGGTGGTTAGAGTTACAGATATTTGATATTATACTCAATATATCATAAATTACAAATGGCATCATATATCTGAATGTCTGGGGTTTAAGCACGCTGCCGTATTCCACAAGCCCGCCATTGCGGCGGCCATCTCGCTCCGGTCGTATCTGCTCGTCACGACGCTCTCCGAGTCGCAGCGCATCGTGACCTTGAACTTTAAAGACCTCGGCCTGCACCACACATGGTTCTTCGACAGCCTGCCTTGGCACATCTTCCACCACCCCGCCAAAAAGCGGCCCTACCACTCGCCCGTCAATACGCTTGACCCCGAGCTTCTCGACACCATCACGCCGCATGCAGCGGCCGTATCCATGTCTGTGGCATCGACGACGAGCTGCGCAAGATCTACGTGCGCTCAGCACCAGCTTTTCTCTATCTCTTTCTGTCCCTCGGCTCGCCGCAGAGCCCTGGCTTTGTCTGCACCCTGCGGTCGACCATCCCAATTGGTGCCGGCCTCGGCAGCAGTCCCAGCGTTTTCGTTTGCCTGAGTGCCGCGCTGCTCCTGCAAATCCAAGGTTGGCAGGCCCGCATCCCGACCAACCCGAAACCGAGGCGGGGGAGCAGATCAAGCGCATCAGCCACTGGGCATACGTCGGCGAGCTCTGCATCCAAGGTGACCCAAGCGGCGTGGACAATACTGTCGCTCCCGTGGAAAGGCTCTTCTCTACCGGAAAACGTCGACGGTCTGTCCTCGGTCACCCCGTTTCCCGATCGATACGAAGCAGCAGCGCTCGACTGCGACGCAGGTGCAAAAAGTGCACAGGCTAAAAGAGAACAACCCCGCAACAGTCAGTCTGATCCTCGATGCGATAGGTACGCTGACGGAATCAGCGCTGAAGCTGTTTTCAACCAACGAATCCGCCGAATTCAACGACGACAGTCTCTTTGACGCCATCAAGACGACGCAAATACGCTCAAAATCGCGCGAGAAGAAGTCGGCGGCCAGACAACTTTGACGTCGTTGTCAATCAGCTAGGGCGGGCTAAAGGTCTTTTTGCGGATGTAGGATCGCAATGTAGACGATGCTAGTAAGGCGGGCGCGCTGGCTCTTGTGGACGGGGGCAGTGGGCACAGGAGTGCATATCTTAATAATCTAGGGCGGGCATTGCATCATCGAGAAAGTGGTGTAGCCGTGTCAATTAATTGTAGACAGCGTTGAGAGTGAGAGATAGGATGTGCAGCGTTGACGATGCAGTATTGAGATGGATGACTAATCGTTAAAAAAAATCACAATCCAAGCAAGTGCTGCCAGAAGAGTTAAGGCGAAGCTTTCACGTGCATTATTATATGCAACGACTTCCCTTCGCCCTGGCTGATCTCCGCAGCATTTCGGCAACATGCCGTCATCGGAATATGGCGCTCACGGATGAGCTACTCTGAGTGGCTGCTTTGTACGTTAGTGCCGTTGGCATGTCGTTACTCTTACTCACTTCAGCATCTTTAACTATCAAGCTATCGGCATGTCAATGAGACTCCTTCGACCCCTTCGACCCCTTGGAGCTTCACGTCTATTCAAGCCATCGCCCAATCTCGGATTGAACCGACTGCTTACCCAACGCCCTCGCTCGACAATGGCCTCATCCATCGTTGCGGCACTGTCCGAGTTCACGGCGTGCGACGTCTCGGACGCACTGCTCAAGCTCAAGGTGCCCAACGGTGGCTTCCTGTCTGGCATCTCGCTGTGGTCGCCCGAGCGGCAGTCCGGCCCGACCAAGATTGTCGGCCCGGCCTACACGGTGAAGTATGTGCCGCACAGCGATCCCACACCCAAGCATCCGACGCATTACGTAGGTTTTGTTCTTATCAATGTACTTTCAATGTCCTATCACAAAGCTAATCTAGCAGATTGACGGGATCCCCGAGGGCGCCGTCATTTTCATCTCCAGCCCGCGCATGCCAAATGCCGTCTTTGGTGGGCTCATGTCGACGCGCGCACAGTATAGCAAGGCGGCAGGCACCGTCATCGACGGCCGGCTGCGCGACCTCCAGGAGCACCGCGACCTAGGTTTCCCCGTATTTGCACGCGACGTGAGCACGACGGCGCCGCAGGAGCTGGCCAAGGTGGTGGGCGTGGACGTGCCCGTGCAGTTCAAGACGGAGGACCAGGACGTCACGATCCGGCCCGGCGATTACATTGTGGCGGACATAAACGGCGTGATTGTGCTGCCCCAAGAACACGCAGAGGCAGTGCTGCCGCTGATGCGCAAGCAGGTGAATGCCGACGAGCAGATGGCGGTAGCGATCAAGCAGGGCATGTCCTTTTCCGAGGCCAGCAAGACGTTCCGGGGGTAGTACAGCTGAGATCATACAATATGTTATGTTACAGATCATAATAAGTCGTCATTCATTATAGTACAGATAGAAGGCAAAAGAAAGCAAAACAACAAAACAACAAAGCAACAAAGCGGGTATCATCAGAAGCTCATCTGCTCTCGTTGTTCTTCTCGTCGAGACAGATGCACATGGCCGCAATGATAGCCATGTCCATGCCGGGCGCAACGATGACAGCATACGTGTCCTGGCCAAAGAGCAGGTTGCGCGAGTTGAGGAACTTGCGGTCGATCTGGGCCACAATGGCACCGCTCGTGTCGTCGATGATCTCGCCGCGCAGGTCCAGCCAGTTGCCCTTCATCGTGAGCGACTCCTGCTTGCCCGTCTTGGACGTGAACTTGGCCGTAGCCTGGGAGCCAAACACTATAGCTGTCAGAAAAAGCAGACGGGGATGGAAGAAGAGGGGACGAGAGAGGCTTACGCTTGATTTTGTTCTTCATTTCAAAAAACTTGTTGCCCTGGGGGTCCTCGAGAACAAAGGTAGTGTGCAGGTGCAAGAGCTCGCGGTAGATATCAAACAGGTGGTTGCCGGCCATGTCAAAGACGGACTTGCGCGCGCCTATGGTGAAGAACTTGCCCTTGACGTTGAGGATGGGCTGGCCGTTGGCGAGCGTGATGCTGAACGAGTCGCCAGACAGCGACAGGATGCGCTCTTTGAGGGCGATCATCTCGGTCTGGCGAGCAATGAACTGGTCAAAGTGGCCGACCTGGTGCGGCAGCGGGCTGAGCTGGAAAGTGGCCATCGTGAGGTGTAGAGAGGTGGTGAAGATATCAAGAGTCGAGGTCAAGACAAACGTATGCGTTGGAAATAAAGATACAAGTCGATGTAACAGCGCAACGTCCGTGGAGCAGCCGTTAGCCTTATATCGTCAGTCCAACGTACAACAGCCAAAACAGCGTGTCAGACAGGCCGCCAGGCAGCCTGCCAAGACATCACATCAAGGATGCCTTGCGGAAAGCTGGGGCAAGGCTTTGTCCACTGGCAGTGGCTATGCCTCTTTACTGATTTATTTTTATTCAGAGTTAACTAGTTTATTACAATATTCCGTCGTATCTCGCTCCCTTCGCTTACGCTCTTTGTTACTCGTATCCTTGTGTCAACTGTGTCAACGACGACTTAGTTGGCTCCGTCCTTGGAGTGTTTTACCTAGTTACTGTAAGCTATCAGCCGCCTTCTCATTGTGCTTCCTCCCAACATCCCTCGCGGGCGCCCGTACGAACGATCGGCAGGCTCCATATTATTAGACGGAGTCCGCTTCGCTCCATGGGCTCAGCTGGAAGAGAGCTATGCTGAAAGAGAAAAGTAGTGAAATAAGAACTAGGGGCCACAAATATTCTCAGAAATTTATTCGACAAGACAGCCGTCGGATATAGGCCGCTTTGAGTTGTCTCGGCAGCCCTATTGCATAGCATATTTGTCTGTGTGTAGTTGAGTCTGCCTGTGTGTTCATTTTTGTTTTTATTGCTTCATCTATTGACAATAATGCTCAAAGTAGATGGCAACGAGGGCAGCCAAGCGGCGTATTTGCCAGAGAATCAGACACAGAGTCAGTCAGCACGGCACATCTACGATGCCATCACTAAGCATACTCGCTCCCGTAAGATGTTAAATCGACTGTCTTGTGCGCCATGGTCCTGCGTCATCTCACACAGCAATGCCAGCGGTGGCGCAGCATGTTGTCAGAAATCATTCTTCAATTCTTATTTTGTTATTCTTATTTATTGTGTATTTATTGTTTATTATATTTATTGATTGTATTGTTTACATAAAAACCCCTCGCTATCCAAGATGTAAAAGTATTAACCTACAAGTGCTGCATCGGACAGGCACCTGGGAAGAAGTATAGTAAACGAGCAAAGGAAATGCTGGAACATGTATAACGGTTGTATAGACAAAAGAAAAAGTCATCAAGATACTTGATATATGCGATCAAAGCAAATAGTAACAGCAAAGCAGACAGAACAGATACAAAGACAACGATAAAAGACAACACATTTCCAACGCCATCCAAGAAGGAAAAACATTATAAAAGGGAAAGGAAATAGGAGAGACATAAGAAAGAAAGAGCGTGGCTTTTAAGCAGGTTATAGGGGGTTTATAGGAGAGGAGAAGCACAGGGCGGGGAGGAGCGAGAGGTATCTAAGAGATCTAGAGTCTAGATCTAGAAGAAAAAGGAAGCGCCGAAGCAGAGACATGTGTACACCGTGGTGAGCGTGTACTCAAACTCAAACAAGGCAGCCTGGCCACCAAAGGCAATCTTCTTGCTCTGCTGGGTGGGATGGGCAACCTGGGTGTCGGGGTCGCGCACCAGCAGACGCTCGCGGTCGGGCACATCGGGGGGGAAGATGGCGTACGAGATGGGCGTCCAGAGCGAGGTGCACAGGAACAGGAACGTCATGGGCGGCCAGAAGGCGTGCGTGATCAGGCACAGCAGGATGTCGTGGGTGTTGCCTGCGTTGATGGACACGCAGCGGTACGTGCTCAGCGACACGCCGATGAGCGTGAGGTAGACAAAGGCCAGGTGGTAGATGGCGTTGTAGTTGACCAGGATCGTCCAGAGACGGATGAACACGTTGCGGCGCGTCTTGGGGTTGCGCTCGTTGAGGGCCGACGACAGCGAACCGGTGGGCTTGAAGGCCTGGGTCTGGCCGCCGAGCCACTTGGGTAGGATGAACGAGCGAATCAGGCACAGCGAGATGTAGGGCGACATCCAGAGCTGGTAGCGCGAGCCGCGCTGGCCCGTGTGGTAGCCGGCCGGCATGAACATGAAGACCTCGTTGATGCGGTTCGTCATAAGCGAGATGAAGCAGAGGCGCACGAGCCAGCGCAGCTGGTTCTCCGTCGTATAAGCAATCAGCGCGTGGCCCATGACCAGAATGATGGGGATGGCAAAGAGCGACAGACTGAACAGGATACTGTAGAGACTGAGGAACGAGTAGAGGAAACCGGAGAAGCGCTGCGGGAAGGTCATGTTGCGCACCTCGTCGCCCCACAGACAAAAGTTCAGCTTCATGGACGTGTCGACGGTACCAATGGCCCAGCGCGTGCGCTGCTTGATGTGCGATGCGTAGTCGTCGGGAACGGTACCAAACTGCAGGGGCTCGTGAACGTAGGCTGTCTGCCAGCCCTTGCCCAGCATCAGCGTCGACGTCGCAACATCCTCGGCGAGCGAGCCCAGGGGGAAGTGGCCAACATCGTCAATGGCCGTGCGGCGCAGCACATAGCCGGAACCCGTGCACCAGGCGACACCGAGCGAGTCCTTGATGGGCTCAATGACGTGAACGAAGAAGTCGAGGTTCTGGGCCAGGGGATCGGAGCGCGGCGTGTTGTAGAACAGCTGGGGCGGGCACGCGAGGGCCATCTTGGAGTTGATGATCAGGTGGGGCAGGATCGCGCGCAGCCACTGCTTCTCGGGAATCATGTCGGCGTCCAGGGCACCGCAGTACTCGCCAGCACCGCCGGGGAAGCGCGTGACAGCCTCCAGACCGTAGTTGAGGTTACCCGACTTGAAGTGGTGGGGCACGCCGGGGTACTTGGGACGCGCAACATAGTAGACGTTGCCATAGACCTCGTTGAGCTGCGCGCAGCCGCGCTCGAGGCCCTCGGACTTGCCGTCGTCGAGCAGCACCACGCGGAACATGTCACGGGGGTAGTCCTGGTCGCAGGCGCCGCGCACGGTATCCATAACCAGGTCGTCGTCTTCACCGCAGCAGGTAATAAACACATCGACCGTGGGCACCTCGTCGCCCGTCAGCCGGAGCTTGGGGCGGCGACGGTTCTTGAGGGCCATCATGGTCCAGATGTTGTGGGTCACCGAGGGAATCCAGACAGCAAGCTCGATGGCAATAAAGACCCAGGCGGGTGCGTAGACACGGCCGCCGGCACGCTCGGAAGCAATGACACAGTAGATACGGAACGACACGTACAGGATGTACGCGGCAATGGCGGTGATGGTCAGGAAGGGGGTGATCTTTGAGGCGAAGCGGTAGAGGTTGGTGTTGATGTCAACATCGTCACGGTCGTGCAGCTTTACGATGGCGCCAGGGGGTAGCGACTTCTCGCCGCCCTCCTGGGGCATCTCGTAAGCCTCACCCTCTCCGCTGCCCTTGGGCAGGAAAGCCGCCAGACTCAGATGACTTTGGTTCTGTTGAAGTTAGTATTGAATATACATATTATAGAAGCACAAAAAGGGGGATGACATACGCCAACGCGCGAGCTGCGGAGAGAGGTGGAGCTGGAGGGAAAGTCGCTCGGGCCGTCGTAGAGACTGCTGATGCGAACGCTGGGGCCGGGCGAGGGAGCCCATGGGGGCGACCGCATGTAGTCGTGGGTCATCTGCTGGTCCAGCAGGGGCCGCGGCGTGGTGGAGCGCGAGTTACGGTTGCCGGCGGTGTTGGCGCCGTTGATGGTTGTGCCGCTCATGTTGTTGATCATGTTACCGCCGGGGCTGGACGAGGGCGAGCCGCCGTTGCCCTGGGCCCAGCCAGTTAGGCCGAGCGTCGTGGGTGTCACGGGGCGCTTGTTGTTGGCCGAGTTGGGCAGACCGGGGGAGATGTTGCCGGTGTTGACGCGGTGGTAGGCGCCGTTGGCACCAGCCTCCATGAGATCAGTGCTGCTGCTGGCGCGGTGCATGATATCTGAGCTGCCATTGTCCATGTGCATGCCGACGCCCTCGAGGCGGTTGTCGACCTGGTGGGTGTTGAACTGGGGGCTGTTGTACTGGTTCTGGAACTGAGCGTTGAACTGGGCGAGGTCGTTGCTGTAGTCGCGCGAGTTGTCCCGCGAGTGGTGGTGGATGGCGGCGGCCAGCTCGCCGTGCTGGTCGGCAAGGTCGACCTCGGGAGTCGACTTCTCGTTCATGTCGTCGCGGTGCGCCATGACGAGGGTGGGAGAGGTACAGGTAACGTGTGTCAACGGTCAAGCGAGCGTGATGTGACGAGATGGTGTGAGGTGAGGGTGAGGAAGAAGTAGAGAGACGTGACAATATTAAGGTCGAGCTGAGTTGAGCTGACAAGTAATTAAGATGAGATGAGGAGGAAAAGGAGAAGGGAGGAAAGGAAAAGGAAGAAAGAAGAAAAATAAAAGGAAGGAATTAATCAAAGAAGGGTGACACGCCAAGTAGACAAAAACAGAGAAGCGAATGACTCTGGTGATGGTAGTCGTAGATGATGATAGCGAGTGACGGGGTGAGGAGAGGTCGATGAGGTGGATGAGGAAGTATATTAGAGGATGAGAAGAGAGAAGAGAGACGATAATAGAAAAGCCAAAGAAGAAAGACGAAACAAAGCGAGTGATGTCGTCGTCTTCTTGCTCTCTACTTTGCTCGATGCGAGGAGAAGAGTGATGAGGATTAGGGTGAGGGTAAGAGAGAAGGAGAGGAGAGGAAGAGGTGAAGGGAGGGTAGAGGTAAAAATTATGAGAAATTGATTATCAAGGGTTAAGAATAGAATAGCAGGCGGACAAAGGCAGTACGAATAGCGATAAAAGAATGGGAGAGACAGAGCTAGCCCTCAGGCTTGGGCAAAACCTTATTGCAGACTCGCCCATCACGAAGGGCAGGGGCGACAGTGGACAGGCGTGTGGTAGTAGGCGGCAGTAGAGGCAGAGAGCGAGTGACCGCGGTAAAGGGGTGGCCGAGAAGAGATAAATTCAAATTTATTGTTTGAATAAAACAAAAGAAGAAAAAAGAAAAACAATAAACGAGTTGTCACCAGGCGCAGCGTACGAGATGGAGCGTGCAGCTAGGCTAGTGTGGTGACTAGCAGCGGTAGTGGCATAAAGCCCGGCCAAAATAGAACAGAGTAGAATAATGAATGATTAAAAGAATGGGAAATGGAAAAGGGAAAGAGAGAGGTAGAAAAAAGAAAGCACAGCAAAGGAAACCAGCATTCCGGCCAAGCCTACGGTACGGGCAGGAACGGCAAAAGGTCGTTACAGCGAGTGAGTAGTTGTTTTGGTATGCACAGCGAGTCCGTCTTTGCAGTGTCCGTCATTGTTTGATGTTGAGTCTACAGTGGCTCTACTCCGTATGGATGCTACGGATGCTATGGATGCTATGCTATGGATGCTGTGGCTCGGGATGTCGTAGTGCATACGCAAGAAAGAGCTCGCCACGTAAGGGAGACGACATGTGTAGATAGTTGTCGTGGTATGTATTAGTCGTAGTACTCAGTAGACGACGAGACGACGCAGCCGTGCGAACCGAGACCGCGAATGTGGTCAGTCGAGACGGACTACGGGGACTCGACGCGGACAAGGCGTCGTCAGGGGTAGAGTGGGTTGCGGCATTAGTAGAGGTACCTGTAAGACGCAAGACCAGCACAGAAGACTGCTTGAACGCAGAACAAAGAGATTGACGCCAACTCGTAAAGTGAAGCATGAGCATGGACTTGAGAAGAGCATGGTCATGAATGAAAACAAAAATAACAAGAAGCAATCAGAATCAAAAGGACGCTATACGATTATCAGATCAACGGGGTGAACACGAGAACACGAGACGAGAAGGTGAAGCAGCGGCGAGACGAGCGATGACGCAAAACAGGATTCTGGATACCGGATATACTCAGTACGAGTATGCTTAGACCTGTGATCGGAGAGAGGATAGGATACAGAGAATCAAAGAGGGCAGACAGAGGGGGTCAGAGGATAGCCGGAGGATACAGTGAGGTTGCAGAGATTGAGGAGAATGGAACGTGCAATGCTTATCAGAGGATCCGTATGTCGTAGATACAGCAAATGCATGAGGCAATGAGTGTGCGTCTTATCAGAGCACGGTCCAGTGTGCAGGGGTTATTCAGTAGAGTATCGTGAGTATGTACGGAGACAGAGTGAGTACGAGGAATACCGAGTACAGAGGAGGGAAAACAAAAGGAGCCCAAAAGAAGACTAACCCCAGAGTGGACAGCTGAAAGCGAGCGTATGTGCGAAATATGTGCAATAGAATGCAGGCAATAAACAGGGGTAGTCCGGCAGAGTGCATGATGAGCGTGAGCGTGAGGGAGGAAAAGACAAGAGAAAAGACAAAAACAAGACGAGAGACAACACGAAAAGGGGGGACTCTAGACCCTTTCGGGGAGTGGGCCTGAGAACCGCACCCACTGAACCACTTGGTCAAGCCACCGTGTGGGTCGAGGACGAAGTAAGACAAAAGGAAAAATGGTTCCTGGGCAGTACTTTGCATGGTACGAGTAGTTGCACAGAGTACGGGTCGTACAGGGTTGCTGACAGATGCTTGGGACGTGTGGGCAGCCGTGTGTGACCGGGGTTGTCGGAGGAAATACGTATTTAGAGGGGATTTTCGCACTCAGAATCTACCAGCGGAGAAGAAAGAGCGAGCCTGCTCCACGTCGTACTCCATCTCCATACGAGCGGTACGCCTGATGAACACCTCGTACAGCAGGGGTAGTGCATTAATACCTACGCATACTCGTACATCCGCAAAGTAGTAGGATACGCTGATAAAGACAATCTATCTGACAGGTGCCATGGAATGCAGTGTCATGGATGTAGAATGCGGTAGAGAATGTGAAGACAGAGTAGGGAGAGAGGAAGTGAGGGGACTGAGAGGAAGGCGAGAGAGGAGAGGAGAGGGAGAGCAAAGAAGAAGAAAAGAGAGACAAGGAATGGAAGAAAGCCTCGGATCAACAAAGATCAAGAGAAGACCGGGCTAGACCGAGCAAGCCGTGTAAGCTGTAGCTGTGAATGTAATGTGAGCGAATGAGAGTGAGGGTGTGAGTGAGGCGAGTGAGAGTGAGAGCGTGTGAGTGTGTGAAGACATCACCGTCGATGTAAACAAACGAACAAAACAATGCCAACGGTCCGGGATCACCGGTTGACATCCCAACGACGCAGCCATCAGGATAGAGAAGAACGGCGGAGGAGAAGAAAGAACAAAGAACGAGCAACGAAAGACCGCCGACAGGAATTTAGTTAGTTACTAGGAGACACGATGACATAGTGTTTGAAAGTAAAATATTTAATATTCAAATAAATAAATAACCCCCCCCAAACAATTCAAATGATTTAATGAGATTCAAGGAAATCATAACCCCACGACGTACGACGTAGGAATTAAGAATTTATGAAAGAAACCAGATCTCCAAACGTTAAAAGTAAAAATAAACCGGAACAAAGAAATCAAATATAGCGAGGATATACGAAATCGAAGAAGGTAAATAAAGTAAAGAGAAAGAAACAAAACACGGCGACGAATGGTCACGAATGATCGCAGCTTGTCGGCGCCGGCGATTCCAGTCCGGAGAAGTAAATGTCGAGCCGATTGATCATCGTCATTGGTCGTATTCAGTATTTCTACTCGTACCCTTTTCTCTTTCTTTCTACTTCTCCTGTAGTTTTCCTGTTCTTTCGCTTGTTCTTTCGCTTGTCATCTGTCTTGGCGCCATCATCTGTCACTCTAGCATCTATTTCCAAGCAGAACACGAGACGATTCGTGAAGAGCTCAAGCTGTGAACAAGGTGCGTGAAAGAAGAAGTTGAAGAAATTGGAGAAGATAGAAAAAAGAAATAAATAAAGATAAACCTCGAAAAGAAAAAAGAGAAAAGAAAAAGAAAACTGATTTAACTCAAGCGGGCCGAGACTAGTCGTTGAAAAGCCAAACTCAAAATCAAAATCAAGCCAACGCCAACAGGAGCCGGTGCATCAAGAAGCGAGAACGAGGCATACTCTCTGCTACCCTCTGCTCACCTTATCCATAAATGAAACGAAAATGCACATTTTCTTACCCACGTGAATCAACCCTGTGATGGATTCCATCCTACATCATGAGCTTATTTCTACAGAGCACGGAGCAGATGGATATTCGAATCCCATCCATGCGGCTCGGCTCTACGTTAAGCATACTCACGTCTATGTCTCATCCACAATATCGATGCCATCAAAAGGGGTTACTTTGAATACTTCGTAGATTGACATGACGGAAGTAAAGGGAGCCGTGAGATGTGGTCGATTCAACGGACGGAGTATTAATACCCAATGCGAGACACTTAACACAGTAATACACTCAAATTCGGTAAGCTGCACGGGCGTCAGCAACCTTATTTTCTTTCTCTCTTTTATTCCTTCTCTTTTCATTTTTCCTTTTCATTACTTTGATTATGCCAAGACTTCAGCCTCCATCGAGCCAAGACAATACGAAGAAGAAAGTCTCTGGTGGGAGGATTGCGCGAGGCACGAGCGACCAAAAGGGCAAGAGAATGAAAATCACTGCAAAATAGGGACAGTTTGCTGAGCTGCTATTCTCTTTTGATATGCCCATTTTTGATTTAGTGTGCGAATGCCTGTCTTGAATCCTTGTCGGATCATCCATACAAGTAAGCTCAAGAGATATGTCCATTTCTGCATTGGCGTTGTCGTATGGGGAGAATAAAATAGAAGAGAGAAAGGGAGAACAAAAGAAAAAAGAAGGAGAAAAAGAAGAAAGAAAAGAAAACTAGAGTTTGCTAGGCCAGGCTCCTCGCGCGTCGGCTATCAGACACCAGGCTGACCACCTGCAGCCTGATGCATGTAAAATTACCTGTTGGCCCTACATATGCACATACACATCACATACCGCATTTTAGAGAATGTCTCTCACCGTGTCTTGTTGGCTGTCGACTGATCGCGACTCCGTACTCGTACTCGACTCTTGGTTCTCTCTTGGCCACAGGGCTATGTATCTCATGTATTCATGTACGGAGTATTCAAGGTTCTTACTGCTCAATATGCCATACCTTGTATGTAATATTACTCATGCTATCAAAATTTAACAGCCCCTGTCTCTGGAGATATCACGATAGATCGGCGGCACGTTCTTCTAGGAGTATCCTGTCCCCTGTCCTCTGTCTGCCTCAGTCTCGTACAGGTCAGTGTCGGCTCTTTCCCGCTTTTCACCTTATTCCGAGTTAAGATACATTCATACGCTGTGGCCGATTCCCCCCCTCATAGCGTAGCGTTGCCCTCTGCTTTCTTCTTCTTTATTCCGTTATTCCCTTAGCCGCCTCTAGATCTATCCTCTCCCTAACCTTTGTCCAATTTCCTGTGCATTCTCTCTATTCTCTCTGCATTCTCACTTACTGCCCCTATAAACTCTGCCATTTTGCATATTAGCATTCGAGTATCAACTACAACGATGAACGATGAACCAATACTTATGGTTGACCAGATCTGCCACCCATATCTGATCTGCTCTTTCGTTCTGTCTCATTCCGCGCTCTGCCCCTCCCGCACATAATTCAGGCAGTGGCTGTTACCACCCGTCATGTGCTGTATTCTGCATTCTACGGAGCAGTAAGATAAGATACATGGTAACATAAGCCCTGCCGCTCGTATTCCGCCCCGTTATGCTTCACGTCACGTCTTTCGTGTCTTGTCTCTCGTGTATTGTCTTGTCTCTTGGCCCTTGTCTCTTGGCCCTTGTCTCTGTCCCTTGACTCCTCCGCCTCTCTTTTCTGTCTCCCCACGCGTTTCCTTATCTCACATTCTCATCTCACCTCGCCTTACTCAGTGATACATTCCTCTTATCACCCCTTTCTTCTAGGCGCTCGCTTCCTTTCACTTCATCAGCCTGTAGTCTGCCTTCGCTCTGTATTCCATTTTGGTTTTATTGTTTCGTCTTAATTTGCTCGTTCTTTCCTTGACCTCTTTATTATCTCCCTTTTCTTTCTTTTCTTTTGTTGAATATTGCTTACTGTTTCCTCCCTTATCCTCCTCTACGTCGTAATATACATGTCTTCAGTCTGCCTCCGCTCTACTAGCAGCCTCGCGATACCCCTTGTATGCCTGAGCCTGAGCCTAAGCCTAAGCCTGCCGAGCCTATTGTAAGCCTACTTGTCCTCTCTATTCTCCGATGAATGCTACGTATCTTACTTTGTATCTTGCTATATCGCTGTTGCAATGCCATGTACCGTCTGTCTGCTCCAGTTTCCACTTTTGGCCATCCATGTATCATCCATGTATTTGCACCCACGCCCAGCGGCCAGGGCTTATCTGTCGAACTCGTCAACCAATGACGCAAGCCCTAGGTGCGAGCACAGAGAGGAGTCTTGACCAGCCTCTCTGCCTCTGATCGGATTTGAGCAGAGTCCAGAACGGGCAAGCGTGGTAGTGTATCGCATATCGGGTCCACACGCCCGCTTTTATAAATCGAACTATTTTATTAATTATTTTATTCATGTAATGTACTTGTGTTTTCGTTCCCTTCTGTTTTTATGCGTCTGTGAGCGGAGTGACACGCAGGCAAGACGCATCGTCGTCGTACGCCGCCCGCTGTTGTCACGAGGCTGAACCAAGAAGCACGGCCAGAACTGGGAATAGATACGTAGAGACCGCGAAACAGGATTCAAACGAAGAGAGAAAAGAAGAATTCAAAACAAGGACAGGACCGACGGGACGAGACTAGCCTGGCTTTGGACAGCAAAGATACTACGAGTACTCCGTACGAGTCACGGAACTAAAGATACTAAATACAGAATACCTACGACGTGCGGTGGCGATGACTTCTCGTAGCTACGGAGATGGGTGTACGGGTGTGCATAGCATGATATGATACGAGACGGCCACCAGAGAACAAAGAGTCGAGCAGAAGAGGGACCAGCCGTAGTCAGGGACTGCTGTTAGCTCTACTCGTCTGTTCCACGGAGTACTCTGCCTCTTCTTGCTCTCTCTTGACCATTTTTCTACTTCTTCCACCTCGCCATCGCTGGAGCTTTTCAGTCTTTCTGGTCCTCTTTGTTTTTATTCCTGTTTTATTCCTATTTTATTCTTATTGTTTTTTTCTACTCCGTCCCGTATTCCTCGCTTTTCAGGCTTGGTCTCGTACTCTCCGTGCCCGTAGCGTCCTCGTAGCTCTGGCTTTCGAGCTGCAGTCCCTGTCCCGGTCTGTCACTGCCTTTTTCCTTTTTCTCTGTTTCTGTTTCTTCTCTGTTTCTTTTCTTTTTGGTCCAGTCGCGTTCGCCCCTTTCCCATCCTCCCACTCCCACTCCCCTCTCTCCCGTCTCTCCCATCCCTACCTCCCACACAGCTAAAAATAGGGGAAGAGCCGCTACCCTCAGTATTCTACTACCGCTATTCGCACTATACCCTTTATTCAGTTTAATTCCCTTATTTCCCTTTCCCTAGTCCGTTTATTACTGCGACTGAAAATTCGCCCTGCCACTATTCCGTTACTCGTAGGCTCAGCTCCCTTTCTGTCCTGTCTTCCGGCTCCCGCTCCTGTTTGTCTCGTCTTCTTTTTGTCATCGTCGTCGTCTTCGTCTTCTTCCTCATAGTAATATCTAATATCATCGTCGAGGCTTTCCTGGCCGTTCATTCGTTTCGTCTTTTCTCTTTTCCCGTTTCCCTTTTCTCTTTGCTCTCTCTTTCCTCCCCTCTCCCCCAGTCACTCGTTCTACACTCGTTGCACCTCACTCGACTCCTCATCCTCACCCTCACCCTCGGCCTCTCATCCCACGCCGCCATCATGCTTGTCGGCCTCGCCCTCACGCTCCTCAACGTCGGCCTCGTTGCCGCGCCCATCGGTGGTGCCGTCGGCACCCTTGCAGGCATCGACTACTACCGCCGCACCCACGGCCAGTCACCTCTCTTCACATCTGACCCCGATGACACCTCAGGCACGCCCGGCTACACCGGCGGCGGCGGCGGCGGCGGCGAGCCCGACAACTTCAACTACACGGCCAACTACACATGGCCCGGCTCGCTGCCCAATGCCACCACCACTTCGGGTGGTGTCACCCTGGCCAAGTACTGCCAGCAGTACGTCGACATCGACGTCGGTACCAAGACTGGCCAGAACTACACATGTATGTTTATTGCGTCCCTGCCTCGTCCCATCCCAGACCATCCCAGACCATGTCGTGCAACCTCGCACTCAATTTAATTTAGACGCATACTAACTGTCCAGTGAACCCGAATCAGTGGGGTTGGACCTTTGGCGACGAGGGCGGCATGTGCCTCAACGTCACAACCTTTACCAACATGACCTACGCGACCAACACCACCGCCCCCGACTGGTCTGTCACCTGGCAATACGATGCCGGCCCCAGCAGCCAGCCCGTCCACGCCTTCCCCAACATCATGATGGACAACAGCGTCCTGCCCGTGAAGCTCAGCAAGCTGTCCATCATGAGCCTCGATGTCCAGTGGGCCTATGAGGATCTCGGTACCGCGGTTGTCGGCACCATCAAGACCACCACCACCATCACCACCAAGAAGACCTCGTCTTCGAGTAAGACCACTGCGACGGCTGCTGCCACTACCAAGGGTGCTGCCACAACTGCTACGCCTGCTGCCGCCGTTGCTACGTCGAGTCCCGCTGCCGCCGCGACCACCAAGACGCCCACCACCCCCACCGCTGCTGCTACGAGTGCTGCTGCTGCCGTGGAGTCGTCGGCCCCCGCTGAGTCGTCGGCCCCCGCTGCCGCCAAGACATCCGGTGCTGCTAAGAAGTACAAGCGCAACCGCGTGCAGGAGGACATGGTCTTCAACGTCGACGAGGCCGCCATCGAGGCGCGCGCCGTGAAACAGATGATGAACCTGGCCGAGCGCTACGTCGCCGGCACCACGTTCAGTGCCAACGTCGCCGTCGACATGTTCTTCGACTCGAACGCGAAGATCGCCGGCAAGACGAGCAATGCGACATACGAAGTCATGGTCTGGCTCGCGCAGTTTGGCCAGTACACCGATCCCATCGGCTCCAACAAGGGCGCCGTGACGTCGTACGTCATTGACGGTGCCAACTTCACGCTGTACTCGGGCACCAACAACAACAAGCAGCACGTGCTCACCTGGGTTGCCGAGAAGGCCGCACCGCTCTTCAGCGGCAGCCTGCTGCCCCTAATCGAGGTGCTGCCCCAGCTCGACCTCGACTACTACCCGGGCGAGAACGACTACCTCGGCTACTTTGCCTTTGGTTCCGAGTGCTACTACTCGGCCGACAACATCACTTTCTACGTCCAGGACCTGAGTATGGAGATCCGGTAGTGTCTCTATTTCGTCTCTTTCCTATTGTCACATTCTCTATCCCTATGTTTTCCTTATACTCTATATTTCCTTGTCTATATCTACGGCGGCTATGCAATCATGCGTCACTCTGTATGAGAACCTGTTTCAGTTTTGTTTTTGTTATGTTTTCTTTCATTTTGTCTTTACTGTCATGTACGTCGTTTAGAAAGCATCATCTAGCAAACGGGTAGGGGAGTTCTTTTGCAAGTTCGTTTTTTCACTACTATACTCCTTCTACTACTCTATTTAATAATCTATTATCTATATCTATCTTATTGTAACTGTGTTGAACTGTCTGCCGTAATATGCAATAATCAAATTAATAATCGAATGAATTACTATCGATTTGGATCAAATCAGAATCAGAGTTATACTAGCCTTTGCTTTATTTTCTTTCTCTTATATTTCTTTTCTTTATTTTCTTTTCAATTGTTCTGTTTTCTTCTTTTCTTTAATTATTTTCTACGTAAATTAAACAATTGATTTCAGTAATATTTAACCAAGCGGAATATTTATTCAATGTATCAATTATATTTGTTTACTCACTGATGATACCCAATAAACAAGAGTACATCCCCACGACAGCCCTACCGATATGATTCGGACAATAAAATGAGAAACGCAATGCAACGGTGTCTCGGATGCATACTTTTACGTAAAGGACACGACGAGCCTGCTGCCATGATTCATGACTGTGCCTCGTGTCTCTGTACACTTCGTGTGCTCCTACGGCTGTCGCCAAGACTCGTATACTTTGAGAAATGGTATATTAAAACATATATGTAACAAAACAAAACTAGAAACAATCATAAATCGTCCTCTTTCCCCCATTACCCCCTCTACAGCCTAAGAAGTGCTCCCTTGGTGGACGACGCCAGCGTCGCGCGGTAGAGCCGGCACTCATTGAGAATATACATCGCGCCGCTGCGGCCAAAGCAAAAGTTGGCGGCACCGCCCTCCACCAGAATCTTGCCCAGCAGCACGCCGCCTGCTGACCAGATGTTGACGCCGTCGCCGCACCCGCTGTACACATTGCCGTGCATATCGCACTTGATGCCGTCCGGGATGCCCGTGTCCGCCATGGCAAACAGCCGCCGGTTGATGAGGAACGGCTGCCTCGCGTACGTTGCGACGTCAAACGCATAGATGGTGGACGGCCGCGTGAGGTCCGTCGTGCCATCGCCGTGGATCCAGTCCGTGTCCGTGATATAGACAGTCGTCTCATCCGGACTGAAACAGATGCCGTTGGGGCGCCCGAAGCCATCAGCCATGGCCCGGATGCCCTTGGTCTGGGGATCGAACCGGTACACCTGGCTCGGCAGCTGCGGTGGTGGCCGGATCCCTTGCTCGTAGCCGTAGATGGGGTCGGTGAACCAGATGCTGCCGTCGCTGTGCACGACAACATCGTTGACGGAGTTGAAGCTGCGGCCGTAGAACGTGCTGAGCAGTGTGCGCGTCGCATACGGCGGCTCGGCGTCCATGTATACGAGCGCGCCCTCGGTCGCCTTGGTGCCCTGCGAGCAAAGCAGGACGCCGTCGCCGTAGTTGACGCCGCCGTTGGCCATGTGCACGTCCATGGGCTCGATTTCTTCGCACACGACCTCGGTCGACGCTGCATCGGATGGCAGATGCACGCGTGTGATCTGGATCTTCTTGCCCGCCGTCGCCGTGGCGGCTGCACACTCTGCGGGATCAGAAGACACGGGGTACTGGTTGCTGGTGATGATGAGCGTGTTGTTGCGTTCGATAAACACGCCGGCCTCGTGGGCAAACGGGTAGACGGTGTTCTCATGTAGCAGCTCGAGCCTGGGCGATGGGCCAAACAACGGCCGCACCGCCTCGTCAAAGACGGCAAAGTCAGAGAGGGTCATGTTTGGTTTCGTTATTAGTAGTGGGAATAAAGTAAATAGATCGGATAAAAGTCAACGCTGGACAAGAGAAGAGATTTGAGTATGACACAGGCTATAAGGCTGCATAGATAGGAACGCTCAGCCCAACTCGAGGCACTGGCCGCTTCACGTCAACATGCTTGGTAGTCAGTGTGTGGCCTGCTTTCTCGTAATCTTGCATTTATTGCAATGTTGTATCCTTGTACTCTATTTATTGTTATCAACTCCTTATTATTTGATATATTTTGATTGCCGTTGAAACGTGGGCCACGGAGAAAGCCTGGGGAAGCTATGCAGGGTGAGGATAGGGTGGGGATAATGGAGACGACAGAGATGGGAACCTTGGGACGGCCAACCAGCGCCCAGTACCCGTCGGCTTTGCACAACACACCACTACCGGCGTTTGATGCAGTAGCCGACATCAGGCCACGCTATCGCTCCGCGATGGACTTAAGACGGGGGCCATTCTCAAAAAGGGATGGACTGCAGTACGTAGTGTATTCTATGACTACTCAGAAGCTGGACGCCGGTCTTTGAGCATGCAAGATGCCGTTGCGCACTGACAATCATGGTTGCCGATGCCTGCCAACTGCCGTCCATCGACCGAGGTTATGGGTACGAAACGTACGACGACGTAGTCTGGGGTGGATGGATATGGATATGGAGATTTTACAGTAGTTTCTGGAGATGGCGTTGCAGGTTCGAGCAGAGATGACAAAGGCACGCAACAGCCGAGCCAATTGTTGCACCCTTCATTTTGGCATGATCTGGAACTGGTCCGCATCGACATTACTTCAGCAGGTAGTCAAGGTGTGCCAAGCAGAGTCGAATGCATGATTGCTTTTAGGGGTAGAGACTAGATACAATAGAATGAGAACTGTTTACAAGACAACGATGGAGACAAGATACGTGATCTAGACAACCTCCTTGATATTCTCAACGTTGGCAACGTCGACCTTGTCGCTGTGCATGGCCAGCGCGTTGTCGCCCGAGAAGAGCCGATCCATGTCCTCGAGCTCCAATCCCTTGGTCTCGGGGAAGAAGAGGTAGACGATGGGAACAAACGACGTGTTGAGCACGGCAAAGATAATGTACGTGCGCCATCCAATGTTGGTCAGTGCAATTGGCGTGATCTGCACAATCATGTAGTTGAAGATCCAGTTGGATGCCGTTGAGATGGACGAGCCGCGCTGCCGCAGTCGCAGCGGGAGGATCTCGGACGGGTACACCCACACCGTGGCCTGGAATCCGACGGTGAACGCGCCCTGGAACACAAACAGCATGGCGGCGGCACCGATGCCTGCGGCGTGCGCAATGGCCGTGCTGTTCTCGACCTGGTAGATGAGGCCCGTCTGCACAATCATGACGCCGGCCATCAAGCTGATCATGGACAGCAGCAGCGGGCGGCGACCGATGCGGTCGATGAGGAACCACGGGATGAACGACGCAACAAAGAACCACGTCTGCAGGAAGCCCGACATGAGCGCCGACATGTGGTTGTCGAAGCCGATGCTCTTGGAGAAGAGCGTGCTGCTGTAGTAGATGATGGCGTTGATGCCGCCGAGCTGCTGCATGCTCTGGATGCCGCAGGCAATGAGCAGCCGCTTGCGGCTCTTGATGTGGTCCTCCTTGAGCAGGTCGCGCCACGAGCCGGCGCCAATCGACGCCTCGTACGCCACCGTCTGCAGGATGAAGCCGTGCAGCCGCTGGATCTCAACCTCGTCCATGTCCTGCTTGCCAGCGTTGACGCGCCGCAGCACGTCCAGGCACTCTTCGGGCCGGTCGTGGGCTGCGAGCCAGCGAGGCGTCTCGGGGATGATGGCGAGGATAAAGAACATGGGCAGGATGCAGAAGCACTGCAGCACGACAGGCACGCGCCACGCATAGCTGCCGACGTGGCTGCTAAAGCCATAGTCGATCCAGTACACGAGGAAGATGCCAAAGTTGAGCGTCGACAGCTGCGCGCACACGTAGATGCCGCGGCTGGCCTTGGGACTAAACTCGGCCTGGATCACGGGCACGGTCGAGTTGATGAAGCCCATGCCGACACCGGACACGATGCGGCCGACAATCATCTGGGCGCGCGAGAATGCAGACGCCTGCAGCACAGCACCGACAATCATAATGGCGCAGCCCACGGCGACTGTCCTGCGGCGGCCAAGGCGCTCGCCGACAACCGCCGTAGCCAGGGAACCAAAGAAGCAGCCGACTAGTTAGGTTTCTGTTAGTATGTCGTTGGCTTCTAGTTTTGATTTATAATACTCCGCGGCTGAACATACCCTCGTAGATGGCGACGATGAGACCAGTTATGGTCGAGCTGGGGCTGTCAAAGGTCGTCTTGAACGCAGGTGTGTCAATCAGGCCGCCCATGAGGCCGTTGTCGAAACCAATCAGCATGAAGCCCAGCGACGTCAGCAAGCTGATCGTGAGCATCAGCGCCCGCCCCTTCGGTTCGTACATTGTGTGTATGTAGGTATTGTATGTAGGAGGTATGTGTGTGGTACAAGTAGAGTATGTATGAGGTGTGTAGGTAAAGGGAGACCCGACGATGTGAGATGGATACAAGGTAGAGATAGGAGAGCCACAAGCACAACGATCAGGAGAGATGAAAGACGGCAGATGTGAAGGGACACGGCCGCTCTTAAATCTCGAGGATCGGCCGGGGTAGAGTGTGCAGAGGAGGCGCGGCAAAGCAACAATGGACAAGATCAAAAGAGAGGAGAGAGGATAAGACAAAGCTCGGGGAACACAGCTGGGGAGCTGGGGAGATGGGGGAGCTGGGCTGGGGGAGCGCGGAGGATACCTGTACCCCAGAGGTTCGGGACTATGTCGTGGTCCCTTGTCTTGCTCGTGGTCGAAGCTTTGCCGCTCAGTTTCTCCCCATGCCCAGAGCGGAAGGTATCCGTGGAGAGTAGAGAGAAAGTAGAGTTAAAGGAGACAGTGTGGGGAGGGATTGGGGAGACGAGGGAGGGGGTAAGAAGGTAAAGGGGGGGGGAGGGCGACGGCGACGTCAAAGACAGATGCCAGAGCAGAGGGCAGAGAGCAGAGCAGAGAGCGGCGAGAATGTGGACTGTGGAGAAGTGCGTGAAAAATGGTAAACACATACAAGCAAGGCAAGCTCACATGGAACTGGTGACTCGTAGCATGTGGTATGGAGACACGACAGTTGGAGTCGACAAGTAGAAAAAGAGCAGAGGCGACTGAAGAAGACTTAAGGTGAAGAAGACTAAAGGATGGAGACTGAGACAGAGGATGGGGCTGTATTGGCTAGTACACGCAAGACACACCGACTTTGCTACTTCTGCTAGCCGTATTTCTATTTAGTCTTTCATTTAGTCTTTCTTTCTCCAACATAACGTGGTTTAGTAGCCGAAGCCGGGGAAGTTTGTTTCCAAATTACTTGCTTTACATGATATTTTTCTATTTATTCTTGTTGTGTCTCTGCAATCTCGGCAACTGCCCCAGCTTCTCTTTCCGGGGAAGACTGACCAAAGATGGAGATGAGATGGGGATGAGATGAGATGAGGTACGGAGATACGGAGGCCGGGGAGAGGAAGGAGAAACTCTGTAAGATGGGGTAATTGTCAATAGTCTAGTAGATAAGATGGAGAAAAATCAGATGATACCGACAGAGTTTGATAGAGGGATTATAGGAGACGCTGAGAATACCAACGGGCAGATAGAGAGTGAAGTATAGAAGTATAGGCGGTGATCACACAGCGAGATTGATAGCATATAGATATGTGACGAGACAGGAGTTTGTCAACATCAAGGCCACTGCCCGACCATATCGCAACCTCCATGATGCTCACGAGCTATAGCGAGACATAGTTTAATGGAGTAGCTATCGCAGATATATATCTCTGGAATTGTGATCCATCATCCGAGGTTGTACGGACCACGGGCACTACGTGAACGAGACGCTTTCTTGGTGTTGATGTCTATCCAACCATGAAGAACTCGCACAACAACTGTCAATCGTAGAGTGCCGTCCATCTACCTTTGTGAGACAACGACCATCGGCTTGCATGAGATTGACCTCGTATCTCTACCAAGGCAGCACAGTCTCTTCAGAGCACAACATAGTCTCAGTCGTCAGACGATCTTGCTCATGGGACCACTCTTCGCATGATCGATAGTCTGGACCTTTCATTTCTTTTGAGCATTGTGTCCCACTCAAAGGCTATCGAACGAGCTGCAACGAGCCGCTACGGGCCTGGCAGACGCCGACCGATGAGCTGCGAGTCCCTCGAGGCGGCGTAGATGGTGTAGACCGGGACTTTCTGCTAGGTAGTCGGCACTAATCAAGATCGCGTGGGCCTGTAGTATGTATTTTGTGCCTGCCGTTGACCGAGCTGTTGGTAAGTGTGCATGCCGCCCTGGTTTTAGCATACGTAGCTGAGAGACCTTGTGGTTGCGTGTTATTGCTTGATTGCCGATGGCTCTGTCGGGCCAATCGTGTTCTCTTGCCCCATAGCTGGCCCAAACAGGCCTGGGTATGATTCTCACGGCCGCGACACATGTTTATTACATCGCCCAGTTATTTCATCTCGTAAGGCGGCACATGATGCAGTGGCAGAGTCACATCGCGTGTGCGGCAGACCTGAGTAGGCGACGTGGCAACCTGCGGCAATCTGGCAATTGAAGATGTGTAAGTGGCCGCTAAAATGCTAGCCGGCAATTGAAGTAGCCGGCGACCCACTCACACCAGACCCATGGCGACTCAGTCGGGAAAGCTCAAGCTAAGCTTCTCACTAGACCCGGACTCCAACTCTGTTATGAGGGGTAGGCCACACGAAGAAGAAAAAGATAGAAGAAAGAAGAGAAAGGTAGAAGGAAGAGAGATACTTGTCTTGCTATTTGTATTTGCTTCTGCTGCCCACCACATACTATCGGTATAACTACAATGGCGACGTGCTACCTCCAACACAAGGACAACAACGTGGCCGGCCGGCTGGCCCTGATCACCGGCGCAAGGTGAGCGACGACGACGGCGATGACGACGACGACAACGAGAAAATACTAACAGAACACAATAAGCGGTGGTATCGGTCTGGTGTGCACACAGGCGCTGGCCGCCGAGGGCTGCGATGTGGCCATCCACTACGGCGTCAACAAGGCCAAGGCAGAGGCCATTGCCGCCGACCTCTCGAGCAAGTACCCGCAGCAGCTGTTCCGCATCTTCTCGGCCGACCTGTCGTCACGTGAAGCCACCCGCGGGCTTGTGCCGACGGTCCTGGCCGACGCCGAGATTGTCAAAAAGGGCCACAAGGCCATCTCCATCCTCGTTGCCAACGCCGGTCTCGGCCGGCGCATCCGCGACGTCGCCGAGATTGGCGAGGACGACTGGGACGAGATGATGGAGGTCAACGCGCGCAGCCAGTTTGTCGTCACCAAGGTGGCGCTGGCCGGCATGCGCGCGCAGAAGTGGGGCCGCGTCGTCATGGTGGGCAGCATTGCGAGCCGCGGCAGCGGCCTCAACGGCTGCCACTATGCGGCATCCAAGGGCGCGCTGAGCTCCATGGGCCAGAACCTTGCGGGCCTGCTGGCGCCCGAGGGCGTTACGGTCAACATTGTGGCGCCGGCTATGATCGGCGAGACGGGCATGATTCCGACGCCGCAGGGCGAGACGTGGAAGAAGACCGATGACCTCGACGCGCTCAAGGCGACGGACCCGGGCCTCGCCATTGCCGCCGGCATTCCCGTTCACCGCCTAGGCTCACCGCAGGAAGTGGCCAACGTGCTGCTGATGTTTGTCAAGTCGGGCTACATTACCGGGCAGGAGGTGCTGATGGCCGGCGGGCTGAAGTAGAGCGATGATACTAGACTGCAGCGTTCAATAGTTGTATGAATTCTAATAGAGATAGACATAGATACCATCCTTTGCTCTTGACACTGCGGCCAGCTAAGCCCATGGGACATATCACTTGATTCAAAACCGGCCTATATATGTATTGTGAAATCAAACCATTCTCATTAACGCCGCCCATGACTATATACACCACCCCCTTTATTCTCTTTCTCCTTTTCTGTTTCCTTTCTTCTACCTTAGTTCGTCACGAGGACCTTGATGACCAGCTTGCCGTCGTTGTCCTCTTTCCGGCTCGCCATAGCAAACGCATCGTCGACGGCCGCCAGGCCCTTGAACTCGTGTGTCACCAGGCTGGCAAAGTCAGGGCCCGTCTCCGGCTTGGTCTCGCTCAGGATTTTGATGCCCTCCGCATACGTATTGGCGTACCGGAACACGCCGCAGATGTCCACCTCGCGCAGAGCCGCCGCCGACAGGGGCAGCGTCTGCACAGGCGTTCCCATACCGATCAGCATTACCTTGCCGCCCGCCCGCGTCGCGTAGATTGCCGCCTGTACACACGACGGTACACCCGTGCACTCAAACACAATATCTACCTCGCCCACGGCCGAGCCGTTAGTAAACGTCAGCGCACCGACAGCCTTGGCTGTCGCCTTGGCAGATTCCAGTGCCTCCTCGGTCGTCGCGGGGCGCGGGCCCATGGGCACAACGTACGCGACGTCGGCAAACTTCTTCGACGTCGCAAAGTTGACGCGGTTGGCATCGACATCGGCAATCACGACATTCTCGACGCCCGACACCTTGCACATGCCGGCGACTAAAAGACCGACGGCGCCGGCACCCAGCACCAGCACCTTGCTGGGGATGGCCGAGGACGAGAAGCCCGCTCGCCGTGCAGCCTGGATCGCAACACTGAGGGGCTCGAGCAGCGCCGACAGCGGCAGCGGCATGTCAGCCGGTAGCTTGTGGCACCAGGCGGCGGGGTGGTTGATGCGGTCTTGCAGCGTGCCCTGGGCGTGGGGGAACGACTTGGCGGAGCTGCGGAAGCGCATCTCGGGGCAGATGTTGTAGCGGCCCTCTTCGCAGCGCGCGCATTTGCCGCAGGGCTGGCCGACCTCGAGCGCCACACGGTCGCCGACGCTCAGGCTGGACACGTCGCTGCCGATAGCCACGACTTCGCCGGACGACTCGTGGCCGAGCGACAGGGGCTCCTTGACGATGATGTCGCCATTGCGGTAGTGGCCATAGTAGTGGAGGTCGGAGCCGCAGAGGCCGGTGGCGCGGACGGCAACCTGGACCTCGCCGGACGCAGGAGCATCAAGCGAGCGGGGTTCCTGAAAAGTTAGAGGCTGAGCAGGAAGTGTATGGTGCCGAGGGAGGGAGTACTAACCAGACGCAGGTCCTTGACGCCGTGCAGGACAGAGGCCTGGATTGTTTGTGTATGTGTCTGGCACATTGTGAAGTGAGGTATGGTATGGTATGGTGTGGTGTGAAGTGTGAGGGGGAGGCTGAGAGGAGAGTGGGGGGAGAGCAGCTGAAGATGTCGGGTATTGGAAGTGAGGATGTAGGAGTTGAGAAGAGGATGAGTGAGACGAGGAGGAGGAAGATGAAGAAGGGATCGAAAGGCCGCAATGATAACTGAAATAAAACTGAAATAAAAACAATAAAAATACACACTTGAACCACAAGCAGTCCGATTCTGTCAAGAATGGAAATAAACCGTTTTACAATAAAACAACATCAGGCCGACAGCTGCAAGGCAAATCAAAGCGTGCATCGTGGTTCGTGGTAAAAAGATGGGCCGGTCTGCGGAGCTCGGCTTCTGTGGAGGTCACGGGCCAGGGGATGGGGAACGAGCTTCTCAAACGGCAGGCGAGGCCGAGCTGTAGTCAGTCGCACCGCAAATTTTCGCCTGTTTCGTGCTCGATGTTGGATAGCCGTCCGACTGGAGCAGAGTGGAGACTTACACAAACAGTGGGTCTCGAGCTTCGGCTGTGCCCCGCCTGACCACACAATAGTAAGGCCGTCACTGTGTGTAGTGTGCTCCGTATTAGCTGTCGGCTGTTTATGAGCGGCTGGTCTGGTTGATTGGCATTTATCCCGTTGCTTTCTGCTGTTGACTCTCTTAATCCGTTTCCCTTGCTCTCTCCCCAACGCAACTGCTCAGCACATCTACCCACGCACACGCACACGCACGCCATGGATCTGTTCTCTCTGACCGGAAAGACCGCCCTCGTCACCGGCGGCACCCGTGGCATCGGCCAGGCCATGGCTGTTGCCCTCGCCGAAGCGGGCGCTGATATCCTGCTGGCCGTCCGCGCCGGCGCCGACGTGTCCACCAAGACCAAGGTCGAGGCCCTCGGCCGCACCTGCACGCTCGTCGACGTCGACATTGCCTCGCGCGAGTCCGTCGCGAACCTCGTGCCCTCCATCCTATCCAGCGGTGTCAAGCGCATCGACATCCTCATCAACTGCGCCGGCATCCAGCGCCGGCACCCGGCCCACCAGTTCCCCGACAGCGAATGGGACGATGTCCTGCAGGTCAACCTCAGTGCCGTCTTTGCCCTGTGCCGCGACGTCGGCGCACACATGCTCGAGCAGGCCCCCTACTCACCCACATCCAACCGCCGCGGCGCCATCATCAATATCGCCAGTCTGCTGAGCTTCCAGGGTGGCATTACGGTGCCCGCCTACGCTGCCAGCAAGGGTGGTGTGGCCCAGCTGACCAAGGCGCTCAGCAACGAGTGGGCGTCCAAGGGCATCAATGTCAATGCCATTGCCCCCGGCTACATCGACACGGATATGAACGTGGCGCTCATCGAAGACAAGGACCGCGCCGCCGGAATTCTCGCGCGCATCCCGGCCGGCCGTTGGGGCCTGCCCGACGACTTCAAGGGCGCCGTGATCTACCTCGCTAGCGCGGCCAGCGCGTATGTCAGCGGCGAGATCCTCACTGTCGACGGCGGTTGGATGGGCCGGTAAGGTAGTTTGTTGTCAAATAAAGTTGCATTTAGCGTTTACAGAATAGAAAGGTTTCAGATTTCGATTGTTGTGATATTGATTTACTATCTACATGTATGAAAATCGAGTCTAAGACCTCAGCTGCTCCGGAACCTGCGTGAGCAGCTTGCCCGACGTCACTGCACTCTTGACGTTGTCAATCACCATCACCTCCATGCGCTTGCGCGTGTCTACTGTCCCCGTGCCAATGTGCGGCAGCAGCAGTGCCCGCGGACTCTTGAGTAGGCCGTCGTGCACGATGGGCTCCTTTTCAAATACGTCCAGGCCGACACTCCACACCTTGCCTGACTCGAGGTTGCGCACGAGAGCCTCCTCGTCAATGACCGGCCCGCGTGCCGTGTTCACAATCACGACGCCGTCCTTCATCTGCGCAAATTCCGTGTCGCCCAGCAGATGCGTCGTAGCGGCCGACAGCGGCACGTGCACCGAGATGATGTCGCTCGTTTTCAGCAGCTCGGCGAACGACACGTAGTTGTTAATCTCGGGCTCTGACTCTAGTCCTGCTACGGGCTTGCGGTTATGGTACTGGATCTTGAAGCCAAAGGGCAGCGCACGCCGTGCCGTGGCCAGCCCTATGCCGCCCATCCCTAAGATGCCTAGCTTCAGGCCGTTGGGGTCGCGGCCGAGAGGGAAGTTGGTGCCGATCCACTCGCCCGCACGCAGCGATGTCTGCGGCGCCCACGCGCTGCGGAGAGCCCCCAGAATCAGGAACATGGCCGTATTGGCTGTTGAGTCGTTGACTGCACCAGGTGTGTTGGATACGCTGATACCTCTGGCCGAGCATGCGGCGACGTCGATCTGATCGTAGCCGGCGCCGTTATGCGAGATGAACTTGGCCGAGGGCGGCAGGTGGCCTAAAAGCTCTGCATCGAAGCGGCCCGTGTACTTGGCCGACTCGTATGTGCGCGAGATGGCCACGATATTGTTGTAGACGCCGGCATCCAGGTCGCTGATGAACTTCTCGCGCGAGCCGGCCGTCACCGTCACCGTGTCGGCCACCTCGGACAGCGCTGCAAACTCGAGCTGGGCGTGCGCGACAATGCCCAGCATGAGCACTCCGGGTTTAGAAGACATCGTATCGGTGACTGGTTTTCGCTGTTGATCTTGTTGTCGGTTGGCTGTCTGCCACTATCGTGTCAGCGGCTACATCTAATCGGTAGCCTCGTACTCAGCCTTACCTAATGTTGTGAACTGAATCCCCACTATCTCGGGCTAGGTCTACACGAGTCTGCCAGACCGGCCCGATGCTGTCTCCTTACTACGAGTACTGCACGCGTCGTATCTCCCCACCGATACTGGACCTTCCGCTTATGTCATCTTCAATTGCCGCCATTTCCACACGGCATTGGTGCATTCTGAATTGCCGACGAGCGGGGTATCTCAGTCATCTAATTGAGTTTCAATCCCCGAGCTCTGTGTGGAGTGGAGCACATATCTTCCCCACAATTTATTGACACTGCTAGAATAGGCAGGCCCCTTTTCCGGGGGAGCTCCTTCTCCCTTTCCCCGTACTTTCTATCCCTAACGCCGACACGTTCCCGACCCCAGCATCTGGAATAGCCGACACAGCAACGTCAACAATAACACGCGTACACGATACACATCATATGGGAAGCACGTTTGAGACCCCTCTACGCATCACCGATCTTCATTGCCGTCTGGCGCCCGAATCCTGTTTCTTTCACTTGTCCGTTGTCATCTCTTCCCATAACCCGCCGCCATGCGTGCCGCCAATCGGTCATCACCTCCCTCGGCGACAAAAGAGAAGGAGAAGGAGAAGCGTGTGTCACGGGCGTGCATCTCCTGCCGGCAACGCAAGACCCGGTGCGACCTGTACGTACATTGTAGTATTATGAGTAATGACAGCACTCACAGTATGGCCGGCTGACCAGTAGCTATTCACACGGCGCACCCGGCGAACCTCCATGCACACGTTGCCTCCAGGAGCGCCTCGAGTGTACCTTAGCCACATCCCGGCGCGGCGGCCGGCGTCCGAGAAAACGGTTGCTCGATGCCGGCGTAGAAGGCAGTTTTTCGCGGCAGTTCATCGGCACACACGATCCGTCTGGTCCAGCGACGCCACAAGCAGCACGGCAATCATTACCAACACACCCGACTCCGCATACAAAAGATAGCCAGACAAGCAACAACAACAGCCAACCTCTACCATCGAGCCCTAGCGGAACGGGCACGGGCACCGGGTCCACTACAGCCACAACTAGCAGAAACGGTTCACGCCGGCCATCGGTGCGCATAGGCGTCAACGCTGCCGACATTGATGGCGACTTTGCCTCGCGCGACCTACTCAACCCGTCTGACGCCCTCAACCTGTTGGCCCAAGTGGCTGACCTCGACGGCGAAAACAACAACAGCCACTCGAACCAAGCCGGTGGTAGCGGCGATACCCGTACCGGTGCCGGTGCACACATGTCCAATCAGCCGGCCGACCGTATGGATGGTGTCGCCATGGGCAGCAGTATGAACATGGACATGGGTGCGGGGGGACAAGCACGCCACAACAGCACGGCACACGCATCTTATTACTACCCGCCCATCTCAGACGGACACCTCAGCGTCGCGGATGCTTCCTACCTCCTCTCCCAGTATGTATTTCCTTTTTTTATTTAGTATATGCTGTTGTGAATGCTGACATCCAGTTACCACGAACACTACCACCCCTTCTTTCCTGTGGCCGACAAACGCATCTTTGACGGCCGCGATATCCCCAGTCTTGCTCAAGCCGAGCCCCATCTGCTGACGAGTATATTTACTGTTGCGTCCAAAGACGATCCGGCCTGGCACCGTGTCCACGAAGCGTGTGCCAGCCACATGGACACCCTCGTATCGCATCTCATCAGCCGCGGCTCATCGTGTGTCGGTGCTGTCGAGGCACTTCTGATTCTTGCCGAGTGGGTGCCGCAGCGCAAAGACACAGAAAGCCCGAGCACAGGCGCCGGCTCGAAAAAGAGCGATACTATCATCGGCCGTGGTGAAGAGGACCAGGGCGCGTGGATGCAGATCGGCGTCGCCATCCGTCTGGCCTATCTGCAGGGCCTCGAACAGACTGGCTTGATGCTGCAAGAAAAGGACAAGGAGCGGTCCCTCGACTTTGAGCGCAAACGCATCGCCTGGGCTGCCTGCTACATGAGCGACCGTGAAGTGTCCATCCGGCTGGGCAAGGGCTTCTGGTCACGTGGCCCGGGCCCTTCGACGGTGCTCAATGCCGGCGATTTTCCGACGCTGCGCACCCAGCAGGCCGGCTCTGGAGACCTGGCACAGCTCTTCCAAGCGCGGCTCGAGATGACGCAGCTCTTCAGCAACGCCCACGATATTCTGTACTCGTCAACGACACACCGCGAGCAGCTCTTTGTCGGCGGTGAATACGTGCGGTACATTGTGAGTACAAGCACACCTCCTGTTGCTACTATCGTTTCAGCCTGGCAGAATACTAACGATGTAGGACGACTTTTCTGCCGTCCTCCGCAAATGGAAGCTTGTCTGGGGTGGTCTCAGCTGTAAGTGTTTTATGAGTCTTCTTTTCCAGACACGGCGGCATGACTAACAAAATAGTGACTCCATCGGTCAAAGCTGCTCTCATCTTGTCATACGAGTTCCTCCGCCTCTACATCAACGCGTTTGCCTTCCAAGCCACCATCAGCCGTGCTATTTCTCGTGCTCGCCAGTCACCACCGCAGTCAAGGTCGGCTGTGCGCCCTCTCTTTGCCGATCTCGCCGGCACACCCGACGCTCGGTTCATTTACGAATCCATAGACGCTGCCAACACACTCTTGAGTACGCTCAACGACTTTATCGACCCGGCCTCGGCGCTGCGCTACATGCCACTCAAGTATTTCTTGTATGTTATCTACGCTGCTGTCTTCTTGTTCAAGGCCCGCGTCGCCGGGGCCCTTGCAGGCGACTCCGGCACCAGCGCGCGCCGCACAATCAACGTCACGATCGAGCGGCTACAGAAGTCGTCGGTGAACCCGCACAGTCTGGGTCAGCGGTATGCACGGTCGCTCTACCTGCTGTGGCGCAAATCAAACACGGCAGGCCAGTCCAAGAGTAGCCATGCACGAAATGGAGGCGGCAACACAAATAACAACAACAACAACAACAACAACAGTAACAACTACAGAAACCAGCACATGGCGTCGGCGAACACAAACCAAGAAGACACTAGTATGGCCGGTAACGGTGGCGGCAGCGCACACATAGCAGATGATACAATGACGACCGCAGCCTCTGAACAGCTAGCGACAACGGCTACAGCAGCAGCAGCTGACCTGTCTGTGCCGCAGCATATGCCATCAGGAGCCACCCCGGTCGGCGGGCAGCCGGGCACTCCCTCGACCTTGTCGGGCGGTATATTTAATGCAGGAACGGCGTCGGCTGCCATGGGTGTCGGCATGGGCATGGGCGGCATCAGCATGCACGGCCGTGTCGCGAGCAGCGAGCTGGACCCCCTCAAGAACTTTTCGTGGCGCGACCTCGACGGCCTGGGTCAGTTTATTGGCAACGACATGAACTTTTTGGATATCACGTTTGCGACGCCCATGTCGGACAGCGACCACGGCATGACGGGGCTGGATACGATGACGGATGCCTGGCAGGATATCGTCTGGTCCGGCAATGATGTTATCTTTTAGGTATTTTTGTTATAAATACAGTGGTAATGATAATGATTCATGTTCTTATACAAAGTATGAATGAAGATTAATTAAGATTAATTAGCAGCTCAAGCACCACATGCCTGCCACCATGCAATGTACAGTAGAAACAGATTCAAGGAGCCGCGCTCGTCGCAATGGGGACTGCCGAAGTGGTGGTGGTGCCGCCCGTTGTAATGCACGACTCGAGCTTCACATTGGAAATCTGCACCGTCATGGAGCCACCAAACGACCGCTGGAAGGGGGCAATGTTGATTACCTCGCCCGACGCTACAATGGGCAGCGAGTAGGTAATCCACGTGTTGGCCACTGTTGAGATGCCGCTCGCCGATGTAAGGCCATTGACAACGCAGCCCAGAATGCCGCTGCCGGGCTGGGTGATGCGGTACTGGAACGTCAGGACGTAGGAGGCGCCGTCGACGATGGGAACGTTGGCCTGGTACACGCTAGCCTGGCCAATGTTGCCATTAACAGCAAGCGAGTAGAGCACAGCGCACGAGTCGTACGTCACGCCATTGACGTCGGGACCGCAACTGGTGGCAGCCGCGACACTGAACGAGTTTGGGTTGGTAGACCAGGTGGTAGTGTCCCAGCTGGTGAGACCATTACTGAAGCTGGGGTTGATAATGCCGGCCTTGGTACAGACAGTCGAAGGACCCGAGGGGGGTGCAGACGAAGCCACGGAAGAAGGAACAGAGGAGACGACAGAGGAGACGACCGAGGAGGTGACAGAAGAGATGACAGATGATAACGTCGAGGAAACAGCCGAGGACACCGATGTAGCAGCCGAGGACACGTCGGAGGAGACCGAAGCAACAGACGTAGTGGAAGCAGCCGAAGGGGTGACTGGCTTGCACGGGCCGGCAGAGACTGCGATAGCCCAAAGCAGGCCGCCGACAGACAAGATCGAAGTGACGCGCATCGTGAGGGTGTGGTGGCCGTTGTGTTAGTTTCGGGGCTTTTGTGGCATCCAAGATCGAGCGAGATCAAGGTTAATATGCAAGATAATGAAATGACCAAAGTTTGATAAAGCGAGTGACGAGAACTGAAAGATGTATGAACGACCTGGACAACCATGGAACGAAAGAAAGAAAACGAGGAATGGGTAAAATAAAGAAGAACACGAAGAAGAGGAATAAAAAATAAAGACTGAGATCAGATCAGAACGCAGCAGAAATAAACACGACCAAAGCAAAGCAGCAAAGTCAGAGAAAGGGGCTCATTTCTATCTTCTCGTCCGCGTCCTAGAATCATAAGAAATGAAAATCCGTATCCCAAAGCGGCATCAATATTCAGAAATCAATAAACAACAGAATCGACAGCACAGAGTCCTAACCTAAACTAACACGAAGCCAAGGGTCTGGCCAGCTAAAATCCCTGTCATTAACATCAGCAATACAATAATGAAGAGGGGAGTCTAGTTCAGGTTTGGTATTGATCTCTGATTGTATTGACGTTCTTACTTGGAAATGTTGTCGATTTCGAGATCGCTGATGTTTGATTAAGGTTTGTCTGTGTAACACTGTCAACGTCAATCAGGCTAATAGGCCGGCCACAGTAAATGTAGTTAATATTACGGGATTTGTTCCCTTCTCTTTCGTTTCTGTTCCTTATTTTTTCCTTTTTTTATAATCTTGATCGTCTTCTTCTATTATATCAGGGCCAGCATGTTTACAATATTTATTTAGTTGGTCAAGTTTTTCAAAGAATGAATAAAAATTACAGTAGAAACGAAATATTCTAGAAAACAAACCATAACCGAATCATATTATTCAAACACTTATATTGGACGTTGTGAACACGATTAACGTCAGTAAACCCGTACCTGCGTGAAGCTGTATTACATAAAAAGCATTAGCATAACCGATATCCTTATATCAAGATCCCTCTACCGAGTATCTCGCAAACTGAGCTTACGCGGTACGTCTTGGCGCCCCATATCCACGTGGGTCCTCCTTACCACATCGGATCTAAGTAGGTGCACCGGTGCCGCTATGGTTTTCTGGAGAAGCCCTGCAGCTGAACGACGGCATCCACCTCGTCGTCATACTCGTACGGTAGCTGGGTAAGCATTACACCTCTCGCATATGCCACTCTTGACACTGATAGAACTCATGACACTCACTCTGGACACCTGCTCGTGTGGTGTTGCAGTGTTCTCGTATGGCTGCTTGGCGATATGCAGCCATGCCGTGTTCCGCGCAGGTGTTTTTCGTCTTCCTCACCTCTGATGCACTACGGAATAGCCGTCTGTTATCACCGAGCCCTACGGGGCTGGGCTGACATGTAATACTCCGTAGCACCTGCCGATTCTGCCGCTGCCTCTATTTTTGGAATATATGCCGTTCTCTCTTCGTGTCGTCGACTCATATTACGGAGGCCTGCTGCGAATGCTTTGGCCACGGCGGCATGACTCCTCAATGTCGGTAGATTTAGCTTTTTGCTGCTATTTTGCTATTTTGACTAAGCTGCTTTTCTTAGCCCAGATCCATCTGCTATTGACATCTCCGTACTTTGCACTTAGCTCTGCCGCCATCCGCCATTCGCCTTCGTCACTCTCCCGCCGTAAAGCGCAAGACCCTGATATCTCACCCTTTTATCTCATTTCTGGCCCCATCAGTTCCTACTACTTTGAAATGCCGCGTCTGGCTTCGTCTTTCGTCATCGTGGCTCGAGTCTGCCTTGGGGAGTTGTCATCTCCGCTCGGGCTTAAAAGAATGCCCGGATGAATCGTGGCAAACTACAGCCCTTTCGTCCCCGAGATGCATCAAAGATAGATCAGATTAGAGCTCCTCTTATACTTTGTATGGCAGCAACTGAGGGGCAACCGGCAACGAAGATGGCAGAATACTCCGTAGAGAAGAAGCTTAAGACCCCGTAAGGTGATTACGCAACGTGTGCGGATCTGTCGAATACGGGCCTGGGATATATCTTATCCCCTGTTGTGTCATTTGTCTCATGCCTCTTAAGTCCCATATATTTGCACTGTGTTCGGACAACTGCCATCATTCCGAGCAAAGTCCTCATTCCTCCTCACCTTTCCGTACAGGGACGTAGCTAGGGGGATCAATTACGTAGCACCCTTGCAAGTGTCGAAACTACATACATGAATAATTGACAATTCAAGACAAGCTGACAAGGTGATGGGCGGCGCACAGTAATCTTTTGTAGTCAAAAGAATTAATGGGCAAAATATGCGTAGCAGCAATGTATTCCGCGTTGCAATTCTCTGGGTCTTTGTATGATTGTGCCTATGTCTTTGTGAAATAGGTGGTTTTAATATTGCACCTCTATGGCGACATTCGTTTCCCCGGCGTAGCCGCTTGCCTACAGCCCTGTATGAGGAGCCCGTGAGCTATGAGCCGGTTAGCCGATGAGCCCAAGAGATCGTAGATGGCGAGGCTATGCTGGGTGTACGCGCAGCACCCACTCGGCTTAAGATGCCGCCATCCAATGCACCACCCTCGGGCTCTAGGATCTACTCTGTTCAAATTCCAGCAAACAATAGCAGGAGAGAAAACAGAAAACAAACGAAAAAGAAAAAGAAGACGAAAAGGAAGAAGAAGAAAGTAGCTCTCTAGCGTGACCCCTCTTCTACATATCATCTCAGTCTATCTGTCAGATCCAGTCAAACTGCGGGTCGCAGGGTCAGAAGGTACTTGTCTACCTACTCACAATTACCCATGTGTTGCTGCTTGGCTCTCGCGGCTCCTGTCGTGTTCGCTTCCTTAGTATATATTCGTGGTGCCCCCCCTCGCCGGCTATCTGTATTTTCTTTCCTCTACTCATCATCTTCACACCACGTATCTTTCTCTCCCTCGCATACCTCCACCTCACCTCACACATCACAATGTCGGCACAGGATTACTACAGCTCTGGCAGCGGCCATCAGGGCAGCTCTAACAACTACGTATGTATCCTATAACCTCGTGGTTCATTTTCTAGCGCCTACTAACACTGGCAGAACAACAACAACAGCAGCCAACAGAGCTATAACCAGGGGCAGCAGTCCGGACAACAGCAGGAGGGCCAGGACGGTGAGCGTGGTATTGGCGCTTCCCTGCTCGGCGGCGGTGCTGCCGGTTACGCTGCCCACGCTGCCGGCGGCGGCAAGCTCGGCACCATTGGTGGTGCCCTTGCTGGCGCCCTCGGTGCCAACGTCCTCGAGCACTTTGTCGAGAAGAAGAAGGACGAGCACGACTACAACAAGCAGCATCAGCAGCAGCAGTACAGCCAGGGAAACCAGGGCGGCTACAATCAGGGTGGCAACCAGGGTGGCTACAACAACCAGGGCGGTCACCAGGGCGGTCACCAGGGTGGCCACGGTGGTCCCCAGGGCGGCCCCGGCGGTCCCGGAGGTCACCACGGAGGCGGTGGCTTCTTCGGGGGCCACGGCGGCCATGAGGGCGGCAACCGTGATGGTCCCCAGGGTGGTTTCGGTGGTCCCGGCGGTCCTGGTGGTCCTGGTGGCCCTGGCGGCTTTGGCGGTCCTGGTGGCCGTAATGGTCCCGAGGGTGGTTTCGGCGGTCCTGGTGGCCCTGGTGGCTATGGTGGCCCTGGTGGCCCCGGCGGCCAGGGTGGCTACGGTGGCCCCGGTGGCCAGGGTGGCGGTGGCCGCTGGTAAACACTAGACACCAAACGTGTTTGCCTAGTGTAAAATGTTTTGCGTTTTGTTCTAACTTATGATATCAACCACCTCACTATGAGTACATAATCAATTACAATCTTTTATTAAACAGTAATACTAAAATTGCATCACTAACAACACGAACGAATGTAATATAATATTGAAGTAAATTGAAAACCCTAATCAAGAGAAGAGAGCGGTATGAGATCTAAGTCGAAAACAAACGACACCAAATCAGATAAACAAGACATTCAAGATAGCCTTCACTTAAAGGCGCCTCCATTTCGTAGACCGTTCATGAACCGCACAAACTCGGGTCCGACTATGTCAGGCTTCTCATACATTGGCGCATGCCCTGCTCCGGCAACCGTTAATGAGGTGACCGTCTCAAAGTTGCTTGCCACCCACACAGCCTCGGCCAGAGGGTCGGTCCAGTCGGGGTCCTTGTCACCCATGACCACCAGCGCCGGCTGGCTCTTGACCTTGGGCAGGAATGGCGTCACTTCGTCGTGGTTGATGGACCCTGACAGGGCCTGGAATGCTGCCCACCGCTTTCCCTCGCTCCGTGTCAGCAGAGCAGTCGTTGACTGCGCACGGGCCTTGGCGTTGTCGGGACCCAGACCGGGCCACATGGTGGCTGCGTATGTCTTCCAGATCCATGGGCCCCAGGGCCGCCACAGCATGACGGCCATGGCAACCCGAAACACAGCACCGATATTGCCGTTGCGCAGGAACGGGCCCAGCAGCACCAGGCCGGCAACGAGATCGGGGCGCTGGCCGGCTGCGATTGTGGCGGCACCGGCGGATAGCGAGGCACCGGCCAGGACCACCTTTTCGGTAGCAGACGAGCGCAGGGCCTCGGCGACTTTGATAAAGTCAGACGCAGTGGCAAGGTCGCCGCACTGCGTGAAGCTAGTGGACGATTCGCCGAGGCCGCGCAGGTCGACGAGGGCCACGCGGTAGCCGGCGGCAACGAGCTGGTCGGCAACCGGGTAGTAGGCATCGCGGGTATCGCCGAGGCCGGGAGAGCAGACAATGAGAGGTGCAGCGGCATCGCTACCGCGGACCTCGACGGCTAGCTTGCCGCCGTCGTTCTCGATGAACTGAACGGACATGGTAGTGTTGATATGTGTGATTATGTAATAATTGCGTGTAAGTGAAAGTGACAGGGGTGTTTGTTAGAAGGTGCTCGCTTGGGTCAATGTTGGGCTTGTTGATGAGGATATTGGTGATGGGAGAATTGTATTTTTGCCAAGAAGAGGAGATAAGACGACTCTTATATAAATTCTGGTCGACTATCAAACATCCAGCAACTATCCAGCCTTTTAAAGAGCTGCCTGCAGAGTTCCACGATGAAGCTGTCGTTTGGGCGAGCTCGCCTTTTTTTCGCGCCCGAGTCGGGTGCGTTCCCTGCAAGTTTGTACTATTTATGTGGAGCAGCCGCAAAATGGTACATCCACTTTGCTCGCTTTGACCATGTACCTTCACACTTTACATACTAGCGAGAGTACATACCTGACGGCGTATACGTTTTTGAGCGAGCGCATCCCCTAGCCCACAACTCGCCATGCCTTGCAAATGTAAGCATTTTACCATCGTCAATACTGATAGAGATACCTTGGCTACTGAGGCTCACCAAAACAAAAACTGTATTTCTATGTTTTCTAATATATTGTAACAAACAAGACTGTCAGCATTCGCACACTTGCTGTAAAGAAGCAGATTGGCAATATGTATGCCACGCCACTGAAAAGAGCTGAGCATCAGAAGCACATGCAATAACAGAGGACAACGTGTCTATATCATTAAAAAACACACAACAAAAGCAGAGCATAGAATGGCAAGCAGAAAGAAGACGCGTTCGTGTTGACATGAACATATCCCGTGGGACGTTGGAAATTGGGAGAACAATACAAGCTTTTGGTAGCTGTCGTCATGAATATCAGAAAGAGAAAAGGAGAAAAGGAGAATAGAAGAGATGAAAAAAGAAAGAAAAACAGGAGAACAGAAGAAAGAAAGAAAACGCCGTTCACAACACCATGCCAAAGAAACCCATTATACCCATAACCTTCCGAAGAAAAAGAAAGAGCCCTCATAAAAACCACAGCTACACCTTGAGCTTCCATGTCTTGTGCTGGCCTGTGCCAGTCCGCTCCGCCAGCGCGTCGATTGAGTTCTTGATCTGTGCCTTTGTGCACTTGCCGACAAACTCGACAGACAGGATCTCCACGATGCCCAGCTTGGTCATCTTGGCGTACTGCAGAATGCCCTTTTTCAGGTCCGGCACGAACTCGGCTGCGACACCAGCCTTTTTGGGGTCCGCCGGTGGCGCTGGCGCTGCCGTCGTGGCGGCTGCTGTCGTCGCGTTGGTGCCTGCGGCCACCGACCCGTTCAAGGCGGCAAAAGCGTCTGCTGGTGTCGCTGGTGGCTGTGATGCTGCCTTTGCTGCCTTTGCTGCCTTTGCTGGTGCTGCCTTGGACTCGACAGCCTCGACCGGCTCTGGTTCGTCCCAGTACTTTGTCGAGAGAGGATCAATTGGTCCGCTGTGGTCAAGAATAAACTCCATGCGGAAATTGCTGAGCTCCGGCCTCGGCAGAGCGCCTCGTCGACTGCTGCTCTCCAGGTTCTCCCAGCAGATGCCCGTGCTGTCAGGCTCCATGCCACCTGAAAAGGCTGGCCGCAGCGGCATGCCGCCCTCTTCCGAATCGTCCAAAAAGTCTGACATCTCGCCGTCATCGTCGTTCATATCTTCTTCGTCGTCATCGAGGTCGTCGACGTCCTCGCCGTCGCCGTCATCCACCCACTCCGCCTCCGAGTCATAGTCATAGTTGAGGGGAAGAACGGTCTTGATCAGCGGGTTGCGTGCCAGTTTTGACAGGCGCGCCTGTGGTGGCTGACTGGTTATGGTCCCAAGGTAGGCCGGGCGCACATCTTCGCGGAAGAAGAGGTACTTCATGGACACTTTCTTGAGAAGGTCGAGTGCCATTTTTGTTTGGGCATTGCTGCTGCCTGCACCGTATCCTGAGTCGTGCATGGCGTTCATAATCTTGCGCACGGAAGGCCGTGTTGCTGCAGACTGCCCGCGCGGCAGTGGCCGCTGCTGCTTATCGCAGGGCAGGTGGAAGTAGTCGACGGCCGATGCTGACGAGAAGGGCTTGCGCGGTGCAAAGTCGCCACGTGCACCGGACAGGTGCTCGTCCAGGATGCGGGACTTGGCCTCCTTGGTCTCGTCGTCCATGCCGTAGAGATGGGTGGCCATGATGACATTCTCCTTGATAAAAAACGGCTTGAAGATGCGGTCGTACTCGGAGACTTCGGCGACAGCGGCCGCTGTAGTGGCGGCATCGGACGCGGACCCCTCGACAGCAGCAGAGGCACCTTTTTGTGGTGAAACGGACGCCTTGACTGGTGACGGTGATGCATTTTTGTGTGGTGATGTCAGTAGCAGCCCGGAAGCGGATGTGCTTGTTGCTGCCGAGTTTGATGTGGATGGTGTTGTGGATGTGGTCGAGGTAGCGGAGGCGGAGGCAGACGTGTTGCCAGTCTTGAAAAAGGAGTTGAGCCGAAGCTGGCTGCGCTCCTTCTTGTTCTTGGCTTCCTGGACCTTGCGCTCTTCGTCTTCCTTTTCTCTGCGCTTCTTTTCCTTTTCGTCGGCCTTGCGCTGGTCTTCCTCCTCCTTCTGCTTGCGCTTCTTCTCCTTTTCGTCGGCTTGGGCCTTCTTCTTGGCGTCCGCCAGCGCCTTCTGCTCGTCGCGCTCCTGCTTCTTGGCGGCCTCGGCCTTTTCCTTCTTCTCCTTTTCGAGTTTGCGGGCGGCTTCGGCCTTTTCTTTTTCCAGCTTCTTGGCCGCCTCGGCCTTCTCCTTCTCTTGTTTCCGTGCGAGGTCCGCCTTGGCCTTTTCTTCGCGCTCGGCCGGCGTCAGCTTTTTCCGCTTTGCGGGGGGCTGTCCGTTTGTGGAAGAGGGCGAGGACGTTGTAGACGTGGCCGCAGTAGACAACAGCTTGCTGCCGGCAGGTGGCGTGCCGTCAATGGTGACGACAAGCTGGGGCAAGCCAGCATCGGATCCAGGCTTGCCGGGTGTTGCAGGCATGCTGCTGTTGCTGCCGGCATCAGTCATGAGCGACATGGGGCGGTCTGACATGTCCGAGATATCGGAGAGGGGAGAGTCCGGTGGCGAGTCGGGCGGCAGGTCGGTCGTGTGGGCAGCAGTGTTCTCCTTTGCGTCAATCACCATGTCATCGGCATCGGTCACGAGCCGCAGTTTGCTGGGCGTGGCAGGCTTGTTGGGCAACTTCGACTGCTTTCCAGCCGACAGAAAGTCCTGGAGCGTGCGTTTCCGGGACGGGGTCTCTGCACCGCCGCCGTCCTGGACGTTCGGCGACATGGCGAGCAGAGGCATGGGCAGGATAGGAGGGATCGGGTCGTGCTGAGTCAATAATCGAGGCCAGCGTTGGTGTCTAAAAGTCAAGTCAAGTGAACAAGTCGAGTGAAGAAGTCGAGTGAAGAAGTCGAGTGAGGAAGTCGAGATAACAGACAGCTCGTGATGGATGACCGAATGATACAACGTGATAGAGACAAAGAATGAGAGAAAACGTGTACGAGACGCGTGAATGTGAATGACCAGGTAAGTAAGTGCCTTTGCGTGCCTCACACTCTCCTCTTTCCCATTGCACTTTACCTGTTCGTAAATGGGTGGACCCGTACCCGTGCGTGGAGGGACAGGGAAAACGCGTCCGTTTGGCGTCGCGGAACGGACTTGCTACTACTAAAACGCGGTCTGTATGCCCCACACAGCTGTTAAAGTGTGGCTTAATGTGGCTGACAGAGGGGCCCATTTTTATAGATGACATAATCAATATCTTACGTACTGACATCGAATAAGTACTTTTGGCGTATCCAAGTTACGATGTTCTGTGATAGTGAAAAGTTTTTACAAACTCTTGCAAAGCTTGACCAAATAGAAGAATCGGTATGCATGGAACAGATTGCGTTCTTGGAGGCGACTTATTCTGGCATCGGGCACGCTGCTCAGTAGCCTCCGTAGAGCCGTAGAGCCGTAGAGGCGTTGATGCTGCGGCCCACTCGTCGTCATGGCATGTTTCGGCATTACGGAGTAGTAGCCCATGACGTATTCATCAGGAGTAAGCCGAGTCCTACAAGAGCCACACAAGAGTGTCTAGAGCGTGCATCCAAAGCATTGTGCTGGTGATATTAGAAGGTAGCGCGGTATCGCGGTATAGTTGTATGGACGCAGAGCTGCAACAGAAAATACATGTACAAGAATGTTGAGCCCGAAAAGAAAACCAAAACCAAAATGATAGCCAAATAATGCAAGAGATATACAAGAAAGCTGGATCCCTCATTTTCCCTGGGACCAAACAGCAGCGAGTGAGGCGTAGACGTAGACGTACAACGTAACGTGAACATGTGAGAACGTAACGAAGAAGAGAAAACTCCTGACAATGGTAGAAGACAGATGCCATTGGTAAGAAGGAAATTAGGAAAGCAAAAAGGAGAAAGGAGAAAGGAGGAAACGAAAGCAGACAACATGATTAGATTATGGCTTGTAGCGAACGTAGAGCGAGCGTGGTATAGTAGCATGAGAGCAAAGGACGATAGGAGATGGAGGAGATGGAGGCGCCAAGCCGGCTTAATCGGGGTTGGCAATGAACAGACGGCCAGTGGACAGAGTCATTGTGCGCTCGTCGACACTGCCCCGGCGGCGCAGATCTTCGGGGTTGCGCGTGCTGCGCTCGCGTGTGAGGGTGGCATTGGCCGAGCTGTTGGCAGCCGCAGCTGCGACTCGTCCCGCACCCGCCGCCGCGAGGTCGGGCACATTGTCGGCACGCTCGGCGGAGCTGCCGCTTGCAGTGCTGCGCGCCTTGCCGCTCGCGGCGTCGTCGCGCGGCAGGGCTGTGTCGTCCACGAGGCTGCCTGGCCGCTCCGGGGTCTTGCCTTGGAGCGAGTTTGTGCCGGATGTCGGGTTGAGAGCGCCGGTGGAGGTGCGGTAGGGTGGTCCGCGGCGGCCGCTGGCAGTACTACTGCGACCGCTGCTACCAGTACGCCGGTGGTTGGGCGCGCGGGCCATAAAGCCAGTCTCTTCGTCCTCGCTGTCCTCGGGCTCGACCTCGGTGGCACTGAGTCGCAGCGGCACACCACCAATACCGACATAATTGCTGTCGGCGCCATAGCTGCCGATTCCAAGCGTGCTCGACTTGCCGTGGTGGCGGATCTTGGCGGCGACCTTTCCGCCAGCGGAGCTGAGACCGGTGCTTGTGCGTCCACCGCCGGGCCCGCCAGGGAACCCGCCGAGGTATGCACTGGAGCCACTGCTGCTGCCAATGATTTCGCGGTTGGCCCGTATACGGGCAGCACGCTGCTGGGCAGTGATGCGGGGATCTTCAAACTGGGCACGCTCGCTCCAGACGGTGCCTTTTTGGCGGCGCATGAGAGCGACATAGGAAGCCTGGTTGGTAGAGGCACCAGAGCGCGACGAGGTAGATCTTCTAATGGCATCGTCGGCGTGGTTCGTGGTCGGACTCGTGCGGTATGCAGCAGGCGGAACCATGCCGCCGCTGGACACGGTGCTAAAGGTGTTGACAGAGGCGGAGCGCTGCGCATGTGTGATGTGTGATTGTTGTTGGTGCTGCTGCTGATACTGTTGCTGCTGGGGATGTTGCTGCTGCTGCTGGTACTGGCCGTGCATTTGCATTTGCAGAGACAGTTGCGGCTGCTGCGCCGTGGGGAAGACGTTGGAGGAGGTTGTGCGTGTTCGGGAGTGGTTGTACATTTGTGACGGGTCGACGGGACGCTGCCGCGCCGTCATTTGGGCTTCAAACATGGTTGGTGGCCGAGGATGTAGAGAAAGGGTAGAGACGAGGCACAGAGGAGGAAGAAAAGGGGAGAAGAAAGTAGGTAAGAGAAGATGGAGAGACAAGGCGAGAAGGGGTCTCGTATTCCGATTCCACCCTGATTGTTTCGAGTCTTGGACGGATCGTCGGGGATTGTCGAGGAGCAGAGGTCGAGGTCTAGGCAAAGGTCGCCCGACGGAGACGACTACAGCGACATTCGAAGAGGAGAGGCAGAAGAGAAGAGGACGGGTGTGGGTGTCGTGATCTGGAGTTGTACGGATGAAACGAGCAGCGAGTACGAGAGGAGAGGAGAGAAGCAGGCAGAGAAGCAAGCAGAGTGTGGAGTATGGAGAGGAAGAGGAAAATGGTAAGAGGAGAATGGCAAGAGGGAAGAAATGCCGCTAGCAGACCATGCCGTCACAGTGTGCGAATGACGAGCAAGGGAGAGGAAGACGGGAGAGAATCGTGAGGTCGAGGGAATGACGACGAGAGACACGGAACAAAGAGTTTGGGAAGCGTTGAGGCAAAGCGAATAACGAGGGGAACGGGCCTTAAAAGGAAGGACAGGATCGGAGGATAGCTGGAGAGGTGTGTGGTGTTTTATGGGTATGGATGGGCATGGGTATGGGTATTACGAGATGGTGCGAGATAAAGGCTACGGAACACAGTAGAGGCAGAGACAAGCGACAGCGATGGGGGACAGAGGCAGAGGGACAGCGGAAGGCTTGGAATGGCCCAGAAAAAAGGTTGGCGGGCAGACTAGGGCGTTCTGGGATTTTAGTGGTCAGGTTGGGTTGGATTAGTTATGGCGGCTCCTTCCTCGTTGGGATATATCTTTAATATATATTTTAAAAATGAATTTATTTATGAAAGGAAAAGAGAATTCTTCAGTCGCCTCTCGACTTGAGAAACTAGGCATGTTGATAAGATGCCATAAGATACCAGACGAAGATATCCGATGAAGAGTCGAGTGAACGTGCAGACGTGCGAGGTTGAATGCTGAAAGACAAGCAAATCGCTTATGAAAGACTCCTGTTGGGCTCACGGCGGCTGGCCTTATGCCGCCATTGGCCAAACAGGAGACGAGAATACAGACAACAAACACACAACACGCGCAGCACAACACAGCAGCACAGCGCTCGCTGAGTGGCCAGTGATCGACAGATGTGTGTCTTTAACGTTGCATGGCTCCCGTAGCGCCGCCGGCGTGATGCATGTAAGCTCGTTGGACAGGAAAAGAACAGGACAAAAAGAGAAAGCGGACGATAAAAGTGAGAGAAACGGGAAAGAGGCTGTGTTGGTGTGTGGATGTGGGGCAGCGGATTGGCTCGAGCTCTGGGATTCTCTTTCATTTGTCTTTTTGTCTTTTTGTCCTTTTGTCTTCTTGTCTTGTTAGTAGTCTTCGTTTTTCGGCTCCTTGCCTTACCACTTTACCTGCATGACGCTTCGGAGATCTGGCGTGAGGCTGTTGATTATTGTCTTGGTATCGTCGCCGTAGGAGAGGACCGACTGGATATGGCGATGGATGACACCCGCTTCTTCCGTTTTGCCGTTTGTCTATTCGTCCTTTTGCCAGCAGGAGTACGATTTGCTGTTTCTTATTCCTTGGCTCCTCCTCACAAGGCGCAGATAGCCGTTCGACAGACAGCCTGTCCCCTCGCATTTGCGCCTTGTTTCAAGCCAGATCCAAGCAGACACACCAGATATCTCGACGGGGTTGCTAGCTGGGAATAAGAAGCAGGAGGCAGGCAGGCAGGCAGGGTAGGTAGGGGGCCGGGAGGGTAAAGAGGGGAAGCCCAGCTGTTCTTTGTCTCCGCGAGAGTGATTAGTGACCCGCCACCGACAGCAATGCTATGACGAGATGTGACATAACAGCTGACATATTTATGAAAATCATACAACAATCGACGACGTTTTGATTCTTCGTCAAAGCATCTGCACATCGAGATTCGCATGCAATAGAATGCCCTTCTAAGAGTCGAATACAGGGAATGCAACGCGTGAGGCAAGGCGGAAATAGCGGGCTCTCTGGGCGCGGAACGAGCAGTTAGATAGAGCCTCCCCACACGGTAATAGCAGAGCTCTTATTACTTCCTCTTGTGCAGTGAGTGCCAGAGTCGTCGGTGGCTCTTCTGTCTGTGTTTTCCTACTCGTTGCTACTCTGTCGCTCTTTGCTTTCAGTCCTTCCTTTTTCTCTCTACTCTCACAGTCTTTCTCCGCCAAGCGCTACGCTTTCCTGTTTCGGCGTATTCCCCTTCCTGTCCTGCCTAGCTAGCACTCTTGGCCTTCTTGCTACTCGCCAACAGGAGGTGTCATGTACAGTGGCACACACACTTTTGTGAGGGGTGGTGAGCCTACGACGTACGCTGCCAGTATGTAGAGGTGAGAACGCCAATAAGATAAGCAATCGAGCGGAGGTGCAGGCTCGAGTGAGACAAAGATAAAGGCGCCGTGAAAGTACCATCATGCTCGTTGCGATTTCGACACCCTCAACAGCTTTAACGCTGCTATGTGATACATTGATTCCTCGATTGGGCCTTCTGCTACTTTGCACGAGCTGAAGACTGCATGGCACTGCATGTCGATCATAGACGAGCACAGGTGGGAGAGCCGGGTTCGGAGAGGGACCAGTCGATGGGCCAGGGAGGTCGGAGAAAGGGCAAAAGAGAAGTCGCGGCGGATTAGGCGGTTCGTTGGGAGCCGTACGCACCGCGGAGGCCGAAACGTGGCACGCTTGCAATCAGGCACATGGAAAAAGAGAGGCCAAACTGGCAAATAGAAAGACAAGTACAAAATATGGCTAATCCATGAGAGTGTGGATGGCAGGTGGAATATCGACACTTTCTACAGATAGCCGCAGTAGTGGGTTCTGGTAGATAAAAGAGGAACAGGAGAGGAAGAAGACGCAGAGGAAGAAGAGAGACCAGAAGACAGAAGAGAGAGAAAAGAAAAGATGTCGGCTGTCTGCTGTCCGTGTCCATCTTCTTGCTTCGTGCCCGAGATATTCCACTTGCTAGCGACTACCGGCGTCTGTCAAGGCGCGCTCCTTTTTGATTTCCTTTTCTCTTGTCTCTCTTCCGCCTTGTCTCCGGCCTCGTCGACTATCTCTCGGCGTGGATCCCAACAATTCAACCACATGACATCCCATTCACCGTCGTATCTGACATCACTCCAAGGCTGTCTACCCAAAGAGGCAAATCCCGGTCGAGTTTCGGCGCTTCTCGAGGCAGAACTACTCCGTACCCAGCTGTCAACCAACTCGTATCCTCCCTCTGTGCCCTCCCCTACAGCTCTCGTATTGGTTATTGTTATCGTGCCCTCCCGTTCTTTGTTCCTTGCTCTTTGTTACTGATACTTTGTTCGTTTGTTCATCTCTTCTGTTTTTCGTTCTTTTTTCTTCGCCCCACAAGGGTCATAAACCTTATTTCATACGAGAACTGACGTAGTTCTGTTTATCAAGTCGCGTTGTTATATTTTATTTCATATGTTTCTACATTTCCTCATATATTATCATCTTACGATTACGTCTGAATAGTAATGCCCCGTCGTAAATGTCGAGCATTCTCCATATATCCCGGAGGCCTTCTCCTTTTACAAGTTTCTTGAGTGTCCATTCTACCTCGTGATACTATGGCCTTTAACCCAGCGTCTATTCGAGACAGTTTTCAAACAAAGAATCAAAGAATCAAAGAACGAAAAAACGAAGGAAGTGCTCCGTCATGGAACTATACTACCACGCGCTCATGCAATAGCACACCTGCTAAGACTGCCAACTTGGAAACTGCAACAATGCAACTGTATCAACCCCCAGACAGACCACGCCAGCCAATACCGTCTTCCACAGAGTCGTAGTGCACCGGATACAGACGTCATTGCTGTTCGTTTATTCTTTCACATCTCACCGGCCGATGCACCTCTTGGACCATCATTCATGGACCGATACTCTGTGACAATGCTAGCGTGCCACGCGCTGTCAATCAGTGAATCAACATCCTTTCTCCTCTCATGCACGATGCTACTCAATAAATGCTTACTCCGTGCGCACAGTTCCCTGTATTCAACGTCGCACATTATTTCATCACCATAACCTATCAGTAAGGATGCCTCGCTTGCATCGGTTGCAGGAGCAGGCGATCCGGTCGTGTGAACCATTGTGTAAACGGCGCGTTGTTGCCAGTGCACTGTCAGTGCGTCTCGGTATTTCTCGGTATGATGCGCGCATGGTGATACAGCTCAAGGGGTCAAGCTGTGCTCTTAACGCGCGTCGTTATAGTGAGGCTGTATGTCGTGCATTGCTTCTGCATACTATCTTACATACGGCTTTTTATACCTACACACTGCTGCAGCTCGCCGTCGCCGTCACCGCTTATCGCGTCAGTCGTTGTGCCCGTCTCTGTGTCCGCCGGCTTGGCTACCCTGGGCTGTATGACCTGTACCTGCCACGTTACAGCATGTATATGCTCAAATTCGTATGGAAACGAATAATATGATGGAAATTTGAAAACTCAGAAATACACAACCGACACAACTGTATCATCGTGCAGCCGGGTAAGCCGGCATACGACCGGGGTCTATCCTTGTGTCTAATTACAAGTGGTATTTTCGGATGGCCTCGTACCATTCAGCTGGGTCCGTAGCAGTCGTGCAATGGGCTCTGGCCGTGAATGGTACGTTATTGCATTGTCGGACAGGAGTGTATGCGGGTGACTGGTGATTTGAATCTGAAAGTCAATATCAAAGTTGACGTCCGGACCGACAGCCGGGTGCAGCCTCGCCGTTGATTACTCTTTTTGGATCGGCTCGACGACTCGCTAATTATACTCGATGTCTGCATTTTGTAATCTTTTAGAAAGCATTCCTATCGTGTCCTTAGTATATTATTTTCTAATAATCGAATTTGCTTACATCGAGAACATTTGTAGGGGATGTGCTGTACTTAAATTGATATAACTAAGAGCAAATACTTTACTCACAGATCCAACCAACAAGAACAGTCTTGTTACCACGAATCAAATTTGAATAGGAAGTTTAAAGTATTTATATCCCATGGCACAAAGGGCTATGTAGAAATCAACAGCATCGCTGACACCGTTGGCTAGTATATAGGATGTTCACGAGTCCATGTATTTATATGTACGGAGTAGATGCCTGTTGTATCTAAAACATCCTCTACACTACTCACTAAGCTGTTGGTGAACATCTTGATCATAGACCAAGCCCTGATGTCCATCTGAAATCAGTATAAATGAACCGTGATGCCACTGCTCTTGACTTTATTTCGTATATAGCACCACTACCAATCTAGATCAAGAACAGGCACCACCATCACATACGGGCAAATAATATATATTTTAGTAACTTATTGCAACTTTTCTGTTTTGCTAGAGATATAAGCTATGATATATCCAAACCTGGTGGAGAGAAGGCGAAGGCAAAATATCTGGGACCAGAGGGAAACGGAGGAGTGGGAACAGTGGTGGCCTCAGGTGGACGCAGAGGCTGAAACCATACAGAAAGAGTATAAAATGGAACCGGAAGAGATGGATAGATTTAAGCTTTGTGTGAAGAATGAGGCGCGCGCCTCGAGAATAGTTAACGAGGAGTGGGAACGTTGGTATATGAAGAGATGATGGAGCACCTCGAGCGCGAAATGAAGCACAGAGAAGCCATGTGGGATATTGTTTGGAAAGGCGAGCTGAGAGTTTTCTTGGTCAAATATGAAGCACAGCAACGTCGCAAACAGACGCCAGCTTTGGGGCACTCGCCTTTAGAACGTGTCTCTACCCTGCAGCCCTCTGACAACAATCGCCACCACGGACAGGACGCACAAGGACGCCATTATCTAGGACCAGACGCTGATACGCACCATACTTTAAACTGGTAGCCAACTGGTGATATATGGGTGCCATGATATCTTGAAGGCACTACTGACTCTCACCTCTTCTTTCCCCATTTTTTTTTTAAAGATTTATCTCGCTTTAGTTTTCACTTTATATGAATCATGATCCTTACTGCTTGGACGGTGTTTTATGATTATGCTAATGTGACAGCATAAATATTGTCTTTCATCATGACTTTAAGCCGACAGAATAAGAAGACTCGTCGACAAGGCGGGAATGCTCTGCGCCGACAGCTTGCTGCCGGATAGGGACCATTCCAGCTTGCCCCATGCAGTTGTCTTGACCGAGGTGTACAGTGCAGGAAGCGCAATCTCGCGAGGGCCACCGGATGTGTAGTTGTTGTAGCCGCTGTTGACAATCGACACGAGCAGCTCACTGCCGCGCTTCCAGCATGCAATATCCACCTCGGGCGCCGATGCAATCTTGAGGATGATAGGCGCCGCATTGCCGACAATAAAGTCCACAACGGGCGACGCCGTTAGGACCTTGGCCAGCTGGCCGTGTGCTGCCGGCAGTCCATCACCCGAGGCCACGGGGTACACCCATGAAATAATACCCTTGGCACCGTGATTCACAGCCACCAGAGTCATCGCCCACTCCTCGTCAGGCGTTGGGTCGCGGGCCCAATAGCCTTCACCATTGAAGCTCTGCGGGTTGTGGATCTTTGTCGCTGGCCACCGGCCCTCAATGTACGACTCGTACCGGAACAGATCGTCGAGGCGGTCACCGACATCGCGCACAGCATGGTCACCGCCTTCGCAGTTATCACAGCCGCAGTCGCCGAGCGTCGTGTTGCACGTCGTGCCCCATTTCGACCATGTCGTGTTGATGCCAATGGGGTAGACGTCCTCCATGATGACGTCGGCCGAGCCTTCCGTGTACTCGGCAAAGTAGTAGTTTTGACAGTTGAGCACAAGTGCCACCGGGTGGTACGGATCGACGCTGCGGATGGTGTCGCGGCAGTCCTTGGGCGCTGAGAAGGGATCCTGGTGACCGTCGGGCTCATCCGAGCTCCAGTACGAGAAGAGGGCGGCGTTGTCCTTGGCGGCAGCCACTTGCTCGGCAACCCAGGTGGAGTTGGTGTACTGCTCGCGCAGGTCGAACTGGAAGCGCAGGTCGGTGTCGGCCATGTATTGGAACGCTGTAGCCGATGTTGGGTACTGGGACAAGGGCGTCATGGCATTCAAGCCAAAGTCAGCATACTTGCCAATAACGCTGGCAGCCGTAGCATTGTCCGACACGTCGGCGAGGAAGCCATCGTACGAGGAGTAGAAACCGTAGGGGAAGAACGGCTCAAATGTGCTACTACCGCCGCCTCCCTTGAGGTGCCAGAAACCACCATAGGCATTGTCGAGACGGGTCACGCTTCCACCGCCTGTTGGCACCGGAAGATAGACAAGACCGCTGCTGGTAGCTGAGTACGACACGTTTGATCTGCCGTCGGGGCTGACGATCCAGCCGGTGAGTGTCACGTTCTGGCTGGCCGTGCTTGATGTGAGGCCCTTGAGGCTGAATGGGATGAAGGTGTCTTGTGTCGCCGCATCGCTGGTGAAGTTGAATGATGCCGTACCCTGTGCAAGGACTGCCGACACAGAGTCGAGAGAGATGGAGTAGTGAAGGTCCCGGTGGGTGTCGTTGCTGTACATGGTCTTGCTGGTTGCGTTGCCGTTGCCCGGGAGCGCGCTGCCAAAGTAAGGCGACAGGGTCGTGCGCACCACAAATTCGCCGTCGGTCTCGCTGTCAAGATATAAATTGTACCGCGGAGCTACCTGGACATATAGCAGAGGGCCATTGGGGTCACGCGCTGGCTCGACTGCCTGGCCGCCCGGATTGAAGCTGGGGTAGCCGGACTCGTAGACCTTGCCGCACCATCGTGGCCAGTCGGGGTTGTTGCCTGTCTGCTGGCCCAGAGCTGTGTGCAGGGTGAAGAAAAGGGCGGAAAGAAGTGATCTAGTCGGCATGGCTGCGGTTGTCTTGATCCACGTTCTGTGATATATGTCCAATGGGGCTATCCAGATGGGAAATGCTTTCTGATGTATGTTAATCTTTATGTAGTATGGTGGCCACCAAAACTCACTGTGGCAGGAGCTGCATTGACGCGTAGCAGGAAAGAGCGACCGGGAAGCTCTTTCCATCCCACACTATCTCGCATATCAAATTGCAAGCATGCGCGTTCAGATTACATGAGGAAGGAGCGGCACGAGATCTGCCGGTGTACTGCCATAAACGGAAATAGTGACGATCTACACCGTGTTCCTGTGCATTGCATGTATCTTGGTAGCGCAGAGCAAGTAATGCTGCTATTCCCCTATCAGATGTGACGCCGCCATGACTCTATCAAACGTTACAGGACTCCATGTCGCACATAGCGCCGTACAAGCTTTTGATCTAGATAGGAAGCTTGTGTCAGATAGGAAGTACTGCTGTTGTCTGTGTGCATTGGCGAGATCTACATAATGCGGACATAGTGAGCACAAAAAGACAAGCAATAATACATATATAATACACACCATCAAATACAAAGACAATGCTTGGATCTACTATTGTATAAAGCTGAGGTTTGGCAGAGGCAGACTAGCAAAAAGAGAGAAAAAGAGCAAAAAATAAATGGATGAGCTCTCTCGCCGGGAATTGAACCCGGGTCCCGGGCGTGACAAGCCCGTATACTGACCACTATACTACAAGAGATTAGCTTATTTGATGAAATGTTAAGAGACCGACGTAGCTCTTATGAAAGAGACCTCGGCGCAGATATGTAAACGAGTGATGGCAAAAGAACAGCGAACTGGTCGACAGGACGTGGATGTACTGGTAGCAGTTTTGGAAACTCGGTGGTTTCTCCGGCTTATAAATGAAATCAAAGTGCATCTTTTAGTACGTTCACTAGATTGGTATGCTTTGTACTCTGTACGTGGTCTGAGATGTATGGCATGATCCTAGAGGCTGTTGTGCCGGATCGGAGCTTTTGACTTTCAACAGGAACAGCACGACAAGGTATTCTGATCTGCTTCAAGAATCGGAAGCATAGCTGAAATATAGTATCGACGTAGCATTTGGTGTCGCAACCGTAATAGAGAGTGATCTTGAACTAGTCTCAACTCAATCTTATAGTAAGAACGGGAAACCCATGACCACCCCTGAGCCAGAGAGGAGTATCTCAAAGCAGCAAGCATGGGTCTTGCCCTGGCCGAGCTGCTCTATCCCTACGGCGTAAATTGTCCCTCACCGACAACCGCAAAGAGCCGCTCGAGGCTGCCGTTGCCACTCTCCAAACACACAGACAACACACCCCGAGCCCACAAAAATATACTACTGCGCTACTGATGTTCGACTATCGAAGCAAGTAGACGCATGGATTGAGCAGACAGTCGAAACGCTCGGTGGCCTCGATGGCGTAGTCAACCTTGCTGGTGTCATTGGACCGAATACCGCCAGACACGATGTCGCGACAATGTCCGATGAAGAGTGAGCATTTGTATCTAGCATAAACCTCACGGGCACCTTTTATTCCACTCACGCACAAATTAAGCGATGCGCGCCGCGGCGGCAAAGGAGCCCGAGGGCGCCAAGACGACACGCAGTATTGTCAATGCTGCTAGCACAGCTGGCTGGTCTAAAAGGCAACGCACACAATGCTATCTACAGTGCTGCCAAGCACGGCGTCATTGGCCTCATGCGAAGTGTAGCCAAAGAGACGGGCCGTGACGAGATCCGCATCAACGCAGTCGCCACGTACGTATCTGCACTTGATCTCTTGTGCACTATCCGGCTTACATACTGACACTAGCAATATAGAGGAATTGTTGATTCGCTAATGCTGCAGAGAATGCAATTCTTGACGAAATATTTGTGGAAGGGCAGACACCGGGTCGGCGTGCAGATCCTAGCGAAGTGGCCAAGACGATTGCTTTTCTCCTGAGTGATGACGCTTCCTTCATGACTGGCTTAGTCGTTACTGTCGATGGTGGTGAGGTATGTTAGTCAGTTTGGTATTCGTCTGAAGGCTAGAGACGTTGGATACTGTCCGTACTACATACAGAGATGACAAGAGAACATAGCTGTGAAGATAAGGAATATCAGACACCGTAAAAGCTCATAGGACTGGAGCTGTCATATTGTATTCATAGCACAGGGCCAGGGCTAAACAACAAGGACAAGACAGCAAGATAGGCAAACAGACAAATAGAACGGGTGCGAATACACTTAACTCGACTCGAAGTATTCCGGCAACAGCCCGAGATGGTCCCGCGTGACCTCGACGATATCTTTCCACTCCATCATGGCTCCTAGGCCGACGTCGCCACATGCCAAGCTTTTACTATGCCTGTTAGCAGGACTCGGGACACGACACACTGTAGCTGTAGATTGAACATACCTCATAGGGAGCAGAACCTCGTACCACCTTATCGTTTTGGATTCACTGCCGTCCTCTGCTGCTCCGTTGGGTAGTGCCGGCACGTCCCATCCGTCCCGAAGTGTGGCGAGCTGCCGCGCCGTCAATGGGTGGTTCCACATCGCCGTGTTCATGCTCGGCGCCACCAGGATCTTCTTTTTAACGTCGCTCGTGTCCCACGCCCGGATGACACACGTCAAAAGCGAGTCGCACAGCCCGTTGGCAATCTTGGCCAGCAGGTTAGCCGACATCGGGGCTACTACCAGCAGGTCCGCCCACCGCCGCAGTTCAATGTGCAGGATCGGTGCGCCCCGTGTCCATGACGGGTTCCACTCGTCGTCATCGTCGTTCTGGTAGACGGCATCGACATTGGGGATTTGTAGCAGCGACTCGACGGGCGGCTGCTCGGCGGACTGGCCGGCCAGGAAGCGCGCCGCGTTGGGAGTGAGCAGGATACGAACCGACAGATTGGGGACGTGCGCAAAGGCCTGCGCAATCAGTGGCACTTTGATACTCGCAACGGAGCCTGTGCTGTTAGTTCATGCAGCTTTTTATGATCTGTATCGCATCGCCGTATCACTCACCACTTGCTGCGAGGAGAAGATGCGTCTTTCCATCGTTGATGGCGTCGGCGACCACTTGCGCCGGCGACAGTGTTGTTGCTCCTGTACTTGATGGCATGATATTTTGTTGTAGACACTACAAGCTCATATAAGTTATTGAAAACGAGAAAGATTAAATGTATTTATAATCTCACAGTCGCCTGCATTTGTCATGGGACGTTGAAGATGTGCCTCAAGCTACGTCGAAGTTTTAGTACCAGCATCACGTGACACGATTTTCAACATTGGACGTGATATTGCGACCCATGAACTTGACAGGTTGTGATTTGGAATTTCAAGAAAGTGTTGTAAATGCAGACTTCTAAGTGTCCTTGTAAAACTTGGCTATGCCCTATTGGATTGACTATAAGTGTGCTGTTGTGCTACACATCGGCCTCAACGAGTTTGGTTGAACGATGCAAGATTATATTATCACGCTGAACTACTTTATACAAGCTGCTTTAAAGAGGGCCAACATAATGATCTTATATACTTATCATACATTGATCATTTATCTTTTCCTTCTCCTTGAAGACTGACTTCCTCAAATGCTAATGCGGTGTTGGTTCTTGGTGGAAGTGCAGGAGGAGGCCCTCTTGCGGCTGTTGCTGATTTGGCAACCTCGTCGGCCTTTTTCTCGATTCCATCGTGCTCGGTTTTGCTATCGTACGGGCTGGGGCTCGTGCTTGTGGCCTCTTCCCATGGGTTGACAGCCTTCTCATCAGTAGCTGACTTCTCCTTCTCGTCAGCCGGGGCATCTGGGACATCTTCGTAGACGCTTTTGGTCTCGTCTGCCTCGTTTGGTGGTTCCAGTGCGAGCCCGCGACGAGTAGAAGACGAGGAGGGAGATGACGAAGAGGAGACGCCTGTGTCTTCCTCGCCGCCGATTTCGGGTAATCTCTCGGACTCCGGGATGGGCAGAATCAGCACGGCATCTGACTGCGTCGATACATCGGACGTTGTATATGGCCGTCTATCAAAACTTAGTCTGCTATTGCCGTTGCTGCCGTTGGTGAGGCTCGTGCTCCGTCGATGGGGGAAGTGGAATGTATTGTAGACCGGACTGGACGGGCTGGGGTTGAATGAAAACTGCTGGCTCGGCGGTCTTGAGCGTGTGGCGGCATCGCGGATCTCGAGACCTTCCTTCTCCAGAGCGAGAACGCCGTATGGGTCTGGGTCTTCGGGGTCTGGCACGCCGAATACAGTCCCCGGATCTTCGATGTCGACATCACCTGGCGCAGGCTGGCCTTCGAGCTCCTCCATCAATTCCGAGTCAACATCGCTCCGCCCCTCGGCAGCTTTAAGCGTCTCCATGAGCATCTTCAGCTCAGGTGGACGGTACCGAACTTTGCCGGCCAGGATGTCTTCCACACCCACTGGCTCGCCGTAGAATCGCTTGTTTTCGTCGGAGCGCTCGATGATGATCGTGCCGTCAACCTGGACACCCGCATAGAAACCGCGTGATTTGAGGTACGTGAACACCGGACGGTTCGCTTCTTTCCATTTGCCGTCGTTTTCCAGCACGCCACCGGCACCGACGGGACCTGCGACGGCACTAATTTCACCGCCGAGCGTGGCGCGGATCTTGGTAAACGCCTTGAGTGCTTTGCGGTTGTTGATAACCAATACGCAGTCGTAGATGTCGACACCGACCAGGAATCCAAGGCCGGCCGTATGTAGCAGGATGCCTGACGGAGGCGACCAGGAGCCGTCCTCTTCATTGCGCGCGACCAATACACCCGAACCGCCAGCGCCGGATATCCACAGGCCCGTGCGCATAGTCGTAAAGATGGCGAGTCCGACTGCATTTTGTATGACTTTTTGCGGAATCTTCTTGATGACGCGCTGTTTCTGTTTCGGCCCGGCCGGTGTCGCGGTTTCGACTTCTGTATAGAATCCGTCCTCTAATTTGATTAGCACTATTCGCTATTCGCTACGTGAAGTGGGGGTGGACATACTGCAGAATGATCGTAGGATGCGTGCTGCTTTGTCGCTCTCCTTGTCGAGCGTTGTTGGCCAGAAGGCTTCGCTGCCGATGCGGTTCGTGAGTCGGTTGACGGGTGCGCCGAGTTTATCTGCCCATCCCCAGACCTTGTCAAAGCCCTTCTTGCTCTGCGTCTTGGTTGTCTGCCACGACGGCAGTTTGGACGTCACCTTGGTCGTCACCTTTTCCATTGTGATGTTTCTATAGTATTGGCAAAATGACGAAGCATAATGGAGAGGCGAGAAAATGGGGAGCAAGCCGATTAAGTATTAACTATCAAATGCATATGATGACGTAGAAGGGTCCACGGCACGACGGACGGCGGGCATTAGTATTGTCCTGGCTGGCCGAGCCCATCAGCATAGAGTGGCAAACAATACAGACGAGTGAGACAAAGCTAGCAATGCTATTTGCAAATGACCAAGCGCTGTAGTTCTGTAGGTCTTTGTCTCAGAGAGCTTTCCGGGCGGCCGCAACGGGTGTTAGCGCTTCGAGGGGTTATCCGAACCATCCGACGACACACATGCGCCATTATGTTCCTGGTTTATTATATTCTGACGGTTGCAGCACTTCATGCTGGCATATAAAATGTGTTCTACACATCAGATTGCTCCCTGTTGTTTCCATTAAAAAAAGGAACAAACAAGAATATAAGATAACAGATCCGACTCCCAAACTCCACACGACATAGACAGGTAAACATTATGTACTACTGCTAATTGATCTGCAGTATTCTGCCGCACTGCGCCCGGCTGCGCTTTGGCTGTGGCTGTGTTCGTCCCCCATGACCTGGAAGGCCATGTTCATGCCGCTGGCCTGGTGCCACAGGATATGGCAGTGCAACACCCAGATACCTTCATTGTCGGCGCGGAACCGAAGGACGGCGTAGCCATATGGCGGCACGTAGATGGTATCGCGCTTCAACGGGTCAACGACATTCATCGCACCACCCCGTGGCAGTTTCCATGGCACAGCAAAGGGATTGTAGTAGTCCCAGCCGCCGAGTCCCTCATGCGATGCCACAACATAAAAGTCAAAGCCGTGCAGATGGAAGGGGTGTCCTTGGGTGTCGATATTGTTGATCGTCAGCTCCACCCAGACGGGCTCGCTGCCTGTCCACGGCACGAGCTGGTGGCTGTCCCACAGAGTGCGGTCGAGTGCTAACAGAGGCGTCTCCTGGGGAACCCACATTGTATGATTGATATAGCCTTTGGGGATGAAATGGTTGTGCGACAAAATCTCGACATTGGCAAAGATCATGTACAATTTGTCTGGGACAGGCAGCTCAGTGTCAAGATCCGGACCACGAGCTTCCCGAAGATCAAACACAACGATGTCTCTGGACTCAAGGTGGGCAACTAAGCTCTTCTTGGCGACGCGGTTGGTCGTCCTGTGCCCAGACGACGCCGACTCGATCCGATATGTCCGATCTGGGGGATCTTGCCAGTTGCCAACATAGTATCTGTCTGTTAGAATTTGAGTTTCGGGATTTACGATTCATGTGGTTGATACGTACTCTCCATCGACACTGACAACAAGCTCGGCGTCAGCCTCCGCACGGCCTTCTGGCCAGGATAGAATATAATCTACTCTCTGCGCGGGATAGACGACGCCCACAGAGTTGGCTTCGGTGGCTGCAATAGGCAAGCCACCATCGATCTGGATAGTCTGCATTGTTGCGTCCACAACTGTAGTTGATATTCCAGTAAGCGAGCTAAGAGGTTAGATAACGATTAGCACAGCTATGGGAAACATGGCTTACCCAACATTGACAACGCGAACGCGGTACCGAAGCGCCTTGTCCAGCACAAACCACGGTATTGCGGTAGTGTGACAGTCAACAGGTGCAGATTTGACGGCATTGCTGCAGTCATAGGCACCCATGCCGTTGATCAAGACAGAGTCGGGCACTGGCTCATTTCCGTTGCTTGTTGGGTCCTGGAAGATATCGTACATGTGCTTTCCGGAAAAATGATACCAGTCGCCTATGAGGAGGAGGACTTCATTGTCGTAGCCATGCACGAGACTGTCCACCCGGCGGTCGGGCCTCACCTCTGCTGGTACGTGAATGACCAGGCCACCATACATACCGTCGGCACGGTGCAACTCAGAGTGTGCATGGTACCAAAAGGTACCGGCTTGGTCACCGGTAGGCACGGTGTAGATAAATGAACCGCCAGGTGGAATGGCGCATTGGTTGACGCCGACTGGGCCGTCCATGTGACTTGCACCTCTCATGTGAAGGCCGTGCCAGTGCATTGACACGCTCTCGTTGATGCAGTTGAATACCTCGATAATAAAAACGTCTCCGGAACGGGCCTCTACGGTCGGTCCCGGAAATTGGCCTTAATAGTCAGAGCCGCTCAAAGCGCGAAATTTAAGTGTAAGTGCCTGAGACATACCGTTGATATGAACAACATCGCGGTAGACACCGTCCGGGGCTATGCGCGCCTTTGTGATGTTCCATGACATGTTGATAGTCATGGCATCACGGTAGATGTGGTCCTTGGGGTGTAGAAAGATGACGGGGTCTCTGCTGTGTGACTTTCCATCGTCGGCTGCCGAGTATATCGGTGATGATTTGCCAATCTCCAGTTCATATAGCGCGGAAGTATTGAGAAGCTTAAAGAGAGCGGTTACGACGATGATGGCCGTGAGTATTGTAATCCCGGAGACAAAAACCGGCTGCCATAACTTCCATAGCCGAGTCACGGCCGATTTCTGGTGCCGATGACTTCGTTTGCCTGGTGCTGGCCATAGTGGCTGGCCTTGCTCCTCCTCATGGGACGCGGAAATTCCCTTAGTTTGACCTCCGGCAATGTTTTCATTTAAGTCTCCTGGCCCAGAAAGACCAAGAAGCCTCTCTGACTGGTCTATCACTTCTTCTGGCATTTTGGCGGCGATAGTGTGTATGGCATGCTCAGCCTAGGTAGAAGTAATCGCGAGAAGGTGCTGATAAGACCCAAGAGTCAACTCGGATTTGCCAGGACTCTATAGTAGGTTTAATTCCGAACGGTCCCCAGTTTATGACCTGTAAAATGTATGGAGTAAAAAGTAGCAGAAGCATGCGCAGGAAGCATATCCGCCTCTACATCTGCCTCATCTCTTCGACTACGCCAGATAACCGTACTCGGAAGACACAGGTACAAACTACCTGCCATATCATACCCTCTAGACATCGTGTGCTGCGACCTCACACATACGTTGTATGCAGACGTTGCAGATCCATTACGACATCAGGTCACCCCACTGGCTACAACAAGTACTGTCGTAACCTGGCGATCCTACCTAGTATTTTAGCTCTCCGTACTACAAATACACTTTAAGCCTACTTTAAGCTTTATGAGGTTGGACTTAATGGTGAAAGCTGATTGGCTGCAACCCCTGCTGTAAGCCGACATCCTCGACACGTGCACCCTCGCTCCGTCGAGACTTGTCGACTCGCCGAGTCGTCTTCCTCCTGATTCCATGCCTTGACTTTGACTATCAGACTCCAGCCATCCTTCGTCTTTTGAAATACAAAAGTACAGGGAACCAGTGTCCATATCCGGCTTGTCCATCGTTTTCGTGCGTCCCGGAAGAAAATTGCCGTCTTTATAAAGAAAAGAAAAAAAGAAGAAAGAAGGAAATCGTTCGTTGCTGGAAGCTTATCCGACAAATTCATAAACAAATGTAAGAAGTATGACACCTTTATTCCACTCCTTCTTCCCATTGCTTATCGTTGGCAAAACAAACGCTGCACACATAACCCATGGCTCAAGTCGCCCTATAAACGCCCTATCGGCATTGAAGTCTTGGCTATGGGGTATCAAGCCAGAAAATCAAGACGGGCCAAGCTCGATATGGTCAATATAGGACCCCGACTCGCATTTCCACGCACATTTTACTCGCACCTCATTAAAAAAATTCACGGGTACTTGAAAAATATAGCGTGAATCCTACGGCGAGCTTTCCACTTGCACACAAATAGGGGCTCCGACGAAAGTGCGACGCATTCCTGTGTGACCGTCCAAATGCCATTACACTTCAAGGCAAATAAGGTACGAAAATGGACATGTGCACTCGTGCTAGGCTGCTGCAGGATCCTCTTCTATTCCTTCCAGATGCCCCGTGCTGCGTTCTCCTCAGTTACACCCGAGCTTTCTCGCCCTCAACTTGTGGGATCAGGCCGGGTATAGTGCTCAACTCAGGTCACCCTTGCACTCTATTTAACAGACTACGGTCAGATACATCGCGGGTTGTGTCCATGTCTATTCCCGTTCTCCAGCCTACAATTCTTGCAGGCTCGACACCCGTCCAGTCTCATGCTCTGGTCATACCCCGTTCCCACCACATTACCAGACTTCGGATGCTTGCTTGCATCTTACGTCCGCAACATGCTTGATCCCAGGCGGGTGACTACGTTATCTAATAAAGACCGGTGTATTTCCATAGTTATTGCCGTCATATGAGAGCTGCATTCTTCGTGCCTGACATCCCACCCTGCTGGGCTGAAAAATGAGTAGCCCAATAGCTCTACCGAGCTCGATGTTGGCGTCATCCCCAAAGTACCCGGATAGCAGGCCGTACTCTGAAACCAACACGTGGGCTGGTATCTCGACATAATATGGCTTAGCTAGTACATAATGTCGCTTCACTTGCAAATTGGTCATGGTAAGAGTTGGTAGTAGAAGTTGGGGCTGGATATAGTCCGTCGTACATTATCGCCGGCCATTCGGTTGATGTATCTCTCGGGTGTGTATGTTCTATTTTATATCCCAGCTTCTATATTGTGTTCTAGAAACGTGTAAGGTCGATCGAAACAGAGCCACGGTAACTCTCAACCTTCCATGCTACCTGTAAATTCCACTGAGATCCTGAGGAGATCTGCATGGGAGGGACATGAATCAATATATATATATACTTGAGTTACGTCGTCCTTTGTCGTCTCATCCTGTCTTTTCAGCTCAAGCTCCTGTCGATCCTCCAAGGTTCCCTCACTGAAGAAGCGGTAACTTGGTTTTGGAATCCCTTTTCGAATACCCAACACCGTCTCCAATTCACGATGACCAAGATCGCGACCCTTGCTCTGCTGGCCCTTGCGGCCGGGAAGGCCAACGCGGCTGCCAAGTCGCTGGCTGACATCAAGCATGTTATCATGATCATGATGGAGAACCGTTCGTTCCAGCATGTGAGTGCCTGCATTGATAGATCTCGCTCGCGCAGTGCTAACGAAAAAAGTACTTTGGTACCATGGCCGGTGTCCGTGGCTTCGCCGACCCCAATGTGCAGATCAACCCAAGCAACAACTTGCCCATCTGGTACCAGTATGTGTCTATTTTCCCTTGAATTACATTACCAAGCTAACCACACATGCAGGCCCGTCAGCTCTCTGACCGACAAGGCAGAGTACCTGCTGCCGTACTGGCTCAACTATGAAAACACCGAGGAGGGCTACAACAAGAGCCAGTGCCTGTGCGCCGGTGCCAACAACTGGATTCCCACCCACCAGGCCATGAACGGCGGCGCCAACGACAAGTGGGCAGTCATTGACGACCCGCAGTCCTGGGGCTACTTCAAGCGCCAGGACATTGCCTACCACTTTGCTCTCGCCGAGTCTTGGACGGTTGCCGACATGTACCACGCTGCCATTATGTCCAACACCGACCCCAACCGTTGGTACTGGCAGTCGGGTACGATCAACGTGCCCGGTGGCAAGACACCGCTAGGCTCAGGTGGTGTTGTGCTTGATGACAACCAGAGCAACGGCTGTGTTGCCACTAATCTCGACTGCCTGCCCCTGCAGTGGCCTGCTTTTGCCCAGAAGCTCGATGAGGCCGGTGTTGACTGGCGCTCGTACCAGCAGTCCTACAACTGGGCTACCAACAACGGCCTGTTCTACTTCAAGGCGTTCCAGGATGCCACAAAAGACTCGAGCTTGTACAAGCGCGGCCTGGCTTTCGACGGCGACAACAGCCTAGCTTCGTTTAAGGCCGCCGCTGCCAACGGTACTCTACCCGAGGTCAGCTGGGCTTTCCCGCCACAGAACCTGCAGGAGCACCCACCCTACACACCCCAGGACGGTGCCTGGTGGCTGAACGAGATTATCAACGCCACTATCCACGGTCCTAATTACAACGAAACGGTCATCCTGCTCAACTGGGACGAGGCCGGTGGCTGGGGCGATGCCGTGATGCCCATCGTCTCACCCAATGGCACTGCTGGGGAGTGGTTTCAAGACCCTTACAACGAGCTCGGTTACACCTGGTCGGGCCCTGGTGTCCGCATTCCTTTGATTATGATGTCACCTTATACCCGTGGTGGCCACGTCTTTACCGAGCGCGGTGACCACTCATCTATTCTTCTCTTCCTAGGTAGGCTCTACGTTTATAAATCATAAAGCAGAGAGATGTACTAACTTTAGTAGAGCAATGGCTGGCGGCCCGCGGTTACCAGAACCTGACCGTCGAGGACACGATGTCGGACTGGCGTCGCGAGCACGAGTCCAACCTGGTAGCCGCCTTTGACTTTGAAAACGTGAGTGTCTCTATGATCATTTTCGGCCACTATGTATACTAACAGCGAAAGCCTGATTTTAGCATTCCCAATCTTCCAGTCCCTCAAACTCCCATCCAGGACAGCTCTGGTAACATGATCGGCATGTACGCCGGCTTCTGCACCAAGGAGTATGGCACCAGCTGCTCCAGCGACGAGTTCTACCTGCCCTACCCCTACGGCAACCAGACGGAGGAGGATGCCCTCTTCTTTGAGGATGGTTTCAAGGGTGTCCGCGGTAACCTGACCGAAGGCCGCTACCTTACTTTTGAAGCCAACGGCCACGCCCTATCCACCGACGGCAGGTCAAAGCAGTTTGCCGCCACCAGGGCCACGGCCGACCACAGTGATATCCACCAGCGCTGGGTCCTCCACGCCCTGGAGCCCGAGGGCAACTCTTTTTACATCACTAGTGCTACCAACGGCTACTATATCTCGCAGCACAGCAGTCTTTCGACACTGAAGAGCGGTGCCGAGACGTACAACATCACCTACATGGGCGGCAGCAAGTACGCACTGAAGAAGGAGAACGGCAAGTATCTCAACATTGACAGGACCGGGAGGCTTTCGTTTACGTCAACTCCGATCGGCTACAACATTTTCAGTGTCAGCTATCACCATTAAGCCTTTCGCTATATGAAATAGCATAAAGTGATACGGTCGATAAATAATCATGAGATAGGACTGAATAGTAATGAAACTGCTTAGTAAGACGTTCCATTCCCAAATGGCGCCGGCAACGCGTAAACTCTCGCTGTCATGCATTATTGTTGGCAGAGTAAAAACATCCCGCGAAACAGAATAGGCGAACCACAACAATACGTTCAACCGTGCCAGCCTATCAGTTTGCAGCCAAGGCACATAGTTTGTCACATCAACCCTGCCCGTCGAGGGAGGGGTGTTGAAGCCTAATGGGTGTGCAGGATGCGCGGGGCGTGCATAGCATGGGGCGCAGTCACACATCACTGCGGGTGGCTCATTGGTTGTGAATGTGATCGCCGAGCATCGACGCCCTGCCTCATTTCTATGTCAACGAGCGGTCCAAGGAAGATTCTCCCTTAGAGACGTTGAAGCAAAACAATCATACAGCGCCTCCAAGATGGCCGACCCTCTCAGCATCGCAGCCAGCCTGATTGCTGTGTGCCAAATCAGCAGCAGCATCATCAATGCATGCTACGATTATCGGCGCGGCGTCAAAGGTGCGAAGAAAGAGGTGGCTCGGATGCTCAGCGAAGCACAAGGCCTTCGAAATGTTGTCGAGCAGCTGCTACTCATGATACAACCCGAAGACGATGAGACGCCAGACGGCGAGCCCGATGACGGTGCGGAAAAGACTGAGAAGACGGGGCATCCATCGCCTCTGCCTGTCCTCGAGCAGCTGATCAGCACCGACAACGGGCCCGTCACGCACTGTCTGTCTGAGCTCCAGTCTCTCGAGAAGAAGCTGCTGCGACCAATACTCCTGTGGAAAGGTCAGCAGCAGGATGGGTCTGTAGCAAATGTGCCTCGCACTCAGAAGGTGCTAGGGCTTGTCCAAGTTCTTCTCTGGCCCCTCCGCGAGCGTGAGATGCTCGACTCTCTCGAGACTATACAGCGGCTGCGTGGCCTCATCAGCCTCGCGCTGTCCGCCGACACGGCCAGCACTGTTTTGGCTATCCACGAGACGACACAATCCATACGTGCGTCACAAACCTCACAGGAGATTCAAATTGCACAAGCAGCAGCCCGTGACATTGAAAATCAAAATGCGGCTCGGCGCGAACAGCAGCGCGAGCGCGTACAGATGTTGTGCAAGGCCATCTCGAACTGGCTCTCGCCACTTCCTGTTGCTGGCGCTGGCGTGGAGACAACCTCTATTTCAGCCGCCACTGCGCGGCATAAGCAGATCAGCAGTCGCCGCAGCAAAGACACTGGTCGCTGGCTGCTTGATAGCAAGGACTTTCGGGACTGGGCCAGTCCCGAAGTTGCAGCCGTGGAGCCTCCCAACTTCTGGATGCATGGAATACCCGGCTCTGGTAAGACGGTCTTGGCGTCCAATGTCATCGATCATCTGCAAAGTGCGAGAGGGGCAGAAGCAGATCTTCTCAGAGGCAAGAAAGCCGCTGTAGCCTACTTTTATTTCGATTTCGGCAACACAGCCATGTCCCGGACTGACAACATGCTTCGTCTCCTGATATGCCAGCTAGGCCTGCAGAGGACGAGCAAGGGCCCACCGTATATTTTACAGCCTTTGTATGACATGGCTTCTCGGCACTTGGAAACTGGCGAGCAGAGTCATCTCTTCTGCGATCCTTACGACAGCGGTGGCACCAATCCAAGCTACCCCATCAATCCCATCGATTCCAACGTCTCACCACAATGGACTGGACGCAATGTCTTCGTTCCTACTCCTGATGGCGAGCCCTCACAGCCATCCACAGAAGAGCTTCTCGGCACGCTCCGTGACTGTATCCGGGATCTCCAACAATCAAAACCCCAGGGTCACGACGTGTACATCATCCTCGATGCCCTTGATGAATGCTCAGACATAGAAGAGCTTCTCCAGTGTCTCAGCGAAATGCTCACATGGCACCAGGATAAGTTGGCATCCGAGGATTGTGGCTCCTTGCGCATCTTCCTCACAAGTCGGCATATCCCAGATATCGCCCAGTTACTTGATGGCTATGACCAAAAGCGCGTTACAGACGGTTCCCTCCGGTCATGCTGCCTTTCGTCAAATCTCGTCCAGGGTGACATCAACACGTTCGTCCGGAGTCAGCTAGCTATCAATCCTCGTATGCGGCGCTGGCCACCCGAACTGCGCAATGAAATTCAGACGTCGCTCACAGACGGGGCACGCGGCATGTTTCGGTGGGCCGACTGTCAACTGGCGATGCTGCAGAAATGTGCGACTGTTCGCGCCGTACGCAAAGCACTGACGAGCCTCCCACAGTCCCTCTCCGAGACATATGCGCAAACCCTCCTAAGCATCGAGCCGTTTTACCGGTTGTACGCCGCGCGTATTCTTCTCTGGATCGCAGTGTCGACGAAACCGCTTGAGCTGAATGCTGCAGCCGATTTTCTCGCTGTCGAAGTGGACGACGTCAAGGATGGGTACTACTTTGACGAGGAGAATCGCGTGCCCGACATCCACGAAATTGCAATGCTTTGCACCAGCCTAGTCAAGGCCACACCCGGAAGTACGCCCACATTCCCTGGCAACGAGACAGGCATCGAGCTGAGTCTCGCGCACTATACCGTCCAGGAGTATGTGCTGTCTGATCTGTTTTTTACGAGCTTCCTTGGCAGTTTTGCAGAGGATCTGCCACCATCGATCCACGATATCCAGACGCCTGCTCTTGCCCATGCTTACACTGCCAAAACAATGCTCTATTATCTGCTGTCACTCCAAGATCCGTTGACACAAAAAGTTCTGGCAAGTCGACACCTAGCCCGCCTCGCGGCCGAGTCCTGGCCGTATCATTACAATGAAGCAGGAAAGCAGGGCCAAGAAACTCTTCATCCCTTGGTGAATGCCCTTCTAGGATCCTCCAGTGCCGGTGATACCAACGAACCATATCAGAACTGGTGCCGCTTGTACGACTCATCCATGGCCTGGCGCTTACCGCAGCTCGACCGTGTTGTGTTTCCTCACCCGTTATACCCTGCCTGCATCCTCGGTATTGATGCAACTGTCCACTTGCTACTTGCAGCGGGTGCTGACCCAGATGTAGGTGGCGACATTCACAAGTCCTGTCTGCAAGCTGCAGCGTTTTCTGGGCACCTAGACACCGTGCGTTCTTTATTAGCAGCAGGTGCCAACCCGTGCCACGGCGGTGGCCTGTTTCATGAGCCTCTCATCGCGGCTGTTGCGGCCAACCGTGAAGATGTCGTGGCCGAGCTGCTGGACCACAAAGATATCAAGCCTGATGAACCAAATTTTGCCACATCGGCCACTGCACTGTTACAGGCCTGTCAGGACAACCGTTCTGGTATCGTGCAACGTCTCATCGTTGCAGGAGCCGACCCAAACCGTTTTCCTATGAAATCTGCCCGATACAATCCATTCAGTATCGCCTGTAGGCGAGGCCATCTGGAGTGTATCACGTGTATGCTTCCAGTGACGACAATTTCTACAATCCAGCGGTTCTTTATGTCTATGCGCATGCCTTTTACACCAGGTTCAGGGCCATCCCGGAGTACTTCTAATAGCAGAGCTACACAAAACGAATCCAACTGGAGCCGACCCGAAGGGCTTGACGAACCTACCGCGCGGGCCGTAGTCACTCTTATTGCGACAACAACTCAGTTATCACATATATGGAGTTCTATGAGCAAGGAGTTTCGCAATATAGCTGTGCCGCTATTTAAAAAACAGGCTTGGGGGCGGATGTCTCACAAAACGAACTCGCGAATTATATCACCAGCCAACGGACGGCACGAAAAAAGAACAAATGCCGACTCAGCATCACAATGCCGGACCCCGTCAAGAGGTGACGGTCTAAAGTTCTTGCAGGCGTGCAAGAACGGCGAAGCTGACTTGGCCAAACAGCTCCTTGATGACGGCCTCGTAAACGTTCGGAGGCCACTATACAGGAGAAGCGGTGACCCAGTATTTCCTCTTCTCACAGCAGTGAAGCACAGACACCTAGAGCTGGTAAAGCTTTGCCTTGAACTAGGCGCCAATGTTGGGTTAGGATGCTTCGATCATGGTCCACCACTAACCCGTGCGGCATTCAACGGAGATCTAGACATAGTCCGTCTCCTTGTCGAGCAAGGAAAGGCCGACGTCAATTTTGTCACGGCTCAGCATGGCACTGCTTTACAGAGTGCCGTATTTGCAGAAAACATGCCTACCGTGGACTACCTCTTGCAGCACGGGGCCCAAACTGATCTCGTGCCTGGAGACGACGATGATTATCGTCTGGCAGATGGCCACCGCCCCGGCCACAGCTATGGACACCAATGGCATGCATTCTACACACCCCTACAAAACGCTATTCTGATACACAACGCAGATTTGGTTAAGCGGCTCCTTGAGTCTGGTGCGAATCCCGATCAAGTGCCTTCAATACGGATTTCAAACCAAGCTCGTCTTGCTTTTCTTACAACATGGAGAAAACCCTACCCCTCTAAATTTGCTTTTGACAGGCTTGGGCAAACACGAACACCACTAGGTCTGGCATCCAGCGAGAACAATGCCGAAATGATCCGCTTGCTTCTCAGTGCCGGCGCTGATCCCCACGAAAAGCAAAGGCTGTCGATTCATAACATACCGCAAACAATTGAGCCTGCCCTTTATGAAGTTATCTATAGAGAGCTATCTCTCGAACCGGCTATTGCATTGATACAAGGAGGAATTGACCCTAATGAAGTCGTCCACTCTGCAGGCTTAGAGTCAACTCACCTTACGACGCTGTGCCGCTACATTGGAAAAGTAGACACGGTCGGTAGGAGCGATGTAGCCCTAATCTTGATTGAGGCTCTACTCAAGGCAGGCGCTGATCCTACAAAGAGCAGTGTGCTGGGCGAGTACCACGAGCCGCCTCTGCACACTCTCGTACGTGTTGCAGGCCCCGACACAGCCAATGTTGTGACGGCTATGCGTGCCATTCTCACGCACACGGCGGTTAGTGTCGACATTGATGCGACAGACTCTAGTGGCGAAGGGTGGACAGTACTCCACCAGGCTGTCCGATTTGACCGAGCCGACCTCGTGGCGGCTCTTCTTGACGGTTTTGAGATGCCAGACGGAGCCATCAAGCGAGCCAATCCAGCAGTTGCGCTCATAAACGGAAGCACGGCACTCCATGACGCTGCCAGCCAGAGTCATGTTTCTTGCTTGGAAGAGCTGGTCAGAGTCAAAGATGGCCGACTGCCTTGCATGCAACTGAACCAGCAAGACGGCCTGGGCTGGACGCCGCTACACTGGGCGGTCCATAACGGCTCATTGGACGCCGTGGCCTGGCTGCTGAAGCAAGACAGTATCGATATCACCGTACAAGATCGCGGGACAGGCATGACGGTACGTGACTATGCTATACTCAGGCTGCAGGAGAGCGGGCGGTCTGCGGTAGACCAGTCGGGCGGCAAAGAGTCGTCAGAAATGGTCCCGCTCGCACAGAATGGAGAGTGGCAGAGACGCAAGGCCGTGTTAGAGATGATCGATGAGCACTTAAAAGTCAAGGAGTAGCGAAATGTGCATGTAAATAGAAAGGCCCTAGAGCAGTAAAATGTTGTATTCATTGTGGTATCAGAAAACGTGTAAATGAGTCTATGCTCCCCACCTCGTAACAATCTGTTCTCGCTTTGCACTGCGGACACGGCGCACCTTGTCGATATCCTTGCTGACGTCACCCAGATGTGTCCGTAGTCGTTGCACCTCATGGGCCATGACGGCAATCGACCCATCAATCTCTGGGTCGACCAGATGGACTTGGCCATACGGGCTCTCACCAAGGACCGACTCGCGGGCCATCCATATGGCACGGCGAGCATCTGCCACATGGCTAGCACTTGCTGCTTCGAATGCCTCCTGGGCATTGGCTGCGACACCATCTGCTTTGGCCAGTCTCTCGGCAAGTGTCGCATGCAAGAACTTGGCATTAGCGGCCGTGGCGTCAACGCCATCTGTCGGCGCAGATGTATCCTCCGGCAGCAGAATCGACAAGCTCTCAAGCAACTGCTCGATGGGGGGCACATTGGCCAGACCGCTCCCGAATCCAGAAGAGCGACGGCGGAGACCTTTTGCACCGCCGAGGCCAGCACCGGCACCGCCGCCGGTTGCACCACCGCCGGACATGGTTCGCAGATGATTGCCACCAGCCGACGATGACATCCGGCGACGCACAGGCGATCCGTAGTTGCTGAGCCTCTTTTGATGGCGTTGTGCCGCTGCTGAAGGTGTTGCCACCGGCACTTGGACTGCTAGTTCGGTGCGCGCGGCCGTGATAAATGTTTCTGCCGTCGCATGGTGGGCCGCGGCCGTCTCGATGCGGATCGTAAGAAGCTCAATGTGCTCCACGAGAAATTCGAGGCATTCGTCAATCTACCATTAGCAACTGCTCATCAATTCATCGGGAAAGTTGGCTTACATAATCCAGGGCGAGGAGCGACCGCGTCAGATTTCTGCCGTTCTTTCCGGACAGCGACTTGAGGGCGGGTTCGAGGTACTGCTGCTCGACAGACATTTGCGCAACCGGCAAAATCTCCGAGTACAGAGACTCGAGCTCCTCCTGCAGAGCAGAGACGTCTCCATCATCCACATCGTCGCTTCGGCGGCCCTGTGCTTGCTCGGCCTGTGCTGCCTCCAGTGCCTCGAGGTACAGCCGGTCCAGCCGCGTTCGGATGGTTTCGACGGTCAACTTGATCAAGTGAAGGCAGATGTCGCGCAGCCGGCCGATGGCCTTTTGCTGGCGCCGTTCGTCTTCGTCGTGTTGTGGGTCAGTAGCCGTCGATACTGTGACGGGCAGTGCCCAGCCGAGCTTTTGCAGACTTGCGAGTAGTTTGTCATCGGAGCGGCACAGGCTGTCGACCGTTTGCTGGACACGCTGCGCGAGCTCCTTGTTCTGCTGGGACAGCTCGTCAACGCGTAAATCCAGATTCCGTGCGAGGCCCTCGACAGTCGCCACGAGATCGGAGCGGTTGTTGTCCCACAGCGTGCGATGGCGCGCCTCAAACGCCGCACGCGAGTCACGGTGGCCATGGTTTGTAGTGTTGACAAGGCGCGCGACAGCCTCCTGCTGCTGCCGCAGGACATCTGCCTGCTTCTTAACCAATGCCGTTGACGCCTCGAGTGCGGCAGTAGCTGCTCGCAGCTCGGCGTCCGTGAGGGGGAGGCCACCCTTGCTGCCGCCTTCAGGGGCTGCGGCTGCAGCAAGCTCTTCATCTCGGCCGCTTCTTTCTAACGCGTCGTACCTTTTCCATCAGTAAGCAGGTCAAGTTTCATGAGTGGCTCGTCTTACAGGTCTAGCTCATCTAGTGAAAGGAGCGTGTCCGTTGTCAAGTGTGTCTGCACCCATTCCGCCAATTCAGGGCCAATCTCAGGATCTCGTAGCGCCGCCTCGACATGCGCGTCTTTGATTGCAATTGAGTGTGTTCGCAGCACGCTTGCAAGCTCCACGCGAGACATCTTGTACCTGGGCACTTTGCGGTACAATGTGTCGCTACGTAGGCTGTCGTCACGTCTGTGCTGGGGTATGGCCGATTGACGTTGAAACTGTGGCTAGTGAAGCTCGCGCCACATGTAAACATTATGTAATCATATGTAGCTTGGTGCTATACACACTACATATCGCGTGCATTTAGATATACTATGTTATAGTGTGTATAGCGCCTCTTTTAAAAAAATGAAACTGTGATTTCATATTAGCATATGCGACATAGCACGCTCTTTCAGTATATTCTTATTATTTAGCGAATAAATAAAAACCTCAGGCCTATTTGTTTACTTTGTAGAGCTTCACGTAATGAACTTTTTAGGTCGTTGTAATATTGAAATAATAAGATGAGATTAAGTAGGAGATTTCTTATAAGAAACCCAGGCTTGTCATAGATTCTATGCGTTTTATTAATATTCGAAAAACAGGTACGGGTTCTGATAGTATCCCTGTTACATAGCAATAGAGGGTCGTTGACTCAATTTGCACATTATAGAGCTGATATGATTGTGAGTTTGATCTGATATCCGCCTCGTTATCATCGATCCGGACTACGGCTTTAGACCATGTGAAATACTATGTAACTATTCACGAGTCAAATAGGACAGAGAGAGTTTACCAGAGCTGATTCCACTCCGCTGCAATATATCCTGAGCCGGCCTCAGTCGGCCTCGTTTGGGTGTGAGGACGAGGAGAAGTGAGACTGTGAATAAGCTAGTCGTGCGTTGTCTTGACAAAACAGAGTGTTCACCAATGCACAGCCGTGAAGGTGAAGACCTTGACAACGCTCCTATCTTTATTCCTAGACACTGGATGCTGTGCTAAAGAAGCACCGGCGCAAAGTGTATACGGGCAGTGTATGTATTAGTGTGACTAGAGCTTGTGCTAGAGAACCACTGTAGTTGAAGGTGGCGGTAAAGCGTGGGATGGTTTTACCTCCAACCCTATGGCAACCGCCTGCATGGCCAGGAGTGACTGGATATCACGATGTCTCAAGTCGGTGAATGCAAATGACACCTCCAGGAGCAATGGCAACGGAGGAAACGACGGTGGAAACAGGGACTGTCCTGGACGGGGAGATGGCCGCGGACTACCTCGCAAGCCGCCCGGTGGTCCTCTATCCCCGCGCCACCCGGCTTTCCCCCAGGCTTTCCTTCGGCCACAAATACACGGCCACCATGTAGGCGGCAGATAAACAAAAACAGTAGAGATGACGGAACTCGGTCGATGGCACTGGCCAAGATGGTGGACACTGTTGTGACTCGAACTATTGCATCCATTTACAATGTGAGGTCGTCATTAGTTAGTATCAAGTCAGTCTAAAACACGTTGGCTATATGACTATTAGAAAGAAGATCTGGAAAACGTTAAACTCGTATATTATTTGTATGCATACGATGCAAAAACACGCTATCAAAATGCCTGAAATTGTAATTTGCTTCTCATCGCTTTTCATCGTTTCATTACATGATGACAGAGACAAGGTTCGTTTTGTCCCCTCTATTATCGCACAACAACATGTTGTTACACGTGCATCAAGCGAGGTGGCACATCAAGGCTCAGCCCAGGCGCTTAGCTGAGAGGCAACGCCAAAGACCGGAACCTCTCAAAGTAATCAAAAGGCGTAGCTGTAACCGGCCACTTGACCAATTAACGGAATGTCTTGAACGACTTGTGCGCAAGGGGCGAAGACGCTGCCGCTCCTGATGCCGGCATCCGAACATTGCGGGCTGTAGGCGTCTGGGCACAGAATGCACAGATGTATACCTGAGGCAGAGTCCGCTTGGTGATGTTGATACAGCGACCATGAAGCCACATATCACAAGATTCGCTAAGAGGATAGTTAGTACAAATGCTTTCGAACCGAAAATAGATCAAGACCAACTCACCATTGGACGATGAACCCATCACTGGCGGGGGGCGCGTCCGCACGGCCGCAAATGCAGCGAATGCCATGGCTGCGAGAGCCAGTTGAGGGAGTCGGAAGGCTAGCCTCAGTGAGTGTCGTTGGCGAGACTGCTTGCATGCTGTGCGATCTGCCACTCAGGTTACCTCCTAGGGGCCCACCGAAATGCAATCCCCGCTGGACACTGCCAAAGAGGTTGCCACCCCCAGACAAGCTGTTTACACCTGCGGGCAGGCTTGCTCGCATCTGCCGCATCTGCCGTAGCTTCTCCAGTTCGCTCGCGGCATCACCGGCACCCTTTGGCAAATCGTTCATTATTGTATCGGTTTCGCTCTCAGGATCGTTGAATAGAGTGTCACCAGGAAGAGATGTCGTTGTGCTCGCCGTACTCCGGTCACTGACGCTCCGCTGTGAAGAGTGTAGAGGGCCACGGCCGATTGTGGGCTTCACAGGGTCGGGTAGGGCAAAGGAGGTGGTGCGGCTGGGAATGATGATCGGCTCGTCGTCGCTCGAGGAAGAGTCATCGTCAGTTGACGAGTCCCACTTCGACTTGATGTGGAGGTTGTGGGCACTCTTGTTACGTCTGATGGTTGACTGCGGTGCCAGTTCATCATCATCCAGGCCAGTCTCCACCCGGGCACGGCCGCTGGCATCAATCTTAAACTTGACCGATGCTTTAGCCTGGGGTGTGTTGACTTCAGGGATCGAGGTGAGGCTAGATAGCCGCGAGTGCGGGTCTAACTGCTGCTGCTGCAATTGTTGCTGCTGGAGCTGCTGTTGGCGCTGGTGGTGCTGCATCCGAATGGGCGAGTTCCGGCCAGTTGGTCTGCTACCACCAAATGATGCAGATCGAGTAATCCCCAGCCCGGAATTGGCAGGAGACAGAGACGAGACAGTTTGTGATGATGTCAGCGTTGGGGCCTTGACAGCGGGGGCCAGTGTGGGCAGAGAAGCACGTCCGCGAAGGCGGGGACCACGATTTTCACTTTGGCTTCTTGATAGTCCTGGGCGAGCAGTCGACTTCACTGGCGAACTTGCCGAAGAACGGTCACCAGCCTTACGCCTTGGAGCCATATCCCTCACACTGTTGCTCCGGCGGAGTTCACTTCGTGCACTGTCTGGTGCAAGGGCGAGCATGTGCTGGGGTGGACTGCTTTTTGTCATTTGCAATGCGCCTGGTGCAGTTGTTGTGGGCAAGTGTGGCTGGCGTTCAAAAATGGCAGGGTCTCCCATAGACAGAGAAGGTGCAGAGCCGGGAGGCGCTGAAGCCATGACGTCCATGCTTGAAGAAGGCGGCCGACTGAACAGCAGGCCAGGGTTAACGCCCCCATTGGAGTTCACCATGCCAAAAGGATCGTCGACGGGTGTCGGGTAGGCGCTGGAGTACAAGGCATGATGGCTGGCAGACGCCGTGTCAAGTGTTGTCGGAATCATTTGTTTTGGGTCACCATCTGAAGTCATGGACATATGTTGGATGTGATGGTTATCCAGGTGCCGCTGAGCATCTTGTGACATATCACCTGCACTACCTAGCATGTATGACTGAGTAGCCTGGCTGGCTTGTGTCCAGTCAATAGCCTCTAGCTGCCGCTGGACTGTGTTTGGGGTAGCAAACATGTTTGCTCCGTAGTCCACGTCCATGGCCAACATGTTAGGGTCGCCGTTGCCCCAGAACTCTCTGGCATCCGTAAACGCAGTTGCGCTTGCAGGAGCAGACATTGGATAATTGCCAAACAAGTCGGCCGGGCTAGTTGCAAATGTAGCCATCGGTTGCTGTTGGGGAGTGTTTAAAAGGTCGGGATGCTGTTGGTGCTGGGGGCCAAAGCCCTGCTCGCTTTGCATGATTGGGGTGGTAGATGTCTTGAGCTTGGGAGCTAGCTTGCGGGTACCCTTTCTCGCGGACGGAGGCGGAGTAGCTGTCTGGCCCTGGGAAGTGGAGGCTGATTCTTTCAAGTTGTTGAGGTCCTTGCTGGGCGTAGGCGCACTATCGCCACGTGCCTTTTTAAAAGCTTTGGTGGCCCGGGGGCTGCCGGTGTTCGGTACGGAGCCGTAGTAGTCGGGGCTTTGCTCGCGGTTGGTGGTGGTTTCGTTGTCTTGGATGGAGGTGGGGCCGAAAGCTGCTGCTACTAGCGAGCCAGGCGAGCTTGATAGTCTCCTTGGGGGCTCGACGGGGGGCACAGGCAAGCTAGATGTCGACGTCGGGGGCTGATTCGGATAAGATGGAGCTTCTGCGGCAATGCTGTCAACGGAAAGTAGTCGTTTGTGGTTATTTGAGGCCGAAGGTGAGAATGCTAGCTGTGCAGAGTCTGGGATCAGAGGAGAGGTAAAGGGGGCCACAAAGTCGCCGAAGGGACCATGTGAGCCCCTGAAGTTGCCTGGGGTGTTGTTGAAGACGGAAAAGTCTTCGGAAAACCGAGGAGTCCAATCGGGACCAGGTGTAGTCGATGTGGTATTCGAGGAGTTTGCAAATCCAATTTTCGGGGTCTCAAAGACAGGGCTAGGAAAGAATGAGGTCGATGATGTAGGAGTTTGTTTAGGCGTGGGCGGTTGAGCGGTGGAATCGCCAAAACTGTGGACACGAAGAAAAAAAAGATGTTAGGCAAATGATGTGGGACCAAGCAACGGAAAAGGAAAGATATTTCTGTCATGACAAAAACAATATCACAAATAAATTGTGAAATACTCGAAACATGATAGAGAGGGGAACAAATATAAAGAGGCGGGAAAATCGAATTTCACAAAGTAAGAAAGAAACGGGATTACCCAGATACTGACGACAGCTGCACGACAGCAGAGTGCATGCATGGGAGGGATGGCGGCGGCAGCAACAGCAGCAGCCGGAACGGGATAGATGTGTATGAAAGGTGAACAATGTGTGTGTGCAACGAAGATGCCAAATAGCCAAAGAAACAAGCAAAACAAACAAAACAAACAAAAATATAGCAAAGCAGTAAGTAGCCGTACCTAGTAACCTGCTGATCCCCGCTCATAGCAGAAAATCAGGTTGTTATTAATGTATGAAGTTCCTGTTTGTAAACATAACACATTGACTGGAGCAGCTCTAGTAGATGGCCGAGGAGATTGACGTGGAGGTGATGTGGTGTCTGCAAAGTTTGAAGCTCGAGTCGTGGGATTTGAAAATTCGATAATCGAGGATAGCGATTGTGAGTGCTGAAATGTGAATGCAGTGTTTCCAAGCAGATTACCAAACGAAGCCAAAACGCAGTGTTCCGTGGGGAATCAAAGGCGTAAACAAGGGGTATTGGGTCGGTGTGAGCCGCTGGTGGCAGGCTGTCTAATGCAGTGCCTGTTGAAACACACAGTGTTGAGTACTGGGTCGAAGGAGAAGGAGGAGGCGGAGATGCTGGGCAGAGATGCTGGGCGATGAACGATTGCGACAGAATGAGGCGGCTGTAGATGAAATGCGGCGGAGACGGTTCGTAATTAAGATTTATCGACGATGGTGCTGGTCATTACTCGAAATCTCGTTGGGTATTAAAGAAGGTAATGTGAATAAATAAATAACAAAAGAGAAAGAGAAGACGAAGGAAAGGAGAAGAAGGGCAGGTGGCTGGCTTGTGTAGTGTGCAGGGTGCAATGTCGTTATATCAAAAAGAGGCAAAGGTCATGAGCATCTAGACCGGAGAGGCAAGAGAGATATTAGCACGTCAGATATGCAAAGTGGACAATCAGGGTCTTGTTGGCTGGCATGGGAACGGAAGAAAGGGAGGGAGAAACGTGAGAAGGCGGGTTCAATAAAAGAATAAAAGGATGAGTGGCGGAAGCGAGAGTTATGGGGGAGACGTATGGGTAGATAAGAAAAGAGAAAGAGAGAAAGAGAGAAAAGACAAAAGAGAGAGAGAGGGACCAAGGGGACAATATTGATCAAGCAATAGCAAATAGTCGCTTGATAGAGTGAGAGAAGGGAGGAGTGAGAGGAGAAAGGAAAGGGGATTAATGTCTTGTGTTGACTTACCAAAACATGGAGATCGAGACAGGCAGAGCAACAGCAGAGACAGAGGCAGAGACAGGCACAGGCGAGAGGCAAGGACCCGGTGAAAAAGAAAAGAAAATGACTAGAACAGAGGCAGCGGTGGAATGGGGAGTCGAGAAGATACAGCGACACAGAACGGAGAAAGACGAGAACGAGCAAGGACGAGCAAGGACGAAGAGGGACGAACGAAGAGGGACGAGTGGGAAAGGAAGCGCCGAGAGAGAGGGAGACAAGACGTCAAGTATGTCGCATGAGACAGGCGGCGAGGTGGTGGTGGGAGTCCGGGTAGCAGACTGGGAGACTGGCGGGCAGGGTATTGGTCTCGCAAGGAGAGACGCCGTGTAGTCAGTGTCACAGAGTCGAGTGGTCGTTGAGAAAAGAGGGACTTCTGGGATATAACGAGCGTCGAATTCGGTGAGAGTGGGTGTGCAGCCAGCGGGCGTGCGAGAGAGGTACAGGAAACAGTGTAAGAAAATAGTAGGAGTGTGAGTGCAAGTGCGCATGCATGTGCATGTGCAAGTGCATGTGGTGGATGTGCGGGATTCTGTATACGAGGGACAGGCAGTATCCGTTGAGAGGCAGAGGGGCGCGGCACAGTGAGAGGCTCAGACGAGAGCGAGGGCCAGGGCAGGGGATTGGGTGGGATGAAGGCCAGAGCTATGGAGAATGGAGCTCAGCATGTCGTATGCGTCCGATCCGAGCTTGAAGAGTGAGTGCATATGCAACGGCAAGGCAAGCCTGAGGATCGAGAGTTTGATAGCGAGAGGCAGTCTATCTCGACGGCAAAGGCATGCTGGGGCTCGTGCCAGGGGACGACTGTAGAAGGAGAAACGAGGGAAGACGAAATCGAAAAAGGAGATCGAAAAGGAGCAGTACAATGCAGTAAGATTACAAGCCGACACCGAAGAGGCGGTCGAGAGCGGCAAGCAAGGCCGAAGAAAGGGAGAAAAGAAGGTGAGGGGGGCAAAATCAAAAGAAGCTATAGAAAAGTGAGGTTGACAAAGTCAGAAGAATAGGGCGAAAGCCAGATTCGGGAAGCGATGACGAGAAACAGGAAACGACAAGCATCAGCCAGCAGCCCAAGGCGAGGTTGCAACCCCTGGCGCAATGCAGAATGCAGAGGGAAGGAGCGAGTGTGAATGAAGCAAGGTACATAAATCTACAGGGAAGTGGACACCGCGGACACTGTACTCCGTGGGGTCTTATTGAGGAAGTGGCACAAAGAGTATCGAGTAATATCTGAAGATACAGGAAGGAGACTGGGGAAGTTCTTGCCTATTACAAGCGGAGCTGTGATGAAAAGGGAAAGAGCCAAAGGATTAGGAAAGAGCCAAAGACAAGGCGCGAGGGGCATGGGGATACAAACGCCCAAAAGTGGGAAGCTACGACCGACTACCACTAGCTGCGAGGAAGGAAGCAAGGAGGCAGGGAGGGACTGGTAGGGAAAAGAGGAAAGAGCGACTGGCGGGGGGGCTAAAGGCAGTTATCAGAGTGATTACTGTATTGCGAAGAGTATGAAGACAGGGAGAGGTTCAGACAGACAGACGAGGTGGGAAAATTAAGAGTCTGGGAGGGCCGAAGAAGAAAAGATGGGCAAGGGAAGAGGAAATAAGCTTGTGAGAGATAGGACTGGTCGGCGCAGGGCCGAAACACTGACGAGAGCAGAACAGCCGAACATGCGACATTTGTCCTTGCAAGGCATGGAAGGCACGGAAGATGACAGTGGTGGGTCGGCCATGGCAGGAAGGCACACAAGGCAAGAGCAGGCAGCAGGCAGCGGGGACAAGGCCAGGGCAAGATTACGGGCAAGCAGAGGCAGGCAGGCAGGAGCGGGTGACAGGGCGAGATAGGGCAAGGAAGGAGCAGTGAGGCACGAAAGAGGAGCGCCGACTGAAAAGGGAAAGAGCAACCAGCCAACAAACGACATTGGGCCAGCTGAATGCAGGGGAACGACGCAGGAGACCGTCCAACGCAGCCTGGCCAATACTTTACGACGAAGCAATACTAGAGTACTGGAGTACATGCAGTGATACATGGAAGAAGGGCGAACGGCAGCGAGTGCATGATTCGCAGCGGAAAAGAGCTGCGGGACAGTGTCGTCTAATGGTCTAATGGCCTAATGGTCTAATGGTCTAATGGGAAGGAGCAGCCGCCAAAGCAGGAACAAGGGGAAAGAACGACTGGGTGTCAATACGCAAGTGGCACGAGGTCAAAACACAACATCACAGCGCGCATAAAATGGTAGAGGTAAAAGAACCAGAACCAAGGAACCAGAGAAGTAAAAACCAATGAGCACAGACTGGTAGGGCAGTAACAATGCAACAACAAGGAAACATAAAAGGAGCAAGAAAGACGGTGGGCGGTGCTCACGGTGGGCCTGAGCCGAGCGCATTCGAGTGTCGGATGGGGCAAGGCTCGAGTAGCTTCGGCACCCGGTGTGCATTATTGCGGAGAGAAGGTGCGATGGGGCATTGGGCAATGCAAAAGAGGGCAATCATTACCCAAAGACTCGGGATTACTAAGATGCCTCTGTAGGAACAATAGGAAGGAGCAGCGACGAGAGATCGGACGGTGCCACGGACATGGAAGGAAGGAGCGGCATACCTTCGGAAGTCGCAAATTTCTAGTGCGGATTAACGTGGTCAGAAGAAGAAAGCGAAAGCACATGCTGCCGGATGACACATCCTGCATATACGACGTCCAAGCTCCCCCGTACATACACGAGACTAACCGGGAAGGCGTCAGGGGCAGTTGGGATTTGCACGCTCTTTGTTGGCAGCACGGAGTCGAGCAGCAATAGTACTGTTAGTAGATTATGCTATATAATCTTCCTAATTTTATAAAAGATATGTTTTTAAATCCCCGGAGGTCTGCCCCTGAGCTATCTCACAAGGACCAGAATACGGAGAGCAGAGAAAGAAAAAAGGCCGGTGAGCTATGGAGGAACGGGCCTTGGGACTTTCAGGTACTTGTACGCTTTGGGTCGGCAAAGGGATAGTAGCGCAAAGCATGCCGTGTGGTTAGTGTTATTGCTTACTAAATGACTAATTTCACGGTAGTTTTGTATTAGGTAATCCCACAACGTCAATTTCAATATGCACATAAAATACCTACTCCAGCCCATTCGATCTCCTTTCGACAGCTCCGCTGCTATCGAGCTTGAGCAACATGACAGAACAGGACTACTACTGCTGTACAGACGGCGCTCGTTCGTAACTCGGCTACTACTGCTGTACAGACGGCGCTCGTCCGCAACTCGGCAAGGCCTCGTGTCTCGAGTCAATTCGGCGATCCGGCCATTCCCTTTGTTGCGGCGCCCTTTCTAGGATGACGCATTGGCTGCTGCGTGCATTATTCACGAGTGCTAAGGATGCTGTTATTGCTTTGTTGCATGTGGAAATAAGGGACGCCGGTTGAAAGATGTGCCCGTTCCTGGCGCCGTCGGGTGGCAAAAGGCGCTGATAGATGAAGAAAGATGGCTTGGGCGAGGAGATAGTAAGATATGATGATTGATCGTTTACGCGGATGACAGAGCAGAGGGATAAAAATAACAATCCTTGGGGGCCGGCTAATCTCCCGCGACGACACTAATGCTGCAAGCTCTTAAATTCCTCTCTAGTGTGTCATGCAACAGAGCAAAGGGCAAATAGCAGCTGAAATAGGTCGCTGAGGTAGAGACAGCTAGCACTGCGACGCCAGGCCAGGCCAGCCAAGGTCTGGATAGTCTAACCTAGCCCGGAGTCATTACGGAGTACAAAGTAGACCAGTGCGTTGGACCCATAGGGCAAGCGCTCACGCTCACGCTGGTCCGCCTTCTCACGCAGACTTGGTCTATGCATAAACTCACTCAGCTCTCGACTTGTTGTTCACGTCATCGTACCAAAACCGGTGTGCTACAGATAAAAAAGTAGCGTACGCCGTATATCCAGATCCTATCTAACCAACGTCACAGCCGGCCAACAAATGCGTGGCCTTGCCAGTGACATGTCACCGTCTAAACCTGGATTTTCACGGGATGTATGTCGTAAGAACGGAGTGCTTTTACTTGTCTGCTTTTTTGAGTTTGAGCCGACCCTGCTCCCTGCCATCCATCCACACCGATGTCACATTGAAACTTACGCTCTCTTACTGTGCAAAAAGATCCCGTCAGCAGAGGATTGAGTCTTGTCTCTATCCAGTATCGAGGCCGAGCTAGGTTCGTCGTCTACGGAACAATGCAAGCAAAGACGTCGCATTCTCCGATGGCTTCCGTCATAGCATCGAAAAAGGCAAACAAAAGCATACGTCGTAAGCAAAAAGTGACAGGCGGGATACAACAACCTGCCCCAGGAGTACTTTTATGCATCAACCACGGTTCTAGCTTCACATGCCTTGACGAAGAAATTAGAATCGTACACCGAAGCAATACGATACCCAGTGGACCTTGTTGCGTGTTGGGGGCCGCCAACTGTCCCGGGGAGTTAGTACTCGTACTTCTTTATCGATCTGACACTATTACGCAAGTACATTGTCATCTAACCGGTAGGAGATGAGCGGAGAGGTGAGAAGTGAGAAAGTAGGGAGATGAGGAGATGAGGAAATGAGGATGCAGTGCAGGAGTCAGGAGTGCGTCATACCCAAGAGGTCGCAGCAATGGTTGCGATAGATGCAATGCATCGCACATATGCAGGAACAGATATACTGCGAAATTAGACTGGACGAGGTATGTTCTGCTGGGCCGGCCAGCTATGCGATTGGCCGTCGTTTTTGTCAAGCATGCAACTAGATTGCTCTGAGATTGCTCAGATTGCTAGCATTGCTACCAGACAGCCAGACTGCTACCAACTCAGTATTACACAGTGGGAGTCTTCATATCATGCTATCGCTGGCTGGGAGAGCAAAAGGAAGAAGAGAGACAGATCGCCATCAGGTATGTTGATGTGCTTCCTTCCCTTTAGTACGACGTCGTGCTTGTTGTTTAGAATGTGATCAGGCCATTCGTCGGCGCTACTCTGATGCAACAGCGAGTAGTAAGATATCAGTCAATACCAGTGAATCCCGTTTCAATACCAGCGCCAATACCAGTGCCGGTGCCCGCACAAGTACTGGAATACATGCTGGAGCAAATGGACAAACTAACGACCTCACACCGGGCACTCCGTATATAGCTCGACCCCAAGAAGCCTAGCCATGGGTCTCCCCGGTTTCTGCGTGTAGGCGTGCACATGTACGGAGCATCTTATATAGAATTACTCTACCACTCGAGCAATACCGGCACCCGAGATGTACGGAGTACGTACTCCGTATACGACCTAACTTAAAAGAGAGTGCTAGGGTGAAGAAAAGCCAGACAGTCGAGCGAGTGAGACAGCTGTTCAGACGAGACACGCAGCTGCAGTCGCACTCGTGTCTTCGCAATAGCCTGCAGAGGTAAGGAGGCCGAGCGGAGCCGTTTGTTTATATTTTACCTATGATATCTTACTGAGGTGAGTATGGGGAGTCACTTCGATGAATTTGCGTGTACTGTGAATGTACAGAGAGTGAGGTATTATCAGGTTTCTCCATATCGATAACATTGTCGTTCCTTGGAGCTGGTGGAGTCCTGCCACCAACACCGTAATCAACACCGGGCAATCAGGCTGAGCTATGGACAGCTGTCTACATAGAATAATACACATATTCAAATTACAGTTGTGTAGAAAATGCTCAGCTGAACCAGGGTGTCGGAACCCTTCTTCCAAATACGAGTATTCAGAGATGACGATCGCATTACAGCACCCTTTATTTCACTTTTAATTATTTATATTTCTAATTTAGCAGCCCCGAAAACATCGTCACATGACACCTGTCCAGGTCAATGCTCGAGGACGACTTCTTCGTTCTACATCGGATGATAAAACCAGAGATTGTAGTATGTGTTTCGATATTATCCCGGGGCCAATACCGGTTCCGAGAGACACAGCCCACAAGAGGATGAGCTTGCATACCGTTGTGGCTGCTCTCCTGGAGGGTGCATGCCATCTCATCTCGTCGTGCACAAATTCACGCTCAACGCCCAGACAGCTCCGGCAACGATTCGGGCATTCGACTCAGGCATCGACCAATCGCATCCCCGTAGCTTGAGCTCTCCCATGGTCTGATACACAGGACATGCATATGCAGGCAGTCAAGGCTGCCTCTTTGATATGCCTTGATATTGGCCAAAGCCATATCGTTATATCCTTGTACCAGGAAAGCAACGAGGTTATGCGAGTGATTTTATCTCTTTCCTATGCGTATTTGCTTAGATTGCTAATACTCGGCTGACATCGGCCTTGCTTGTACATATATCCGGCGCCGGGCGGACTTGTGAGCTGTCGTGTATTTATCTTCAATATTCTTGTACTCAGTATTGATTTGTTCTCTTTTACATATCTTTTCATCCGTCTTCTTCATTTCTACCCTAATATTACCAAGTTCGCAATAGTCAATACATTCACCGAACTCCTCAAGTATCCATAACGTTGTTGGCAATGTTGCCCCGTCAAGCGATGCAAGGGATGATGGATTTTCTCTGCCAAATTACTCCGTCCATCGTCTCCTAAAAGCAAACAAGCACAGTCTACAGCAGGATCACGGCCTCCATTGCCACCTAGAAACAGCTAGCGATCGTATTGGCATAGTATGTCTTAAGAAGAAAAGACAACAAATCGTTAATATTGTGCCCGTCCCTAATCCCCATGTTGACTCTTCAGATTCATCAGAGTCGTCCGATTCTCGATACGTATTCCAAACAACCCAAAAGTACCGGCTATCGTGTACTAATGCACAAGCTGTAAATAGGAAATGCAAGTTTCACTGCTTTCTTTTTTATTGCGAGTATTCTCCTCAGTATTTGTGTTATTGTCCGGGAGGCTGAAACAAAACATCTGCTCTGCGAGTCTGTCTTGCGTCCTTTGCGTCCTTATGCTCTAGCTCGTCACCCCTTGCTGCACACCAGCATCGCCAGCCTGTTGCGTTTGTGTGGGCGGTTTTGCATAAACTGGGGGACTCATTTTAGACGTCCCGGGCATTGCTCTTCATCCCTTGTTGCGGCGTACTTCTCTCGACCATCTAACAAACCACAAGCCCATGCCAAAACCACAAACCACACACCGTCAGACCGTAAACTGGAAATCGTAAATCATAAACTGTAACTCGCAAGCTGCAAAACACGGCCTCGACAGGCCGCGGACTCGGCTGATCCAAGACACCGCCTCAGACAATATTGTTCCGAAAAGACAAGACAGCGCCGTGGCTGAGGGCCGGGACGGAATACGTGTACAGAATGGGAGACAGTCTAGCCCTTCTCCCAGTGCATGCTTGCCACAGCCAACAACTGGTCTTGACTACATGTTTAGTCAATTCCATGGTGCCATGTAACGCTTTGCATCCTTCTGAGATCAGGTTGGCCCTCTCTTGGCGGTTCCCGGTTTCCGTGACTCGGCACCAAGTACGGTCAGACGGCGTCTCGGGCAAGCCGGCACTGGTAGTATCTCACCGTCTCAAAACGCTGTACTCGGTATATTAAACAGGCGAACAAGTTCTTCCACTCAGAAGCACCGTCATCACCAGGCCACTCTACAGTAACATCGTCTAACTGGTAATCAACAGCCACAACCGGCAATGCATACAAGCAGACGCTGGCGGACAATCTACCCTTCATGGTGATGATCGTCTTGGCTATCTGCGGAGTACGAGTACTAGGCGAGATGTATGTATCTTACAATCTCACCCTCTTCGCTCTCGGCTCTATTAGCCTCTTCCTTCGTTTTACGCCCTCACGCCCTCTTACTGTAACTTTGCTCTCCTGCCATTCTTGGAATGAAATAAGGGAGAATGGTAAATACGCTGTAATAGCTTGCAGCCGAGACAGTATGGAGCACGTATGCTTACGGGACCCGAGAACAGAAGTGATATACGTGAGATGGAAGAGAATAAGCAAATAGCAAAACCCACGGCGACGGAGAATAGATTTGGTCATGCCTCGTTGATATAGAAGCAAAAACTAGGAAAAGACTGTCTCTGTTTGTTCGTATTTTCATATTTTTTTGAGTTTGTTTTCTCTCTTTTGTTATCTTCATTTTCGTTATCTTTCTCATATATTTTTCTCTCATTCTGTCCTCTTATTTATCTTCTTATTTTGTCTAGTCTCTGCCTCCCTCCCTCGCTGCATTCGATCGTCAAGCCAGCCTCGGGCTATTTATGCTCTTCTCTTTCCTTCTTTTGTCGATCACGAACTTACGTGCTGGGGCGAGTGAGACCACTCTAGCCGTAGTTGCTGGCTTGTTCCACTGATTGACCGGTGTATTCTGCATGATGCTCACAACCACATACACAGTAATAGTAGCTGGTCATATTTATATTCTACTTGGTGTCTGGTCCATCTGTTTAGATCCGGCAGGTGGCCGATCGACTCCATTCTCGCAACGATGCAGGATGGACATCGCAATGCAGCTGGGATCAAGAAGCAAAGGGTCAATGATTAAAGACGATAGAACAGAGAGCCGAAGAAGAAGATGAGAAAAAAGAAGACCAAAGGCCAAAGACCAGGCTGTTCAAGATGAATCGAAAATTTTCCATCTCAGGGCTTATATGAAATTGTGAAGACCAGCCTTCAGGAAAAAGAATATGTCATTCAGCTAATAGCCAGAGCAGTGGGTAGCAAATGAGATAGCAAATGAGATAATGCCCGAGCTGAACTTCATGATCGGGCAGATCCTTGGTGAGTGCTCCGAGAACACATTGTGGAATGCAGCGTGCACGTCGATCTCGCTGCTACGTGAAATGATGAGCCGTCTTTCCGGGGACAAGCACATGCCAGAGCTGTCGTCGATCATGTTCTTTATCCTTCTTTTATTCTTCTTATCCCTTCTGCTTTTAGGCAATTATGCATAATGATTTATTCAATCATTTCTGAGCAAATTCTTTATATAATAGGCTTCATATTCGTATTTTATATCAAGACATCTGGTGAACAAGAAACAAAAGTAATTCAAAGACTAACTAGCTATATGCAGAGAATAAAATATAAAATATAAAATAAAAGGGCAAACGGTAATAGCAAATAGGAAACAATGATCAGAGAGAGAAAGTTTAAATACTGGGAATTCCATAAAATGTCGTTATTGTTGTTGCCTCCTTCATCTGGGTTTATACCACCAGGGTCTCCATCTGTAGCTTTCGTTATGGCCATGCCCAACATGACTGATTGTTTTTGGTGTTTTGTGCTTATATATAAAGAGTAAAAAAGAACAAAATGCCAGGAAGAAAAATAGAGTAAAAGAGGTAAACGCAAACGCAAACGCCAAAAGAAGGGTATTGTTTTGAATAACTTTGTTCCAAAGAGCACCCAAAACCCGACATACCTGTATTGATAAATGACAGACACAAAAATGAAAGTGACAAGAGTATAAACATGAATCAAAATGGAAGAGAAAGAGTGTGAAGAAGAATAGAACAAGACGGCCGTAACTTGGGACGATCAGAGGGAGGAAAGATGAACAAGGTCAGATCACATTTCCTAGACCCTCTACTGGGGCCAGTGGCGCCATGGGGGTCATCATGTGCCGGTTTGGCGGCGGCGGAGGTGGCCGGACATGTTGAAATGTCCTCGGCTGCTGCTGCTGCTGCTGCACCATGGCGTCAAACTGCGCGCCTTGCCGTGACAGACGGAGCTGCGAACGGGGTGGAATCGGTGGCGGAGCATGAGCCGGCGGGTCTCCTAGCGGAGCATACAATGACTGCTGGTACTGCTGATGGTGCTGATGCTGCTGCTCCATGGACGGCATTGATGTCACAGACGGCGCGGGAGGCAGTGGCGATCCGGCCACAACCGTCATGCCCAGAGACACAGGAAGCGGGATCTGGATTGGTGCCGGAATGTGCCGTGTCGGCGTCGTGGTTGTCGGCACTGATGTCACGGGCGTCTGCCCATGTGCCAGAGATGCAGACGCTGCTGTCGGTGTGAACTGCGGCGTCATCGGTGTTTGTGGCATCGGCGTATTGGGCATCGGCGTGTGCGGCATCGGTGTTGTTGCCGTGCTCGTGAGTGCCGCACTGGTTGGGCCCTGCCCCTGTCCTTGCATGTGTGCAGTCGAGCCGCTCTGGCCGCTCTGGCTGTTTGGCCGGCTCCTCACAAGGCTGCTCATGGCACTGCTCATGGCACTCGTACCCCCAGACAGCCTGTTGTGGCTGCTCTCGCGCCTCCGCTTCGGCGCGTCCTTGATCTTGGGGTGCGTGTGGCACTTGTACGCGTGGCGGAACCAGGTTGTGCCCTTCTTCTTGCTGCTGACGAGCGCCACCCACTCGTTGCAGCTGCTGCAGAGACCTTCCCAGACATCGGGGTTGCCGTCCATCCGACGCGTCTCCAGCGGCTCCTGGAACGGGTTGCCCGTTGCCGCGCTGATGCCGTGCGTGAAACTCTTGTCGTACCAAAAGGCCGAGTTCTTCAGCACGAGCCACCGGCCCGGCTTACAGATACCACACCAGCCTTCGCGCTTGTTTCCGTGTCCACGCACCCACCGTGGCGTGTACAGATCGCCATTGAACCGCAGCTCCTGTTCATGGGGCACCATGTCCGGGTCGGACGGGTTCATGTCCTCGGGCGGAGGCGCCAGCTGCTCGTCGTTGAGCGATGCGTACAGGTCAGGCGGGTCCGACAGGTCGGCATAGTGTCCGTGCAGCGAGTGAGGGTCTCCGTTGCTCTGGAGCATCCGGAAGATGCTGTGGGACATGAGCTGCTGCTGTGACGCTGGGTCAAACGCTCCGCCATGGTGGTGGTGGTGCTGGAGGTGCGCGTGGCTGACATTGAACTGACTCAGAGGGATGTGGCTCGGCACGGTGTGCTGCGGGTGCATCGGCTGGCCGATCATGTGGTTGTGGTTGTGCAGCCCAGAGAAGCTGGGGTCCATGTGCGGGTGCTGGTATGCCATGGCACCGGCATGCGATGGCAGCTGTGTAGGCAGCAGCATGCTGTGGCGGTTGTAGCCCGATGCGGCAGCAACTGCCGCTGCCGCTGCCGCCTGCGGGTTGGCAGCTGACAAAAAGTATGGGTTCTGCGATGGCAGCGTAGCAGCCGCCGCGGCTATTGTGGCTTGCTGCAGGTTGCCCATATTCAGAGGCAGCTGGCCGTTCTCGACAGTTGGCGACGAGTGGTGCGATGAGGTCGTCGCCAGCCGAGGGCCGAAGGGTTCGAGGGCACCGCTCGTGTTCATGGGAATACCTGTGCCGCCAACTCCTGTCGCGCCGTGGTACATATACGGTGTCGACCGCCGGCTGGGCATCGTGCCGTACGAACCTGTCGACCAGCGCTTGTTCCGGGGACCGTCCATGCTGTAGGGCGCAGCGCGCAGACCCGGGCGTGGCGAAGGTGAAGCACGGCCACGACTCTGTGTACGGACGAGCTCAGAGCGGCTTTGGGGTGTCATGCGTGGCGATGCCACGGGCGACAGCTGTGTCGACGACATGAGCGAGTTGCGGTTGGACGGCGGCGGGTAGTCAGACAGCGAAGGCGCATCAGACAGGTCGGCCGAGAAGTCCTCATACGACGGCATATCCGAAAGGCCACCGGAGGTCGACATAGTGAACGACGACCCAGACAGACGGCGCGGGTTCATGCCGCTGCCCTCATAGTGCAGGGGTTCGCCGTCCATGGGTGCGCCGTTGCTGTAGCGCAGGTTCAGGATGGGGATCGCTTCGTCTGTGGTATACGCCTGGCCGATGCCCATGTCGCTGTCCATCTGCAGGTCGAGGCTGTCATCACACGTCTTCTGCCACGAGTTGCCCATGCCCGTGTCCATTGTCGTCATCGGATAGAAGTCCTGGTGGACAGAGAGGGGTCTTGACATGGTATCGCTGGGTGTTTGCTGCACAGACAAGGCCGATGAGTCCCACGAGTTGAGAGCCTCGCTGGCCTCACTCATGCAGTACGAGAAGCCTTCATGGATTGTCGCCGGCCGTGGCCGCATGCTCTGCGTTGTGACTGGCGTCGTCCACATTCCGTGCGGTGTGGCAATGCTCGTATCCGAGTCCGACTTTGTGTTCATGTTGCTGGCAGTCATATCGTTACCGTTCATGGCAAGCATTGGTGTTGGCGGTGTTACGGCAGTCATATTGATGGCTGCTGAAGTGGCTTCTGGTGTGGAAGCAGTTCTTGTTGCGTTGGTTGTGTCGTTGTCGTCGGAGAAAACAAACGAAGGATGTCTAGACGGTATAAGTAAGTGCCCACAACAATAATAATATAAGACAAATCGAAAACAGACGAATAGAGTGATGACAGCAGATAGGCGCATGATATAGGCACTTACATATGAGTCTGATTGGAATCCATGGCGATTTGGTTGTCGTTGTGGCAGTCCGTTGTCTTAATAGTTAGCATGATTTGCGCCGATTGTCGTTGCAAGGAAAAAAACAAGAGTCTGTACGCACCATATATGAGTATGACCGTCAACGAACCACGGCAACGCGAGTCTGTCGGGTTGCGGTGGCAGTTGTCGAGATGTTGCGGTTTGGTGGGAAATAGAGAAAGGATGTCTGGTTTTTGGGTCGAGTGAGAGGTCGCAAGGCGATATCAACGAAACGGCCGGGCCAGGTTATCCGTTGTGAATATGAAAGGCGTTCAGAAAAGAACCGCGGGTATAATAGTATGCGATCAAGGAAAATATCCAAATGAGTGAGGGTAGACGGCAGAAGACGATTCAGCTGTAGATGCGAGCGTTCAAAGAGAGAGACTCTGTAGACTGCGCCAACGAGGAGGGGTGTGTGAGTAAATTGATCCAGTCGTTCCGAGAGTATCGAAGATATGGGACCAGCAAATATAAAGAGCGGAAGAGACGAGATGTATAAGACCAAAAGGAATGCGAGGAGTCTGTTATAACCAGAGTCTTAGTCTTGGATCAATAAAGGACAGGAGAGAATGGAAGACGCGGCTCAATATGAATAAAAAAGAAGTGCTGAGAAAGAAAGAAGAATAAAGGAGGGAATATGAAGAAATAATGAAAGTAATAAGAGAATGAGAGTAATAAGAGAGTGTAAGAATAGAAGAATAAAGAGAAGACTAAAGAGAAGGGACTAGAGAAACGACCGAAAGACGAACAGAGTAAGAGACCAAAATAAAAGACTGAAAAGAGAGAAATGAAAATCAAAAAGGGAAAAGGGAAAGGAAAATAAAAGAGCCAGCCCTTGTTGTATTATAGACCAGAGGGGGCTATATCAGGGATAAAAAAAGAGAAGAGCAAGGAAGAAGAATAGGCAGAGCGAAGAGAGGAGAAGATGATAATAAGAACGAGAATAAGGAGACATAAAATGAAAAGATAAAACAGATGAATGCGGCAGTCCACGAAAGAAGAAGGTAGGGGTGTTTTGTGGCACAAGGCGAAGACAGACGAGAGAGGAGACTGGCAAAGTGTCTAGAGTCTGAGGTATGGGAGGAGGGTTGAAGAAAGACGGCGGAGACGACAGAGTTGAGGCGGTGCAGACGGTATGGAGTTGGGTATGGAGATGGAACGCAGGAGATGCACGATCAAGGAAGATTGAACAGAAGTACGAAGAGAAGTAGAGAAAACAGTAGACGAGCAGAAGAGTCACGTTGGCATCGACCGAGTTTGACGGAAGAACTTCATCAACGTGTAAGCTATGAGAGGAGAGGAGAGAAGAGCAGGGTAGAGGAGAAGAGAGAAGAGGAGGGAGGAGACGACAGAGTTGTACGGTCAGACGCGGGACGCCGGTAGGAGCTAAGCCGGAATGCCTGAGACAGACGAGAGGAATAGAGTGGTGTCAAAGTTCATGAGGTAGAAGAAGGGAGGGTCACAACTAGTCAGTCACAGGCAGTCACCGGCAGTCACAGGTCCATACGACGTAGGTAAACTGAGAGTCTAGAAACTTGGGCAGTACGAGAAGGATAAAAGATTGAGGCGAGATACTGGGAGACTAGGACTTAGAGACTGGAGGACAGGCAGAGAGAAAGAGGGAAGAGCTGGCCGATCTGTGGCGTGAGAACAGCGAGGACAGCATATCGACTCGACGGGGGGTGTAAGTGGTCTGTAAGTTGGCGAAAATCCTACTTTAGGAAACATGGGTGGGCTTCAGGGGTATCGGGGATAAAGACGCAGGTGTAAGTGAAGCACAGAGATGGACGTGCAAACGCAGTAGAATAGAATACAAATGAAAATACTAATACTAATACAGAATAATCAAACGGTCTACGTACGTCAGAGTGACATGAGCAGGGGTTGTTTTGAGAAGGACGACGATCAAGCCGGACGGAAGAGCGACGTGTGGAGGAGACGACGAGACGACGAGACGGAGAGGGAGAGTAACATACGGAATACGGAGTAAAGGAAAATAAGCAATAATGCAAGGCAACGTGACGGTAGATTGTAACGGCGTGCTTTGTACGTGTAAGCATAGATGAGTGTAAATCTAAACGGTGGATGCGCTTGGCTGTGGAGGGGGATCGTTTGAGAAGACCAAAAAAGAGGGTCGCTTTTGTATGAAGGGTAGAGACGGTGTGTAGGGTAGTGCGGAGGGTGGAGGGAAGGGGGTGTTTGGGAGCGTAGCGTCTCAAGATTTGAAAGACGGCAAACGGTGAGCTTTAGCTAGGTATGGAAGACGCGAAGGGGGGGAAGAGTTGAGGAGGGTAAAGAAGTGTACTCCGTAAAGAGGGCAAGACGAGAGCATGAAAGAAAGCAATAAATCTCCTAAAGTAGGGGATCGGGCAAATAAACATGGAGAACAGCAAATCGCAGTAATAGAAAACAGAAAACAGAAAACAGAAAAGAAAACAGAACACCAAACATTATGCGCTGGGGAGATGTCTCTGCAGGGCTAGCAGAGTGCGAGGGAAAGATGGGATCAATGAGGACAAGAGTCAGCATCGATGGGCATGGCGACGGGTGACTCGAGCGTCAAGGTGCAGTGTCTGTGTGTCATGAGAACAGACGAGTGCCCGCGTCTTAGCCAGTCTGGTATGCGACTCTGGTCTGATAGATCCCGCGCAATTTGATCTTCATCTCTGAATCTTACTCAGTAGAGCTGGCCTGTCACCCTCTGCCGGCTCTAGCTGATGACACTGTCGTATTCAGAAGCCCTGGGGAAGACGCTCCATAGACCAGATCCATCGATATGAAGCACGGAGAATCGCAAAGACAACAGACGAGCAAAAGACGCTTGCGAGACAGAAAATTGGTTGAGATTGCAAATTTACACGCAAATTTACACGCAAATTTACAAAATAGTACGTTAGAGGCAGACGACAGGGGCATGGTTTCGCCCAAGGCCAGAAACCACTGAAGATCACGAGAGATTTGCCGCACGGCCATTCGCATCGGGATGGCCGGTTTTGTGTCAGCTCGTCTAGAGACTGACGTCCCAGTGAGCAAAGTGCCAAGACGTGCTATGAAGATTATGTCCTGGGCATTTGCTGGCCGTCGAAATATGCCAACCGCTGCCCTGTACAGATCGTGGCCTACCTGTTATTGATGTCCTCGCCTTGGCCAGCTGGTACGGGAGGCTGCACACCTCCGGAAAATATAGCTGAAGCGTAGAAGTATTGTGAATGGCCACCTTGGAAGCACAAATATTTGCAACCTGAGCTCAGTTGTCGAGACAGACAGCCACGCGCAATGGAGAACGGAGGCAGACAGCACACCGGTGGCAACAAAGGAGATGCGGAAGGCGAAGATGCCGGACGACTGGTTTCTCGTCTAGTTTTGTGTATCGCGAGATGGGAGACCAGACGGGCAATAAGTAGAAGATGTAGGCAGGAGACGGGCGGACAATAGAAGTGGAAGATGTACATAGCAGTCTAGAGACGGAGGAGGAGGAGGGATGGGGATGGGGATGGGACGTAGGGCTGCATTCCATTGTGAACGTTAGGGTTCGCGTAGTCTGCCGCGACTGAACGGTGAGGGTTGTATGGAAATATGGACAGGCGGTAGAATGCTACCAGGGAAGAGAGGAGAGACGGGGGAGACTCGACGACCTAGAGAAAGGCGAGGAGAAAGGCGAGGACGTTTGAGGTCCGTACAAGGTCACGGGATTCTCTTCTCTGATTGGCCGGCGGTTCTGCAGGGGTTCCAGGAGAAAAGGCATGCCCCACCGGCACAGACGGACATCGTCCGTGGCAGGTGCGACACTGTTGTTAACTTTAATCAGTGGTAGCGATACCTCGTTTGTGGATTAATGGCGGTGATTGCAGCAGGGTTGGTGAGGAACAGCGGTACTTGTACATCAGTAGAGTGGGGCGCGGGGTGCTAGCCGTCTCAGATCTGTCGCAGGACTCGTCCTCCACTTGGTCGCGACTGCTCCACTATTTCTGTAAGTGGCCTTCCTGTTGAGTAAACACGATAGTTGCTGACTTAGCAGGTGCTGGCTGTTAGACGAGATCATCATCTAGAAGAAATGAAGGTAATGCAACAGAGTTGTAGACGATGATTATCTCGCTTGTGATGAGGGAGTTAATGTGATGCCAGCTAATTATCAATAAATGGAGACAAAGGAATGGACGATGGTAACAAACGAATGAGGAAAGGAGACAAACGAGTAAAAATGAGGTCAAGAAGAAAGAAAAATGAGGGAAATGAGAGTGAAAGGAAAGGAAAGGAATGACAACTACGAGAAACCAGAATATCAGCAGGAGACAGAAGACGGCAAGAGTACATCAAGCTCATCATCGTCTGTGTGTTCTCTTAAACAAGAATCAAACAGCCTGGAGCAGTCGGAGAGGTGATACACTGGATCGATAGTCCAGAAAACACTTGTCAAACAGCACCCCTTCTCCGCCTCTCTTTCGTTTTCTCTTTCATTTCCTTCTTTCATTTTTATTTACTTCTGCTATCGTATCTTACTTTCTACACCCAGATCTCTCATCGTGAGCAATCCTTGTTGTTTTCCAAATTCTCCGTGGCTACCGAGCTGGTCACGCTCACGGTATTTCGGATTCACGGTATCTTTTTTTATTTGCATTCTCATAACTCAGACTTTGGCAACTTTGGTAACTCTCTCAGGTACACGTCTTCGACTGTGGTTTCTGTATTCTTGGCATTGTTTTGCATCTCGGGAATGTAGCCAGCCCGTTGGACACGGAGAGCTACGTACTCGCTCAGATCGAGGCACAGAGGCACAGTAATACAAGACAGAAAAACCGTCGGAAACCGCGGTAGATCTGTACAGGCACCGAATAGATCCGAAAAAAGCCTTGGCTGCCTAGGTCTGTGGTCATACGCAAAAGACAGACCAGAAAAGGGGGACGGGGCGAAATCATTGGACAGGCTAGCTCGTCTAGCTGTCTAGCTGTCTGTCTAGATTTCCACCTGTCTACTATCTAGCTATTGGCTGTCTGACTGTGGCTATCTCGCTATCTCGCTATCCCACTCTCGCTGTCTGGCTATCTTGCTGCCCGGCGTGTGGCACTTATATGCTATGATATAGGAAGGGATCCTACTCTCCAAGCTAGTAAGACGTGTCCGCACAATAGCAGACCACTATGCACACACGGTTCTTCCCCTCTCTTCCGTATCGTCTGCCCCTCGCCGTCGGCAAGTGTGGCCCGTCTGAACTGTGATTTGTCTGCACACCCATAGATACTGGCGGCTGCTGTCGCCATCTTCGTTGTCTTTCGATCACTCCATCTCCCCTGTTTCTCTACCATACCCCTGAGCACAGCCACGGTTGATAGCTGCGCTGGTTCTTGAGGTGCGCCGTAGGACAGACTCATGGCGGAGAGGCAGCCAGGCCTATCAGCTGCAGAAACATCGTCATCGCCGTTGTTTCAACTCTCATATGTGCAGTATTATAGTGTGCACGCATGCGTACCTTTATCTTTGTACCTTTTCTACACTTGCTGCTGCAAGGACAAGGAGCAGATTCATGCTGTCAGGTACGCGGTTGCTAAAATAGACACGCCCTCAGGATAATGGGATCGAAACAATGAAACAGAAGACCGTTGCCGGGAACGAGGACGAAAAGGGAAGACAGGCAAAGGAAGACAGAAAAAGATGGGATAAGACAATCATGCATTGCCCAGATTCAAGCAGTCAGGAACCAGTGCTTGGTTCAGTTGTTGACGCGTGCGGCTTCGCCACAGGTTCGGCCGCGATGTTGCATCAATAGAGGCGATCTGATCAGAGAGACGGCGATGATGTGTATCTAGCAGTGGCATGTTGACAGAATCCAAGAAAACCGGGGATAGAAACCACTTTACGCGCAACACCGGAGCGAAGTTGCACTCGCGTACGCCAGTCAATGCGTTGCTCTGCCATATATCGGTCTATGTACGACAACATCACGTTCGACATCTTGTCTTTCTCAGATGTCACGCAAGGCAGATCTCGATTATAGCTGCTGTGGCAGGATAGCCATTTATGATAATATTGGCATGGGCTAGTAATGTTGGCCTTCTCTTCTATTCTTTTTGTGTGTTTTTCTTTCAGATTTTCTTCTTTTTCATCATTACTAGTCTTGGCTTCAACTTCTAGTCTACGCGTAAAATGACTCAAAATTCGTGAGCATTGTAAATTTTACAACACCATTCAAACTGAAGACCTCAGCTTTTGACTTATTCAATATTCTTACAGTTTAGCACATAGCAATAAATAGTAGACCGCACATCTCTGCCTTCTGCCTTTCCTTCTGCCATTCCTCGTCGACTTCTACGGAGTAAAGAGTCGAGCCGACTGCTGAACTCCGCGCTAGGTGCATGCATAAACTCTTAATATCCGGGGGTACGGTGGCAGTGGGTCGCCCATCTATTCACGGACATAAATAACACGACTGAGACTGACACAGCGACCAAGCCATGTCCTTGACTCTCGATTCTTGACTCTCGCCTGTCAGTCTGCAATGATCTCCTGGGGCCAAGACTCGGAATTTTTGTCAAGGCTGTGCTGTAGATTTACTACTATGCATTTCCCTCTAGAATAGGACAGTCCCAGTCTGCCACCGCCGTAACTGCGGCTGAACTGGTGGCAGCAACTCCACAATGTTTGAAAGCATACGTAGAAGCATGCAATGAGTATAAATAGAGTAATAAGAATCAAACAAACGTGAACATCCTTAGACGATCATCTATGCAATATATCTTCATGCCCGTCGGTCGGTGGCCACGAGGCTTAACTGGCCGCTGCATGACGGCTCGAGACCAGGATCACGTCGTGTGTTTGCGAATGTTTGCGTATGTTTGTGTGTGTTTGCGTATGTTCACAGCCCGTCGGTATCTACCCTCGCTGTCTACGCCTATCTCGTAGAATTCAGCTCATGGGTTCTCCTTTTTCCCTACCGAGCTCCATGATTTGCGTCGCTCATTCATGCTTGACCTTATTCTAGAATGTTTATTAATAAGTCGGTCGTCTTTCCCTGCCACACATAGACTCTTTCTACGTTTGCATCTGCCATGGTCTGTCTCGCGTTTCGGGCCTAACAGCGTTGCAGCCGTATCTTTTAGAAACAGTCGGCAAAGGCACAGAGGTAGTCGTCATCTCTTTTTCTGCTATAGATACTCTTCTACTAGTACTTTTCTGCGGTCATCCATGCCGCGGCCCGGGGTCCCCGGCACTGCTCACTGTGAGCCTTCGGAGGCTCCTGGTACAGGATCGACTAAACAGCCGGCGCACTAACTCGACGGAAAAGTCGGACAACAAGAAGAAAGAAAAGTCTGGACAAGAAAGCAATGGCTATGCCAAGGAAGAGCACACCCGACAGGCCCCCCGAGGAGGCTCTCTAGCCCATAAGGTTCACGATATAGCTCGGCATGCCCAACGCGAGGCCATCACGGACCAGTTTTGTATTCCACATATGGCCCGTATCTCGCGTCGTTGATCCTCTAAGCCCTCGTCTTTTGGCCTGGCGCCCCGTCAATGGCGTGTTTGACAATGGTCTTTTCCATTTATTGCCTTCTTCCTACTAGTGCCGTCTTGGGGCCGTCGATGGCCACAAGCATCCACACGCATCGACCCCAGACTGGTCTGTTCGGCAATGCAGACGCAAATCATAAATACCTTAGTAGAAAGACGGCGACAGAGAAACTTGCTGTATCCCGCTGCATTCGGTGTCCATGCGAGGCATGCGCATTGTCTTCGCCAAAAGCCAAGCTGGCAAGAGCAGCGACGAAATAAGCAAACACGAGATCTACGACGTTTGACAGGCGAAGTCACCTGCCAAGGTTCTTCTCATTTATTCACTTTTTCCTCTCTGCTTTTATAATTCATCCGACGTTCCTCCTCAAGGCTTGTCAAGGCTTGTGGTGCTTTTTGTTTCACTATTTACTATTTACTATTACGAATTACATCGCGTTCAGACTGTAGTCTTCCACTCGCGATATCGTGTTTTGCGAGGTGTAGTGCATGACAACCTCTTCCCGATTGGGAAATATTAAGATTACGCGGCGAGGGTGTCTTGATTCTATCCGCACAGCCGCAGCACTCAGCTATGTACTAAGCCAAAATATGCCGAGACCATAAACACGGTTCCATGTAGAAGATCTCCTCATATTCTGATATACGAGCCTTTCTATTCTTCTATCGTGACCGGGTATACGGTGTAGATGTATCGGTCACCACATAGGCGGCCGGGCAATTCCGCTGTTGAGAAGGTGCCGTCTGTAGCACGGATTTGCGAAGACACGAAAATGACACGAGAGCGGCAAGTATATGCAAATATAAACAGCCATAGCCTACGGAGTATACCCCGATCACCTCGATAACATAGCACATATCAGAGCCGGTTGGGTCGACGTCGTATTCCAGACGGGGGATGGGAGGCAAGGCGTTCCATGTTGACAATAACACCACTTGTTCGTGATACTTGCCGTTTTATTATTGTAGAAAGTAGAAAGTGATAAACACGAAGCCAAGATCTGCCATATCTGGTTCAGACTCGGTGAAGATACACAGCCCCATAGAAAGAAGGGAGGACGATCTCGTATCATTACAAGGACTGCCGATAGTCGATCACTCCATCTCCTACTCCTTGTTGATGCGACGCCACACCTCGGATTCGCCCGCCTTTAAACCTTCGCCCACACTCGCGGCCAGTTTCTTGGCAGCGTCCCAAAGGCTCTCGGTTTCTTCACCGATGCTGCCGCTTGGCCGTGCCCCGATGCTACCGCCTAGGATATTGGTGTTCGATGGTCCCGACCCGGAACTAGCTGTCAGTGCCGCTTCTCTCTGCGAGCTGTTCATGTCCGTCGCATAGGCATTCTGCACGTAGCCGGGCGGGTGGTCCAGCGCACGGTTGTGCGCAGCCATCTCCTGGGACATGAATGCTCCAGTTGGCTCTGGGATCGCCGGGTACGTCTCTTGCGTCGTGGCTGCTGTCGGAAGAGCCGTTGTAGGAGTCGGGACTGCTATCGGTGCCGTTGTAGCCGCTGCTGTTGCTGTGCCCCGCGACGCTCCAGGGTAGGGTGCCGACGTCAGTGGAGGCATAGCCATCTGCGGCGGCATGGCTGTTATAGCTGGGGTCTGAGCGCTTGTGGCAGTGGCTGTGGCAGTATTCGTAGCGTTTCCCAGTGTCTCACCTGCCTTTGGCGGAGGAGGGAGTACAGGCGGTGTTGTCTGCTGGGACTGCGGTGGACTATTGTACATCACAGGCGGGTTGCTCGTCCGGGGAGGAACCGGCACGGCGCCCGGCTGTGGCGGTGGTGGGGGACTGTACTTTGGTGTTTTTGTGGTTGCTGTCGCGGCATGCACAACACCAGTCGGCTCCGGCAAGCTAGGCGCCGCTCCAGGCTGTGGAGGTGGAGGTGCATATCGAGCTGACGAAGCTGACGTGGTGGTTGCCGGGGGGTTCTTGAGAGACTGGTCACTTCCAGGGCCGGCTGCCGTCTTTGGCGTCACTCCATCTGCCGTGTCTGCATTGATGGGGCTCTGCGAGTAGATAGGGATAGGAGGCATTGCGTTTGCTGCGCTGGGTGAACGTGAGATGCTTTGCGAGGTGGGCGTGTAGTAGTTGGAGGCTGGACGGAGAAGAGGTGTTGCAAGGAACAGGCAGATGAGGTAGATTGATGAGGGGATGTTGTGTTGGTGATGTGTATCGGTGTCAGGTGACTGTAATTGATGCGTGCTGCCTGGTACTTTCTTTGTCTGTTTCTGCCTTTTGTAGAAGGAACGATGAACCTGGAACGCTGTCACGAATGGGTGGCGACGTCATTGTCTTAGTCAGGCACTAGGACCAAGGCAACCTCAGCAAGCACAAAGCTTGTATTTCATCATTTTCATCAAGCATTTACATTTACGAAATCAATGTTATTTGAAATAGCCGAGACGTCCAACAAATGTACAAAAATTGTAAGATAATATTGAAATTAGTCGAACACCAGTAACCCAGAATACAAAAAATATTAGACAAATACGGAAACAAAAACAACAAACAAAAAAGGGTATTTAAATAATAATAAAAACCAAAAGTAATGGTTGACTCCATCATATATCATTGCCAGAGATAAAGCAACAAGGCCGACTGACTAAGAAGTCTACAGAATTCCAGCATAAACAGACATAGCGAGCTGGGACGAAAGAAAAAACAGCGGAATCTGCGAAGAGCACATGCAGTCTAGCTCCTGTTTGCTCGCAGATAGTCTTCGATCAGAAAAACGTCTTCGATATTGAAGCTGCTGTCACTGTGCGGAGGTGCTGCTCTGGCGTTCTGGGCACCAGCCTGCTGCTGTTGCTGCGGGCCACCACTTGGTCGACCATAGCGAGTGTTTGGCTCTGCAGGGCTTGCGCATGGGACGAGGCCGGGGCTTGGACATGTGGCCGGCTTTGCAATTGACCTCGACTTTGGCCTTTCTAGCCAGTGATTCCGGCTTGTCCACGATTGGCAGAATTCTGCGACGGTCGAGACCGGCTGTCCCTGCTGTCCGTAGAATCGCTACACTGGAACCTCGAGTCTCCGAATCCGATGCCAATCTCTAGGCCGGAGCCCGACCCTTCACTAGCTAACAGCTCCAAAACTGGCAGTGAAGTTTGTGGAAGAAGCGTGGCCTGCACGTGTTGAGGATCGGCCTCAGCAGTAGCATATTGGCGACCATTATCTGTGCTGCTGTTCCCGGAACTGCTAGCAAGACTGCTCCCACTCTCACTCCCTCCACGACGAGTGTTACTTAAACATCCCGCGCTACCCCGTGGGGGCGCGTTTGCTCCGAGAGCGCACACGCCGAACTGTTGATTCCGGTGGTGTCTCATCTCGGGGGTGCTTTCTCGTCCTCTGCGACGGGCTTGAATTTGCAGAAGAGTTCGGCACCCGAGCGCGGTGTCCGGGGTCTGGTCGAGAGCGAGGTTGAGGCGGCTTGGCTGTTATGTTTGATCCGTCGCTACTGCTCTGGCCACTGCTCCTGTCATCACTACTGCTGCTGCTGCTGCTTCCAGGCAACGAGACAGCCGGAACAGGTGCTTGACCAGCAGGCTTGCATTGGGGTCCTGGACGGTTTGCGGGCCTATTATTGAACCCATTGCGCAGGTATGTGAGGATGTTTCGTGCCGACGAGCGGCCTTCTGGCTTGAGAACAATCATCTGCTGCGCAACCAGGGTGGCTATGTCACCCTTTGTTCTCGACACCGTATCGCAGATATACTTGCACAGCGGAGATTGGTTCGAAAACCGAACTGGGTAGGCAAGCTCGTAGATCGAGACGCCCAGAGCCCAGATATCCACGGCGGTTGTATACGCAGGGCGGCGTGTTCCCCGCACCGTTCTCGGAATGTCATCAGATATCTCGGGAGCCATGTATCTGCGGGTGCCAATTTCCACGGTCCGCAGTGTCTCGTCTTTGGACAGGCCAAAATCAGCCAGCTTGACTACGATGCCTTTGGCTTCGGCGCCGCCAAAGGGGGCGAAACCAGAGTCACGGTGCTGCACAAGAACATTCAGCGGCTTAATGTCGCGGTGTGCCACCGGCGGGTTGAGGCCATGCAAGAAAGTCAGGGCCTGCAGCAGCTGGTCAAAGACGGACATGACCTCCAAAGGATTCAACGGCTTATCGCGGTGTTCTTTGTAGAGGGAGCCAAGAGGCATATACTCAAGGTCGATGAAGGGGGCAGGCTCGAGTGCTCCGTCGAGAATACGCACAACGTGCTGGCTGAACCCACGGGCCTCTGCCGTCTCTGTGGCAGCCTATGAAACAGGGTTAGTTACTGATGTCATGGAAAAGTGATTAAGACATATTACCTCCTCGACTCGCCTCAAGAGTCTGATTTCTTTCTCCCAGTCAAGCCTGCGACTTCCCGTGAATGCCCTAGCATCTGTTCTCGGCTCCTTGCGCGCAATGTAGATGCCTTTGTTCACATCGTATAGGCAGGAGACTGTGCCAAATGTGCCGCTACCAAGGACACCATTATTGATGAGGAATGAGCCACGTGAATATGTCTGTGCGCCCGTCACAAGGGCGGTGATGTTTTTGTCTTCAAACGACATGATATCCAGTGACGGCTTTGAGACATTTTTATCTTCGAGACCACTTTGCAACCGAAACTCATCTACTGCGTTTCTGTAGCCATTGGCATCCCAGACATACTCAGTGACAACAATTCGGAAGTGTAGAAACTTGTGAAGTCGAAGGATGATATCTGGCTGCTTTTGGTCGAGATAGTCAGTGCCACTGAGAACCCAGGTAAACCCTCGGCGCTTGTCATCCTTGCCGTGGCCGTCGAAAGAGATGGCGCTGCCATCACCCGCCCGATCAGGATTCCTGAGATCTCGGTAGGTAAGTCGATACTGCTCGTCAAAGGAGAAGAGACCCTGAACAGCACTGACGCCACGGAATGTTGAGTCGTGTTCCGGGATAACGATGTCGCACAGGTCCTCCGAAGACCCAACAATGAATCCAAGACGGCTTTTGCGTTCTGTTTCCCACCTCAACTCCAATCTTGGCCCCCCCTGGTTTCTGCCTTGCTGAGGGGGCGAGAATGGGCTTGGGGTTTGACCAGGAACTGGTATCTTGGGGCGGCCTGTAGGGCCCGTTCCTTCACGCCCGTTGGGATCTGCCACTTTGGCATGCCCGAAAGATATATGATTATTAGCGTAGAACCGCAGCACCTTGTCCGCTCCACGCCCGCTTGTCTCGTGTTCACTCTGGTAGGGATATAAGGTGACGACAGTTTGGTAAGCCATGTTGAGGCAACCATGTGGGCATGAAGAAGATTTGTTCTTGATAATGAAGACTCATTTGCAGTAAATAAAGTGAGGGATATGTCGATACTTATGCACACATACAGGCGCCATCGACGGGGGTCAGGTGCCCAACGAGGCAGCGATGCAAAGGTGCCTTACCATGCTGTTTGCATATTTCGTTTGCCGCCATTACAAGTTGCAATTTGATGGCGGCCGGGCGGCAAACGTCGTCCCGATATTTGACCTGAAAATGTGAAGTAAACAAGGTCACGTGTCTTAAATCATCATAGCAAAGCACATCTCATCCCTAACCGCTCAAACCCTGTCAAACACACATCATCTCTTCGGCGCGACGCCTCCCTTGCGCGATTGTTGCGATCGGAGCAGTCTCTCAGCATCTCATTTTATGTATTTTTGAATAGTATTTTCTCGTCGCGTTTGTAGTCGCATTCACTCCAAAAACACCCGCTCTCATCTCTATGTCACAACTCACACAGCTTTCAAAGTCATAGCAGCCACAATATGGCAGCTCTACCTTCCGCGCTGGAAATCTGCGGGTATGACGATGAGCAACTGGACAAATACCTCGAGGAAAATGGGCGAATTGTCCACGTTACGGATCCCCAAAACCTACCTGCATCGTTCGTTCAGAGGCTTAGGTAAGCCTACTATGGCATGGCAAGGTGCTCTTAGAAATTGCTGGACTATTACTGACGATTCACCTCCTACAACAGGGATCGAGGCGACGCAGAAAAACAGCCAGCCTCACAGCCGGTGGATATGGACGAGGTCGCTGCGAAGCTGATGCAGACTTTAACGAGATCTGGCCGTCGACGTATCCCCAGCCCAGATACTGACGTCTCCCTCGACTCTGAAGATATGCTGGAGAAGGAAGTCCAGAAGGAAGAAGATGCATATGATCAGCTTGTCGAGGAGGGTGGCCGTCCTCTGTACAAAATTGACATGCTTCGCACTGTTTCCGAGAACCCAGATGCGTATACGGATCTCCTTCAATCATTCACGGGCTTAAAAGAAAAGGACCATCGTAAATGGTGGTGCGTTTTTTCCCTTCAAAGGCGCGGCTGGAAAAGCTTCCTATGGGCGCAGAAGATGAAAAGGAAAACAGAGGCCAGGCTTGCAGCCCACAACAAGCTTGCAGAAACAAATCGGACTATGGTGGGAGTTACAGAACCCTTCGTCTTCATTATGGATAAGGATAAGCAGGACAAGCTCACTACGTGGATGGAGTATCTAGAACACGAGTGCTCGATCTACGTACAAAATGGCTACCGGATGGAGCAATTCCTGAAGCATGGAACGGGGACTCGGGCTGGGACAATGAAATGGATAATCGATCAAATCCCCGCCATCAAGAAGGAGATGACGGATGAGGCAAACACGGAGATAGCAGATGGCACGGCAGCTAGGGCGGTCAACGATACATCTTCCGAAGCTGTCAAGATCACTACCACAGAAGAGAAGCCACAAGAGCCGCCACAGAATCTTGCATCCTCGCCGTCCGTGTCTTCTTCCCGAAAGCGGCGGCGCGAAGACAATGACAATGCTCCAGGCGCGCCGATTCAAAAGAGCACCGAGACTAGTCAGCCGGCACCCAAAAGATCGCGAGCATCAAAGCCAGCCAAGGCCGCGTCGGTTCTGGCAAAACCACAGCTCGCAGCACCTTCATCTCCACCAGCTGCTACCCAACCGCCTGCTCCAAGACGGAGTGCCCGGCTTGCAGCAAAAGCTATACCGAACAACGTCGATGCCAATATCCCAGTCTCCACAACTAAACCGGCCGCGCGGGCAAAGGCCAAGGCGGGACCAGAGGAAAAGAAGAGGGCCAGCTCATCACGACAGCAAGCAGCGCCAAAGTCTCAGAAGAAAGCGGCAACTCCAAAGTCCAGAAAACGGAGGTAGCACTGTTTTCACTTGTTTCTTGTCTGCTCTGGACTCAAGTAAATGAGTTTGACTAAGCACTAGTGGCTATGCTTACCTTAATGTTCCCTGGGCGTTTGGTTTGGTTTGCCGGTCCTCTGCGCGTTTTGTGTTCTCCGTCTTCTTATCCTGTCTGTTTTCTTTTCCTTAACGCCCTTTCTCCCTTCATATTGAGCGTTTGGCGTACTAGTTTCATTTGCATTTCAAAAATTATACCCCTTGGCTTCCAGCAGTTGAAGCATATACTCTAATGTAAAGATGAATCGTGCTCTTGTGAACACCTAATCGCAAATTTACAGGGAGGCTGTCATCAGTTCAGGGGAGCTTTGTGCTATGATGTCCATCCGACCAATCACATGCATCTATTGACAGCCAGCCTCTTTATGGGAATATTTATGGACCGTGTATAAAATGACTAACCCAGTTTGTGCATCTCCACTTATCAGCATCAGTATCAAGATCGCGAGTCCCCGTAATAAGGGCAACTAACGACTGGGGAGGAGCTTTCGACCAAGCATTAAACGCTTCAGGTGATCTCTCGTCGCGACCACCGGAGCACGCTTGCGCAGACGGAACCACACAGCAACCGCATCAGCTGTATCTATATTCACCAGCAGAATCGAGCATACAGCAGCAAAATGGTCGGCAAAGTCAGCGAGCGCGTCCTCCTTCGGGAAGGTGAGTGTTGAGATGAGCGGGCTGGGCGCCGACGAGGGCGACATAGGATTGTTGGCAATGACGAGCGTGTTGAAGGTTGGGAGCACAATAGCTAACTGCGGGAACGCTTTCAGGTCTCGAGCGCACCGACAATGGCATGAAGCAGACGAGCTGGCCCGAGGCCACCCCGATCAACCAAAAGAACTACTACACGTACGTCATCGAGGAGGAGGCTTCGACGAGGGACGGGGGACCACGACACTGTTGATAGCAACTAACTAACTATCCAGCGAGTATATGAAGCGCGACGACCAGGTGCTTGCGCTGCGTGTTCAGAATGAGTTCAACCGCGACCGGCTCGCGCAGTCGGCCAAGGGCCGCGGCGAGGTCGACGCCGACCAAACCCAAGGCGACATCCCACTCAACCTGCCTAGCGATGGCTTTGACATTTCAAAGGTCGTCGTCGTCCACCCTGGAAGCCAGTTCCTGCGCATTGGCTTCTCGACCGACGTGCTGCCCAAGACCGTGCCCATGTGCCTGGCCAGCAAGTACCACCGCACCGAGTCCGACGAGTACGAGGCACTGCCGCGGCGGGAGTTTGAAGCCCAAAAGATCGACCAGCAGTATGGCGAGGAGTGGTCAAAGAAGTATAAAAAGATGAGCGAGGACCTCAAGCAGGACATGCGCGTAAACAAGCGCAAGGTGCTGCCCAACTCCAAGGAGCTGGTGGTCAACTACAACCGGCGAACAGACCCCGAGGTCATCCCGACACACAACGACCCGCTGCAGGTGGAATGGACAGACGTCAACACGCCAGTGGAGGAACCAGTGTTCAAGGAGACGGTCCCCCCGAAGGAAAAGGGAAAGAGTGACGACGGGGACGACGAGGATGAGGACGACGACGACGACGCTGAGAACGGCCTTGCAAACGGCACCACGGCAAACGGTGCCAGCGCACAGCCCGAGAAGCTGAACATTGTGCCGCAGACAAAGGCGAAACCAGCACCACCGACGGTCGTCTACGGCAGCGCAGCACAGCGCGTGCCCGACGACTCCAACCCCAAGTTCCGGCTGCGCTGGCCCATGCAGCATGGCTGGCTCAACGAGGACGACTACTCGAGCGTCAGCAGCCTGTACAGCGACTTTGAGGCGACACTGACACACGCCATCAAGCACGAGCTGGGCCTCAAGCGCGTGTCCATGTGCCGCCAGTACAGCTGCGTTTTTGTCATTCCCGACCTCTACGACAAGGCCTACGTCGAGACGATCCTGCGGCTGTGCATGAACTGGTACGAGTTCAACCAGGTGTGCTTTATCCAGGAGAGCTACGCCGCGACCTGCGGCGCCGGCTACAGCCAAGGCTGTGTCGTGGACGTGGGCGCGCAAAAGACGTCGATTGCGTGTGTCGAAGACGGTCTTGTTGTGGAGGACTCGCGCATCAACCTAAAGTACGGCGGCTTCGACGTGACCGAGACGTTCGTCAAGATGCTGCTGTACGACCACTTCCCCTACCAGGAAATCAACTTGCAGCGGCGCTACGACTTTCTGCTGGCCGAGGAGCTCAAGCAGAAGCACTGCACCATGAACCAGGCCGACATCTCCGTGCAGCTGTACCAGTTCCACCTGCGCGTGCCTAACCAGCCGACGCACAAGTACCAGTTCAAGACGTACGATGAGGTGCTGCTGGCGCCCATGGGCTTCTACGAGCCGACCATCTTTGACAACTCGACAAAGCTGCGTGGCCGCCGCAAGCTCATTGAGCGCACGTACAACGCATACGACGTCGACATCCCCGACGACCCGGTGTCCGCTGCGCAGGTGGCCATCCTCGCTCTGGACCGGCCGTCGGTCCTGCCGTCGGCCCCACCGCCGGGGTTCGTGTCGAACGAGGCGGTCTCTACGCCCAGCAAGGAGAAGGCGCAGCCGTTTAACTTTTTGGCTCGCGGTGGTCTCGGCGGCGATCTTGCGGCAACGCCGTCGACGTCCAAGGCCCCGTCGCCCGCGCCCGACGCGGCCGGTGCCAGCACTCCGGTGCCGCCTCCCTTTGTCTTTGGTGCCGGTGGCGGCGCAGCCAGCCCTGCGCCGAGCGGTCGCAACGGCGGCACACCCGCGCCGACGGGCCCGTCTTCGCAGCAGGCACAGCCAGGCAACGGCAGTGGTCCTGGCCTCCTGCAGCTAGACCCGCTGTTCCACCGGTCGGCCAAGGACATTGCGATTGAGCGCGACTCGGTGCTGCCGCTGGCACCGCTCGACATTGCCATTATGACGTCGATCCAGAACGCGGCCAAGGGCGACGAGCGTAAGCTCAAGGACTTTTTGGGATCAGTGATGGCGGTGGGCGGTGGCGCGAAGACGCCGCACTTTACGACCTACCTGGAGGAGCGGCTCAAGGCGCGGCGGCCGGACCTGGTGGACCGGATTCTGGTGTCGCGGAGCGCGCGCGACATGGACGAGCAGGTGGTGGTGTGGAAGGGCGCGAGCGTGTTTGCAAAGCTGGCAGCCAACGACAGCTGGATCACGCCGTACGAGTATGCATACCTGGGCCCGCGCATCCTGCACCACAAGGTGCTCTGGCAGTGGTAGGCCGCTAGATTGTTTTTTAAGATCAAGAAAACGGAGGATGTGGTGTTGGTGTCATGTATGTTTCTAGGTGTTTGGGTTATGATGGTGTTTCTACGTTTCTTATGGTTCAGGATCTATCAATTTATTCAGACTTTTTCATTCTCTTAAATATCCCAATTTCCAATGTTCCAGTGCTTCAGCTTCGATCGGATCAGACAATCTCCTTGGCAATCTTGACCAGCAGGACGGCACCGCTGTGGCGCCCCGTGACGGGATCACGCAGATGGATGAGGCGGTAACCCGGCCGCAGCCGGTCCAGACGGACTGCCGCCCAGCCCAGGAGCGAGTCGCGACGCATAGCACCGCCTGTATCCTTGACGAGGAACCGCACAAACGAGAGCGAGGCTGCCGTCGCCGCTGCTGAGGCCGACGACTTGACCTGTGCAGCCACAGCGGCGGCGCCGTGCTCCGTTGTCGGCGGTGGCAGCAGCGCGGCCATGGGCACATTGGGAAACGACAAGACCTGCTTGCCAAAGTCGGGGTTGCGGCCGCCGTCGTTGCTGCTGCTGCCCTTGACGACGTGCGTCTTGGCCTTATACTCGCCTTCCTTTTCGACGGCCGTAGTCGTGTTGGCGCCCGACGGCGTCTCCGAGTCGGAACTGTCCACCTTTTCAGGGTGGTCGTCGACGTGCAGCTCGATCTTGACAAAGGGACGCAGCGTGCGCGAGCTTCCACTGCCCGTAGAGGTGCCGGCATCGCTACCAGGAGACGACTTGGCAGTGGTCACGCGGTGCAGCGATGACGCAAGGCTGGACGTTGTTTTCGTGATAGGCTTCTCTAGATCGTCCTTGCTCTTTTCCTCGTCGGAGCTGTCGCTATCGTCACTGTTCTTGCGCGGGAGTGTGAGTCCCTGGGCAGCAAAGACGACAACGGAGAAGTTGAGCAGCTTAAAGGTAAAGGTTGGCGGAGCACCCGCATTGGGGTTGGGCACGGTTGGTGGAGGTGCAAAAGTCGTGGTAATAGCCGCGCCCGGAACCGGTGCTTTGGTCGGCTTGTCATCCATCCCCAGCTTGTCGGCACGGTAGCCTGTGATGTTAGAAGTAGTCTTGCACATAGAGGGAGACACAAACGTACCGTCCGGTTTTAGCACATAGCCTCCGGTGCCCTGGAACATGGCTATATCTGTTAGTATTTATTTTCCAATGTTTACTGGTTGCATCTCATGGGAGTTTGCTCACCATGGTTCAGCATCATGCCTTCGTCGACTTTCTGCCAGTTGAGAGCGACAATCTGCACGCCCTTGCGCCAGAATCGGGCCGGCTCCAGGTTGGAGGAGCCGATACGGAAGCCCGACGGGTAGGCACGCATCAAAAAGCTGCGGTTGTGCGAAAAGAGGGCTGGGCCGTGCTTGGCATGGATTTCCATCAGGCTCTTCTCCGACAGCGAGAAGACGTGTGTCGGCATGTTTGCCTCGGGCTGCGACAGGCTCTTGAAGGAGACGCCCTGTGTGTAGATGCCGAGCTGGCTCAGGGCATGCGTAATCTTGGACGGCTTGGCCGGTTTTGTCGTGGTTGTAGTTGCAGTTGCTGCATTTTTACTTGCAGTTTTGACACTTGTCGTTGCAGGAGCAGAAAGTGCTGATGCCTGTGCTGGCTGAACTGTCGTCTTTGTCGTCTCTGTCGTCTCCGAGGCCACGTCGGCAAGCTTTGAAGAGATACCCTCGGTGTCTGCCGCGGTTGTGTCCTCCTTCTGAGTCCCTTTGACGGGCGTATACTTGACCTTGATCAGGATCTTGTTGCGGAGACTGCCTGGCGAAGGCAGCGTCCCGGCCACTGTCGTCGTCGTCATGGTTGTTGTCTCGGTGGTCGCTGCAGTCGTTGAGGTCGTCGTCGTCTCTGATGCTTTATGGGCTGTGCCATGGCGGGGCAGCAGAAGCCCCTTCCACTCCTGCTCCATGATCTGCACCATGATATCTTGCTGCTGGGCCTTGCAGTGCACCTCGAGACTGACGATGAGAGGCATGTCAGTTGTCTTGAATCCGTATTCGCGGATCGTGGCACACACATCGCGAAACGGCACCTCCTTGGTGAGAGTGTAGCCATGAAGCACGCGCGGCTCAATGGGCCCGAGTGGGCGGGGTCTAGCGGGGGTAGGGTTGGCTACTCCGGTGGTTGGAGCCGGGGCCGGGACCGGGGCGGGCTTCCCTTGGATTTTCTTCTCGACAAAATTCTCAAACCGCTTGCCAAGGGACGATTTGGCAAAGCGTGATGTGAGAGACGCCGGCAGCTTCTCCTTTGCCGTGGCCTTGGCCTTGCGGATCATGTCCTTGCGCTCCTTGACTTTCTGTTGGCGCGCGACTGAGTCCTCATCGCTGCTACTGAAACTGGTGTCACTTGCGCCGTCGTCTTCGTCAGACGTGTCGTCGTCTTCGCCGTCCCAGACGTCGATCTCGATGCACCGACAGCCGAGGGCGAGCACGATGCGGTAGGCATTTGTGCTAGCATCGCTGTAGAGCTGGTTGCCGGTGAGGTAGGTGTTGTGGCTCGAGTTGATAAAGTAGCTTGACAACGGGTAGCTGAGGAGGTCCTGGGGTGGCGCCGGCGCTGTGATATCGGCAGCGGGAGATGTGATGTACTTGAGGAAGCCGTTGAAGTCTAGAGATGACGTTGCGGCTGGCTGTGGCCCATAGGCCGCGCCGCCCTGGACGTGGGAAAAGAAGGTGGCCACCTGGTCGGCGTGCCAGCAGCTGTCCGTCTTGTCGGCATGGCTGTCAAAGATGCGTTTGAGGTGGGAGATGAGGGCAGCGTCAAGGATGATCTCGGGGGTGTCTGGCGGTGGCGATGTCGCCGGTGGTGCTGGCGGCGCTGGTGCTGTCTCGGTTGGTTGTGGTGCCGCAGCTGTTGATGTTGCTGTTGGTGCTGCTGTTGGTGATGATGACGAGGGGGTGGGGTCGGGGTTAGTGGGAGCTGTCGATGCAGGCACCGCAGATGCTGGGGCAGGCGGCTGAGACATTGGTATGGCACGGCCGGCTGTCCGAGCAGGCTTTTTCTGTGCAAGTGCTGTGCAGTATGTAAAGTGTGAGTGTGTATGAGGGGAGAAAAGCGCGGTCAAGTGCAGAGTGTAAGCCGTGATGCAAGCTGAGCTGAGCTGAGTTGGCACATTGCAAGGCAAGTGGGGTTGTCCACGAAGCTGGGCAGCGTGGCTGTCTTTGTCTATTTATATTGCAACGTCTTGGGTATATTGTGTTGTTTTCTTTCTTATCTACTCTTTTTATTGTTCTTATTTACTTTCTTTCTATTGTTCTTCAGTCATTATTTTGTCTCTTTTCTCTCTTTGTTTAGCTTTATTTTATAATTATATTAATTGTCTTCTAATTATCTTCCTCGTTCATTCTCTTTTTTCCCAATATTTAAATTATTCTTTCTTCTTCTATCTCTTCATCTTCTTCTCATATCTCTCCGTCTACACACCATCTCTACGCTACCTGTCATCCCATACGACCCCTCACGAGAATCAAAGCAAATCAGAATGGCCCGGACGTCTCTTCAGACCCGTGTGTTGCATCGAACAACGCATCGTTCTCTGGCGTGTGGTGTGTCCAGAGTACAGACTACCTGTAGCACAGCCTCGCTCGATTGTTTTCGTTGTTTCTTTCACAGATATTGCATTCAAACTCCTTCACACCATCCCTTATATAAGATACTTTTGTTCCGGCATTCTTGACTTCTGTTTCTCTTAAATTATTTATTCAAAAATATCGCAAACAGCTCGTCTCACCTCTGACTTATTGCCAGCTGCTTACCTCTCGTCACATCTAGCCTTCTCTTTCTATACATCTACTTCTATATGTACAATACTCTATATGTAAAATACTATATGTACAACACTTCTTGACTCTTTCGTTTTCTGCTGGCTGCCATCTTGACATCTGATACTTGCTTTGGCCAACCAAAACCCCGAGTCCCTGTTTTCCTCCATATTAACCTGGCACGGATATGATCTCATACAAGTTATGTATGAAATGTTTCATGATAGCAGAAAATAGTATATATCCTTGAATGGTTCTTAATTATTCTCTATCGCCATATCGTCATCGATTGTCAGATCCAAAATGACTAAGCTGGAGATGTCGTACACAATAACCAATTATTTATCCCATTATTTTTATTCTCCCCAGACCGCCTACCGTCTAGCAAGTGCCCCGAAATCGTCCGTATCGTGGTAGAGATCCTCTACTACAGAACAGCCAATCGGCGGGCGTGGTGCTCTGCTCCTTCCCTCCCTCGAAAGACACCTTGGATCAACGAGGCATGCACGATTCGAAAAGGAAGGCACAGCAAACTGCAGGGAAGGTGCCTCCGAAGCTAGCCCCAGGCAAGAAAGAATGCTTAGATAGGAAATAGTAGGAAGGAGTCAATCGACTCGAATCTTACATAACATCACTGGCAGACCCCATATCGTACATATCGTACCAGCCGGTAGTCTCTTTTATTATGGGGCCGCGACTCTTTTTCTTTTTCGTCTGCTCTACGTCGTATCATAGTGTCGGCTTTTCTGCTGCTCTGCCTGCTCGTGCCCCTCTTGGTCTGTGATTCCAATCCCGTCGTCGATCTCGTGTCTTTTGCTGGTTCTACGTCGTGCCTCGTCGTCTGTTCTCGTCTCTACACTCTACCTCGCCGTCGACATCGCCATCGCCATCGCCATCGTCTCGACCTCGCACGGCCTCGACCCCTCGCACGACTCCTACATCCACCTCCACCTCCACCTCTACCGCCTCTTCTATCTTCACAATGGCCTCGTTTGCTCGCTGTGTCCGGGTCGCTGCCCGCACCGCGGTCCCCAGCTTTGCCGCCCGCGCTGCCCGCCCCGTCCAGTTCCGCGCCCCCGTCCGCGCCTTTTCCGCCACATCCCAGGGTGAGCTGCTTTGGTCCATCCCGAGTCGTCAGACCGCCTGCCACCTGCCACCTGTCCCCTACTAACTGCCTAGTCGCGATAAGAAAGTACACCAAGGACCACGAATGGGTCGACCTGAACGCCGACCAGACGTCGGGTGTCATTGGCATCTCCGAGTACGCCGCCGAGGCCCTGGGTGACGTCGTCTACGTCGAGCTCCCCGAGGAGGGCAAGGAGGTTGGTGCTGGCGATGCCATCGGTGCTGTCGAGTCCGTCAAGTCGGCCGCCGATATCAACGCCCCCATTGCCTGCAAGATCACCCACGTCAACCACAGCCTCGAGGAGAAGCCCGGCACCATCAACCAGGTCCCTGAGGACGACTCGGCCGGCGGCGGCTGGATTGCCAAGGTCGTGCTGGACGAGCAGGGTGTCAAGGACTTTGAGGCTCTGATGGGTGCCGAGGAGTACAAGGAGTTTACCGCCTCCGAGGACCACTAAGCTGTTGTCTCTTTTTTGTTCACACCCTCCCCTACTTACTCTCAACACTCGCTCAACACTTTATAACTTTTTGCAATTTACGGCGTTGGCAGCTGATATTCAACAATCGTGGCTGGATAGCACGGACGGGCAAACGGTAGACATGAAACAACAATGATAACCATTACTGCAGACTACTCCGTGGCCTAATCTCTGATACCATGATGTACTCTTTACAGCATTCTTGTGATATGTAATTTAATTTTGCTTTTTGCTCTTTTGCTCTGTCGCTTGTTTGTTTGATCATAACTCTATATACATGGCATGCGGACGAGGCGTAGACTGTCTTTACGAGCTTGCTACGGCCACGGCCGGCGGCGTCACCCGGTTCTTGTTGATCTCGTCCAGGATCGCCTGCGCGCCCTGGTTCACCATTGTCTGTGCCACGTTCAGGCCCAGCGCCTCGGCCTCGGCTGCCGTCTTGACCGTCCGCGTCTCGTCCGCGTCCACGGCCGTCTTGCCATCCAGGCTGACCACCGTCGCCCGGAGGCGCAGCTCGTTGTTGTCGGCGCCGCCAAGGCTCGACTCCACACCGATCGGCACACTGCAGCCGCCCTCCAGCGCCCGCATCACCGCGCGCTCCGCCAAGCACGCCAGCATCGTCGGCTCGTGCGTGATCTTCTTGAGCATGGCCAGCACGTTCTCGTCGCCCTCGCGGATCTCAATGCCCAGCGCGCCCTGGCCGACGGCGTGCAGCGTGCCCGACGACTCGTGGTCTAGCAGCTGCGAGATGCGGTCGTCAAAGTTCATGCGCTTCAGGCCGGCCGCCGCCAGGATGATGCAGTCGTACTTGGTTGCGCCCGCCTCGGGTGCGTCCAGCTTGCGCAGGCGTGTGTCAATGTTGCCGCGCAGGTCCTTGAACACGAGGTTGGCGTACCGCCGCTTCAGCTGTGCCGAGCGGCGCACACTGCTGGTGCCGACAACGCTGCCGGGCGCCAGGTCGTCGAGCGTCTTGTAGGGCGCACCGGGCGCAAAGATGATAGCGTCGCGGGCGTCTTCGCGCTCGAGCGTCGCGCCGAGGATGCAGCCTTCCGGCAGGCTGGTGGGCATGTCCTTGGCGCTGTGGACAACAATGTCCAGGCCGCCGGAGACGAGACGGGCCTCAAACTCCGACGTCCACAGGCCCTTGCCGAGAGCCGGCAGCGGAGTCACCTTGTCACGGTCGCCGGCAGTCTCGCGGGCATCAATGACAAACTTGATGCCGGGGTTGGCCTCCTCGAGGGCGGCGACGACGGCACGGGCCTGCACCATGGCCAGCTTGGAGCTGCGCGTGCCGACTTGGATGGTGGTAGGAGTCGCCATTGTAGCGGTGTTGGGGAGTATGAGGTGGTGTGAGTCTGCGCCTGGCAAAGAGTGCGTCTGAGAGAGAGCGAGGGAGAGAGAGACGGAATGAGAGATATGTCAGGCAAGGCTGGCTCCTCTGTGCGGCAAGTGTCCGTATTACGCTCGCTGTTTATGCACACTGATGGTCCGATTTTTTGGCGGGGCAGTAGCGTGCTTTACAGCGGAAGAGCGTCGCACGACCGAGTCAATGCCGTCTTTTCGCCGAGCCCGGTCAATGACTACGGAGCTTTACATCTTTCAATCTTTGAATCCAGCTATATTAGACAATCTGTCTGTGCACCTGCATCCATCTACTTTAGATTTTCTGCACCTTTGTGTTGTCGTTCATCGTGCCCTCTTGCATGTGAGCCGTTGTTAGTGCACCAGCGAATGGGCCGAAGCCTTGCTCAGGTTGGGCCAGGCCTGGCTTATCGATAAGGAAACAGCTCCATCTAGTCGGCGCAAGCCTGGATTATTTTGGTATCTTTCATCACTCCGACCTCTTTGATGGAATAAGCCCACAGGCCATCATCCCATCCAAACGCACGATGCCCCCCAAAATGACGGCCAATCCGGCCCGGCCATCACGGTACCGGGCCGGCAAACCAACAGGCGTCGACTCGGATTCATCGTCGGACGAGGACGAAAACAACAGCGGCAACGAGGAAACGGCGGCACAGACGAAGCGGAAGCCAACCACAACAGCGCCTGCAGCGCCATCACGACCTTCAGGGCCGGGACGCGTCGTGACACACGCGTCTCTCGCCAAGGCCATCAGCCAGCAGCGCGACACCACTGGCGGTGGCGGCGACGACGATGCCGGAGACGATGCAGAAGCAAAGCGCAAAGCACGCGTGGCGCTCGAAGCAAAGGCGACCCAAGAAGGATTCGTCACCGAGTCTGAAGAAGAAAGCGAAGACGACAGCGAAGATGACGACGACGAAGAGAGCGACAGCTCGTCCGACGACGACCTGCAACCGCGCAAATTCACACTACCGAAATTCCTGACCAAGGCGCAACGAGAAGCCGAGGCGGCCAAAGCGGCAGAAAAGGCCAAAAAGGTCGTCGGGCCGCAGCGGAGGAAGCCAGGAGACGAGGATGACAAGGAGGAAGACGCGGCAGAGGAAGAGCCTGCAAACGAGGAGCTGGACGAAGAGGCGGCGCGGCAGAAAGAGCTGGACGACATGGTGGTCGAGCAGCTCCAGAAACAAGCAGCCGCGCGTGTGTCCAGAAAGAAGCAGTGGGAAGACTCCAATGAGAGCCATGCCGCTGCTGCCGTTGCCATGCTGAACGCAGGCGACGCCGACGAGGGCGTGGCGCCCATTGTCGACTTCAATGCCGACGTCGACACCGAGGACGACGTCGACCCCGAAGCCGAGCACGCCGCCTGGAAGCTGCGCGAGCTCAAGCGCATCAAGCGCCAGCGCGAGCGCATCGAAGAGAAGGAGCGCGAGCTGGAAGAGCTCGAGCGCCGCCGCAACCTCACCGAGGAGGAGCGCCAGGCCGAAGACGAGGTCAAGCTGGCGGCACAGCGCGACGAGAAAGAGTCGCGCGGCAAGATGGCCTACATGCAAAAGTACCACCACAAGGGCGCCTTCTTCCAGGACGCCATGGCGGCCGAGGGTCTCGACAAGCGCGATCTCATGGGCGCGCGCTACGTCGACGAGATCCAGAACCGCGACCTGCTGCCCAAGGCGCTGCAGATCCGCGACGCCGCACGGCTCGGCAAGAAGGGCGCCAGCAAGTACAGGGACCTCAAGTCGGAGGATACGGGCCGCTGGGGCAGCGGGCTGCTGGACGACGACCGCAGTCACAGCAACAACCGGTACGACTCGTGGGGGCGCGAGCGGCCAGGCTTTGCAGCTGGCGGTGGAGGTGGAGGATTTGGTCGCAGTGACGCCGATGTCAACGGTGCCAATGCGATCCCACTGGGGCCCCGGAAGAAGGAAGAGCGGCCACGTCACGATGACGGGGGAAAGGATCAAGGCAGAAGCACCGACAAGGCTCGGGATGAAGACCGTGACCGAGACCACAGAGACCACCGAGACCGACGGTCGAGGTCACCACGCCGCGACCGGGAACGAGACTCTCGCAGAGACCGTGGCCGTGACGCCCATGACGACTACAAGGACGAGCGGAGGAAACGGTCGCCGCCATCACGGGACGGCCGGGACCGAGACCGCGACCGGGATCGGCACCGGGACAGGGACCGCGAGAGGGACCGGAGCAGAGACCGCCATGGCGACAAGAGGAGGCGGATCGAGACATAGATTTTATCATATATACCAGCATCGCACGTTTGTTTCAACCGTTCTTTTGTTATCTTGTTATCATCACCGAGTCGTTAGAAGCACCTCGCCGTCCGCCTTGAAAGTGAAGCTAGCATACTCTTACATAATCAGCATCATCAGACTACATGGCTCCACCTGAGAAGCCTGGACAGAGCTAACCCCGCCGTGCAATCGCCGTAACGCACGCCCACAGGCTGGACAAACAGGCAGACAACCCCGCCCGAGCTGTCTCTGTAAGTAAACACCCAGCACTGTGCACTGTGCTATGCCTGGAAGGCACACCGGGCCAACATCACGTAACCTTCTCCGCTCCTTCCCTCTTCCAGCCTCAGTCCGGATCGCTGATCGCTCTTTCCGTTTTCCTTACTTTTGCTCTCCTCACAGTTCGCTCCTGCCTACCCAGCCAGATCCTAGGCACAACAACACATCGCCCCCCCTTCTCTACTTCCGCCTAGACCGGCGCTGCTTTTGAGCCTCACTCGCCATCTCCCTCTACACAAGCTACTCTTGTATCGAGCCGCATCACGACGACCACGCGCCTAGTAAGCCACCAGTTTTGTCTGCAATCACGCCCTCCTGAGCACGGAGCCCTAACACCGTCGGAATACAGTCTGTTCTACCTCGTCTCAGCATCTCCCCTCGTCTCCGTTGACTCGCCTTCGGGGCGCCTCGCATCACCATGGCCACCATCAACCCAGCCCAGGCCACGCCGGCAACGATCAACGTCCTGCTGCAGAAGCTCAATGACTCCGACCCCGACTTCCGCTTCATGTCGCTCAACGATCTGCTGAATGTGCTGGTGAACGGCCGGCCCGAGATCCTGGCCACCGACTTCAACACGGCCTCCAAGACCGTCGACTACCTCGTGCGTGCCTTGGACGACATCAACGGCGAGGTCCAGAACCTTGCAATCAAATGGTAGGTCTACAACATTCATTAGTGTCTTTGGCATCGACTGACCATCAGTCTTGGCCCGCTTGCTCGCCGGCTGTCAGGCGGCAACGTCTCCGTCTCGACCCTCATGGAGAAGCTCACGACCCTCCGTCTTAAAAACTCGGTCGATCACACCGTCCCCGCCATGGCCCTCAAGAGTGTCGTCTCAGCTCTGCCGGCACCGATAGCGGGTGAATCTCTTAACAAGGACATCGCCGAAGCCTATGCAATTATCAGCCGCACCGTCATCCCCCGCTTTATCGGAAAGGCCAGCACCGTGTCCTACCGCACTCCCGGCGCCAGCAGCCTTAGCTCCCGAAGCGCCCAGGCTGCTCCAAGCGGCGACAGCATCCTCGACATCACCAACGAGCCCGTTGTCGAGACTATTGACGTTCTGATTGAGGTCGTACGCTGCTTCGGATCGGCCCTGCAGCCATACGAAGTCGAGGCCCTGTTTGATGCGGTCGTGTCCGTGCTGCACAACCCGCGCGCCAACTCTGCGGCCAAGAAGCGCGCCGTCGTGGCCGTGTCAATCCTTGCTGTCTACCTGCCCCAGGAGGCACTCGTTTCCTTTATCGACCGCACATCCAAGGCACTCGCCCGGCCCCAGCCAGAGACACAGCGCCTCTACATCTCGATTATGAGCTCCATGGCCAGATCGATCCCACAAAAGTTTGGCGACCATATTGATTCTGTGTATCAGCCAATCGTAGAGGAGCTGAGCCAGGAAAAGCTTGAGACGCAGCTAGAGGCTATTGGCGAGGGTGACGACCAGGGCGACTTCAATGACGTGCGCGAGGCAGCTTTGGTGGCGCTCGAGTCTTTCCAGTCATCCTGCCCACTGAAGATGCGTAGCCACGCAAAAGAAACCATTGAGGCATGCTTGCGCTATATCAAGTACGACCCCAACTATGTCGATGACGACGATGATATGGACGATGCTGATGATGAGGACGACGACTTTGGCGACGACGACGATGACGACTACGGTGCTGACGCCGGCCTGGATGATGACGATGATCCGAGCTGGAAGGTGCGCCGCTGTGCAGCCAAGGTTCTGCATGCCCTCATCAACACACGCAACGGCGGTGACTTACTCGAGAACGGCATTTTGTACGCTGATGTTGCGCCACCCCTCATCAAGCGCTTCGACGAGCGCGAGGAGGCTGTCCGCCTGGAAGTCATTTCTGCACTGTCGCAGCTGGTGCGCAAGACAGGCGATGGGGTCGTCCCAGATTACCTTGCTTCAAGCTCGCCCAATGCTGATGACGAACCTGGCATGATTGTCCCCCCGAGCCGCAAGCGGCGTCGCCAGAGTAGCGTATCCGGTGCCGCCAACCCCATTCCCCTATCGCCGGCTTCTGAGCGCAAGACGTCAATCCCCGCCAAGGGACCACGAGCCGATCTTGCGGAGCACACTGCCGCGATCGTGGCGGCTTCTATCAAGCAGCTCAAGGGCAAGCAGATCCCGACAAAGCAGGCCGTCGTAAACCTGCTCAATGACATTGTTGGTGTGCAGCACGGTGGTCTGTCCGACTACTTCACTCAGCTCATCGACCCCGTGCTAGACACTGTCAAGCCGGCCTCGGGGTCCGCTGTGTCGTCGTCGCTCTCCGCTGGCGGCGGCAATGCCTCTGCGACACCCACTACTCTCCGCATTGCTGGTCTGCGTCTCGTGGGCCATATTTCCAACACGCACACCTCGCAGTCCCTGCAGCCCTATCTCACACGCATCATCGACTCTGTGCTGCAGGTCGTGTCTGACAGATTCTACAAGCTCTCGAGCGAGGCAGTCTCAGCAAGCGAGGAGGTCATCAAGTCTATTACTCCGCCGCGCTCGCTGTCGGCAGCCAAGTTCAAGGCTGATATCCAGAGACTCTACGACGTCATTACCGACCGTGCCACGGCATCAAACGTCGATACTGAGGTGCGCCAAAAGGCGATCCAAGCACTGGGCACCCTGCTCTCGCGCACGGGCACAGAGGGTGCAAATCTTCTCTCTCTAGAGCAGCGCGGCGCAGCGCTCGAGTCGCTCATGGGTCTGCTCGGCAACGAGACGTCGCGGTTGTCTGCCGTGCGTGCGATTGATGTCATTTCTGCATCTGCGACCGCCAGCGTTCCGTTTGATGGTCAGTGGGTGCGCCAGGTTGCAGCTCATCTTGCGGCACAGCTCGGCAAGGCAAACAACACGCTCCGCGGATCTAGCATCAATGCTCTGCGTCATCTTGTTCAGAGCCCCGCAGCACAGGGCGAGCTCGACAGTGATACAATTGCTATGCTTGTGTCTGCCCTGCACCCTGTGATTATGAGAAACGACCAGCGTCTTCTTACTTCGGCCCTGCGCATCCTCAAGGTGCTGGCTCAGGCGCAGCCGCAGCTTGTCGCTTCGCAGGAGCTTATCTCAGCTATCTGCTCTCTGCTGCACACCAGCGTGGCGTCTACAGTCATGGAGCCGCTGTTGCAGCTGGTCACTGTCATTGGACAGAACGGATTCGGCCAGCCTCTGATGCAGGGTCTGTTGAAGAATGTTGGTGTGGTCGGCGACCCGGCCGTGGTGGGCAAGGTGGTAGGCAACCTGCTTGTTGCTAGTGGCGACTCTGCCGGTGTCACGATTGACAGCTTTGTCAATGAAATCTATACCTCCAAGAAGGACCCCGTCCGTGTCAGCCTGGCACTGTCGGTTCTTGGCGAGGCCGGTCTGCGTCTAGGCACAGCGTCGCCCATCGAGCCCAAACTTTTCGCACAGCAGTTTAACAGTGAGTACGACAAGGTCTCCATCTCGGCAGCTGTGGCGCTCGGCCGCGCCGGTGCTGGCAACGTGCCTTTGTATCTCCCTGTGATCCTCGTGGGCTTGACTGCAGGTAACAGCTCGCAGTACTTGCTTCTACAGTCGATCAAGGAGGTGCTGCAGCAGGTGGCCATTGACCGTGTCGATATAAGCGAGTACATGTCCGAGATCTGGGAGAAGCTGCTCGAGGCAGCCCAAGTCGAGAACAACAAGGCTGTGTGCGCCGAGTGCATTGGCCGCCTGGCTATTACGTCGCCCAAGACATTCATCCCCAAGCTCCAGGGACTGCTCGAGAACAAGAGTACGACGCTGCGCGCCATCTCAGTGCAAGCCCTGCGCTACGCGCTGCCCGATACGGGCGAGGAGTTTGATGCAGTGCTGCGTGAGCACATCATCCCCATGCTCTGCAAGGCCCTCGTTGATAACGACCTCGAGATTCGCCGCTTGGCCATGACTGCTATCATCTCGGCGGCCAACAACAAGCCGGAGCTGATCCATGCCAACATAAACCAGCTGGCGCCATACATTTACAGCGCGACGCAGCCCAGACGGGAACTTGTGCGCGAGGTTATGATGGGGCCTTTCAAGCACCTTGTGGACGATGGCCTCGAGGTGCGCAAGGGCGCCTACGAGTGTCTGTACGCACTGATGGAGACGGCCTTTTCGCGTCTCGATGTCATCTCTCTGTATGGGCGCATCATTGACGGCTTGGGCGATGACCACGACGTGCGGGCCACGTGCAACCTCATGGTCAGCCGCCTTGCGTACCTGTCGCCAGAGGAGACGACAGCCCGTCTGGACGACATTGCAGTCAAGTACCGTGCGACGCTGTCCAACAAGCTCAAGGAAACTGCCGTAAAGCAGGAGCTCGAGAAGCAGGAGGACGCCAACAAGAGTGTGCTGCGCACGACGCTGCTTCTGGGCGACCGGCTGCGGAGCGCCCTCGCCGATGGCAGCGTGACATCATCGGCCTCTCTGTCGTCGTCTGCCGGCCGCAGTGGCAATGGAGGTGTCGGTGGCGATGTCAGCAGCAGCGCGCACCCGGTGTGGACGCAGTACTGGGACTGGGTCAATAAGACCTTTGAGCGCCAGCTGCGCGCGCTGCGTGTCGAGAACCAGGACCTCGGTGGTTCCCTCTGAGGGAAACAGCAGACGATTAAAATATGAATAAAGAGCGTGTTTTTGTAGTTAACTTATTTTGATGAATCAATTCTATTTGCCCCGGTGTCTGCACTTTTCCCATATATTTCTCTACTCCCAAGGATGACTATACACGGCAGACGGCACCCTCTCCACGCCGGAAGGACAGGGAGTGGCCGACGCCGATGGCGAGCGAGATAGCTGCCGCCAGCACAGCAATATGCATGATCTGGTGACTGGCACCGACGAGGTCGAAGTGTCGCGGCCAAATGTGCTCGGGGAACCGCAGGAGGTATGCCACAGCACCCAGTGTGTTAAAGAACAGAGTTCCCAGTACACCGGGCCACAAGTCGATGCGGCGCGGCCAGTCTGGGTCTTTTGTGACATAGGCCATCCATACGATCGGCCCGGCAAACGACACGGCTGCAAACCCGCAGAACAGGAGAACTCTGCGGTGACCGTTGGCCGGGCCGGCAAAGTATCCCAGGAGCGATGATGCTAGCAATGGTGTTGCAGACGACGGCGATCCGTTGCGCGTCGAAGAAGCCACACAGAGTGCACCGAGAACGGCGGCGAGTGCATGGAAGATCCACCGCACCGCGTCGCTTGCTGCACAGACGAGGCCAAAGTGGATGAGCGGCGTCGTGGCACCGGCCATGAGGAGCAGTACGCCGGAAATATCGAGGGCCATGCCGCACGCAGCACACCCAGGACTGTGGCAGAGCAGGGTGTGGTAGGTCGCAGAGAGGGTGAAGCAGACGGTGACGCCGGCGAGGTAGACAGTCGCGGCCAGCAGGTCGCCGGTGCTATTGCCTATGCTGTCGGCATAGTCGGTGCCGGGCTGCCACGGCCAGGTGCCGGCCCACAGTGTGGCTACCAAGCCCGCAAACAGGCCGGCGCCGGCGACATGCGAGAGAATATTAACTACCTGTCAGATCTTTTGCATCTAAAAACAGACAAACAGGCAAACAGGCAAATCGGCAACCATCTTGCGAGACTCACCAGACTCGTTATGGAGGTAGAACCAGCTCGCGAGGCAGGCCAGGGCAGAGGGCGTCTCCTGTCTGTACCCGGTGCGGATGCCGTCGCTGCCGTGCCTTGATGTGTCAGCTGTCAGCAGGGCGATAGAGCAATGGGGTCACAAGTGCACGTACTGTCGCCATGGGGCTAGTTCTGTTAGCAGTGTCCTCTGTGCCTGTTCCTCGCTGCTATTCGAGACTCACATAGTTCACTCCATAGGAGGAGTCGTTGCCCTTGCTTTGAGTATCGACGACTCTCAGCCGCCAGCTGCTGTTGAACAGCTGCATCGTCGTCGTCGTCGTCGTCGTCGTCGTCGTCGTCGTTGTCGTCTTGGGCCAGTTGCTTAGACCTCTGTCGAAGTGTCGATGCAGTGTCTGGCTTCGCATCAGTCTGCGTCGGGGTCACCACTGCAATGGCCATTTTGGCGGATGGATTCTGTCCATGCGGCTGGGCAGAGAGAGTGGTGATGTGTGGCCATCTTATCCGACGTCTTGGTGCTCCTCCCCGTGACCGGAACACTCTGGATCCGTTGGATGTGACAGTAGAGGCAAGGGGAGGGAAGATGCAACGGGCCAAGCAGGCCCCTGCCAGTCCGAGCGCAGAACCAGGAACAAAACCGGATGTAACCAAGTCGCAGTCACGCATTGTCTATGCAGTCAAAAGATTGATGATTTGATTTGATTTAATTTGATATTGTGGCCTCTACATATTGAAGTTGACCACAATGGAAGCTAGCTAGATAACAAGAAAACGCCCTGAAATGTTCCCAAGTACCTTTCAGTGATATGCAAGTGTATATATGCTGAGACGACAGTGACAGATACGGATAGAAAACAGAATGCTAATCCAAAAAAGAGGCATAGAGGGGATAAGAGAGGTGTAGGTGTATATATATATATAAGTAAAAGAGACGGTGCGAGGTATGAACAAGCGACGCAGAATAGTGAAGCAATTGGGTATTTGTTTTTTTCGAGAGACAGAAAGAGGCAGACAAGAGAAGTATGGAAAGCGAAAGAACGAGACTAGATATAAAATAGAGTATGGAAGACACGCATAACAACGCTATGCATTGAATAAGAGAAAGGGGAAGAAGAAGAGTCTTACGCCTCGGTCTCGGGCTTGTTGTCCTCGGGAAGCCTGGGCAGACGCATCTCGATCGGGCTCGCGGTGAATGCTGACTTGGATGGGCTCGACGGGCTCGCCACGTCGCCGATCCAGCGCCGCGATGTCGTGTCCAGGGCAGGGATCTGTGGCCGGCGAGCACTGGCCGGCGAGGGGATGTTCAGGGACGTAGACGACGGCGATGCATCCGGGCCCTTGGTAGGAGAGGCACTGGTCGTAGTGCTCAAGGCACCCGCGGTTCCAGCCAGAGTGGCTGTTCCTGGGCTGGCCAAGGGGTTCTCGCGCTCGACGGGCGGCGGCAAGAAGGGCGGCGGCACGTACTCGCTGAGCCGGTGGCTGGCATTGAAACTGACGCGCGGCGAGGCCGGCGAGTACGGCGCGAGGCTGCCGTTGATTGTCATGTTCGTGGGCGACAGCATACCATTGCCGCCGGGGCCGGCCGACTGGCGACGCGTGGGCGTAGGCGGCTCATCGAAATATCCGCTGACACCGCTCTGGCGCGGTGCGCCGACGCTCGACGCGGCCATGCTGTACCGCGGGTCGCCCTGTGGAAGCTCGCTCGTCGAGCCATTGGCCGTCATCAAGTTCATGTTCAAGTTCATGCTCATATTCGTGCCCAGGTCGCCGTTCTCGGCCGCGTGCTCGCGCATGACAGCGCGCACGTCGCGGTAGTGCTCGATCTGCTGCATGACATCCAAGTCGTTGGCAAAGTAGGCGCGGCGCACGCCGTTGACGATCAGCTCCAGCAAGACGACGGCCATGAGCGACACAACCATCGTCACCCAATACACCGCGGTGCTGCCAAAGTTGTGCAGGAACGCGTCGCGGATGATGTAGGGGCCGACCGTCTTGCCAAAGATGACCGACAGCAGAATGCCCCAGAGGAACCAGCCGCCGATGGAGATGATGAGACCGACGGCCGTGATGATGGTCTGGTTGTGCAGCTCGAGCACGAGCATCTTGAGGTTGATAAAGACGACGCACACGCTAAAGGCCAAGCTGCCCATGGCGTACAGCGTCGTGTCGCTCGTGAAGAGGGCGGGCCGGTAGGCGCCGTACATGATGTAGTAGATGAGAATGGACTCGATGACACCCATGACCATCCAGCCCAGGTACTTGCGGAAGCAGAAGCCCAGGTTGCGCTGGCCATAGGTGTAGAGCTCGGGCACGGCCAGCAGCGTGTCGGCGCGCAGGTCCTTCTCAAAGATGCCCAGAAGAATGACGGGCAGCGACGTGAAGAGCGTATTGAAGACGGTCAAGCTGGTCGACTCGTACAGCGACGTGCCCGTGTAGCCGGTGTACTGCTGGTAGAGGGCCTGCACCAGGTAGAAGACGATCTCTTTCCAGAACGTGCCCAGAATGTACTTGCCGGTGCGGACGTAGTTCCACCGGCCGTGCACCAGCAGCAGACGCTGCAGGAAACGGAACTGGGCAATCGAGTAGTCTGAGATGCGCGCCGCCTGCAGACCCTCGCGGCCCGAGATGCCGATGCCCACGTGCGACGCCTGGATCATGGCGATATCGTTGGCACCGTCACCGATAGCCAGCGTCATGGACGACGGCACGCGCTGGCGAACACACTTGACAAGCGTCGCCTTCTGCGACGGCGACGCGCGACAGCAGATGACCGAGTCGACGCGCGCCACGAGGTCAAAGAACAAGATCCGCATATCCTCTTGCGCCTCGACGACGCTCAGCGTATGGCCGTCGATGACGACGACCGAGTGCGGCATCATACCACGGCCGACGTCGACAAGTGTCGATGCGATCCGCTCCTGCAAGTTTTCGCCGTCGACAAGGACGTCGAGCACGTACATTTCGGAAAAGGGCTTGCAGATACGAGCCGCGTGTGCAATGTTGATAGCCGTCTCGCGCTTGTCGCCCGTAAGCATCCAGATCTTCATGTTGGCGCGGCGCATCTTGTCGATGGTCTCGGGCACGCCCTGCTGCAGCTTGTCCTCAATGGCAGTCGCGCCAGCCAGGTCAAATCCTTGCTCGATCAGGTCGGCCGCGGCCTCGATGCGCTCTTGGCGGTTGACCAAGGACGTCGTGGCGTCGCGGAAGATGGCCTTCCACTTCCGGTAGTCGTCGTCCTCGACATAGCGGTATGCATAGAGCAGCGTGCGCAGGCCCTCGGACGCAAAATCGTCAATGTGCTGGAAACAGCGCTCGAAAACGGCGCCCTCGTTGAGAGCGATCGCCTCATCCACCATGCCGCTGTACGGATCGTCATACAAGCTCTCCGCCACCGCAGCAGCTGCTGCATCGGCGTGGGTGCTCCCGGCATTGCTTGCGCGGGGCAGCGCGTGAGTGCTGCCGACATTGCTCGGGCGCGGCATGTCCTCGGCCATCTCCAAATCTTCACGCTCGCGCCGTCTCAGCCAGCCATCCACGTCGCCCGGAAAGACGCCAGACCGGCGGTAGCCAGCAGCAGCAGCAGCGGACGAGCTGCCTGCGTTGTCAATCGACTTCTTGCCGGTGCTGATGCGCGGCAGAGCACGGAACTGGCTGGTCGAGGCGCGCACAATGTTCATGCTGGACCGCGGCGTAGACACGCCACCGGGAGCGCCGGCAATGCTGGCCGTCATACTCCGGCGCAGCATGGCACGCTCCTGCTCGACGCTCTTGCGCTTGCTGGCGCGGCGCTCGACGGCCGAGGCCTTGGCCAGAGCCATCTGGTTGAGCTTGAGGCGCGGCAGAATGACGCTGTCGGCACCCTTGCAGAACATGCAGATACGGCCGTCGGGCATCTTGATCAAGATGGACATGCGCTTGCGCTTGCTGCTGAACTCGATGACGTCCAGGACCTCGTAGGTCTCGGTCACGGGCGTGCCGTCGAGCTGGTGGAATTGCAGCTTGATAGACTGGGCAGGCCGGTCGATGAGCAGGTAGCCGAGGTCGCGGGCCGCCTGCACGAGGGCAAGCTCGTCGGGCGAGGCAGACTGGAACTCGATTTCGCCGCTCGCCGTCGTCTCGGGCAGGCATGTGTGGCACAAGGCGATGCACAGAATGAAGTGGCGCGCTTTGCGTGAAAAGGCAGTGTGCGGGCGGTGGCGGATGTACTGGATAAGGTCTTCCGTCTTGAGCTCCGACTGGTTGCGGGCCGGACGGGCAGTCGAGCGCCAGTGCGAGGTGGACATGGAGGGACGTGGCGGGTCAAAGTCGCCGCCAACGGTCGAGTTGCGCGGGTTGGTCCCGACATCGTGGAACGACGGCGACATGGGCGACATGGGCGACATGGGCGATACGGGCAGGTGGGCGTTGGAGGGCGTCGGAGACGGGTGCAGCTGCAGCTGCGGCTGGGGCTGCTGGGGCCGCTTGTCGGCACCACTGAGAGAGAGGCGGCCGAGCGCAAGATGCATCTTGCCCTTGGCCTTCTTGCTCTTGTGTCGCAGCTGGCGGCGGCGGCGCTCCTTTTCTTCCTCGTCGCGCGCAATGTCCATGTCGTGGAGCCAGGCAGTGCCGGCGACGCTCAATTTACGGAAGCGCATCTTGTTCTCGGTAAGAGTGCCGGTCTTGTCGGAGAAGATGTAGCTGACCTGGCCCAGATTCTCGAGAATGGTAGTCGTGTTGGCGACCATGGGCGTGTCGGTGTCGGGGTCGTACATTTCGACATCGGCAAGCAGGTACAGCTGGCCAAGCTTGATGATCTCGAGACTGACGTACAGCGACAGCGGAATGAGCGTGTTGAACATGATGATGAAGGCGAACAAGATCTGGCTGAGCGGGAGATTGACATCGTTCAGATACCACGCCTTGTCGGCGTGGCGCGGCTCCCAGATACGGTTGCCGATGTACAGGCCGACGGAGAGCATGACGACAAAGACGACGAGGAACAGAACAATCTTGTTGACCATGGACTGCATGGCAGGCGCCTTGGCACGCTTGTTGCGGTGGGCGTTCATGCGGATCTTGCACTCCTCGCCCGAGTTCACGACGAGGCCAATCATCTCGGTGGTGTTGCGCAAAATAGAGCCACGGAAGACGACCTGGTTCAGGGTGAGCGGCATGGTCTCGTCGCCGACGATGACACGGCCTTCGTAGTTGTACAGGTCGAGGTTGGGGTCTTCAGAAACGATCTGGGCGCCGCACGAGGCCATGCCGGCAAGAGACTCGCAGTGTTCAGACAACAGCTTGCAAGCCAGCTTCGTCTTGAGGTTCGTTTCGCCGTCGAGGGCCATGGTCTCGATGTAGGCAATGCCATTAGGCCCAGAGGCGTGCAGCACGATGAGGTCGGCGGGCACGGGGTCGTCACGGCGCAGGCGCACAATATCGCCGACACGCAGGTCTTGCCACATGACAGATGCCCAGGGCATGCGCTGTGCAGCGGTCTCTTCCGCGGCCTCAGCTTCGGTGGCGACTGTTTCTGCTGAAGCCAGGCCCAAGTCGATGAGCTCGGCATCAGCGCTCGTCGACTTCTTTTGCTGTGCTCTCTGCTTTACGCGCTGGACTAGGTTGGCAGGCAGAAGCTCATTGGCCTGTACGGTGTGGCCTGGGTCGAGCACGGACACAGAGCTGCGGTTCTCGATGCGGTCGAGGCGGTAGCGGCGGTAGTCGTCGAAGCCCTCCTTGGCCATGCTGATGGCGACAAAGAAGAGCAGGGGGATGATGGTGGTGTAGGTACCGGTCGTACTAAGGCCGGGGATCATCTGGAGGATACTGATAATCAGAAAGTAAAAGTTGGCGAGCTTCATGAACTGGAAGATGAGCTGCTTTGGGAAGAAGTCCCACAAGGTGTACCGACTGGAGCGGATGAAGTTGGAGATGTAGGGGTTGCCGGACCGCTCATCGGTCAAGGGCGAGGTACGGACGCGGCCTGGGTCAAGAGGGATGTGGCGACCGTCGGCACTGGGTGGCAGTGGTGTCTGGCGCAAGAGGCCTTCGACGATGTACTTGCGGTAGATGCCGGCCGACTTGCTTTTGAAGCGGTGGTAGGGCCCGACCGTCCAGCGGCGTTGGAGTTCGCGCTGCCGTGACAGCCAATCACGGTAGTGGGCGAGCGTGTCGCTTGCCTCGTTGACGCGCGTAGTTGTCGACTGGACCACAGCTGGGGCCTTGATGGGGTCATCGTAGCTCTCGGCATCGGCGAGGCCGAGGCGCGACCGAGTTATGGAGGTGCGGTGCGGTTCGATGAAGCTGACACCACTACGACGGGAGCGGCGGTTGGCGGGCGATTGAATGTTCTGCGCATCGGCACCCTCGAGTGGTGGCCGGCGCCGCGCCTGGGCTGAGACGAGGGTAGAGGAAGATACATCGTCATCGTCGACAGGGGACGAGATGGTCACGGTGGCGCCACCTTTGCCCCCTTTGCCTCCTTTGCCTCCTTTGCCAGCACCTTCTGGCCCGGTCGTCGTTGCTGACGGACGCTCATTGCCCGCCTGGTCTTGTTGTGGAGGAGGGCCCTCGACATTCGACGGGATGGTGTAGAGATTTGTGTTGATTCGTAGTGAGGGCGAGTTCTGGGCCGCACTGTGTGCGGTGGCGGAGGAAGAAGAGGAGGTAGGAGGAAAGCGGCCGGCCGAGGGCGACGAGGGCGAGGCGGGTTGTCGCGATGGCAGTCGCAGGTTCTGCAGAGGCTGTAGTGGTTGGAGAGGGCGTTGCCAGTCTTCGGAGCGCCGGCGTGCAGCCGAGTCGCGAAGGGCGTCGAGGGAGAAGCGGAGGCGAGTGTCCGGAGCATCTGTGCCGTCGCCGGCATTTCGACGGCCCGCCATGGCTGACACGCTCCGTGCAGCAAGGAGGCGCTGGGGGCTGTGGACGTTGTGGGCGTTGTCGAAGTCGTCGGGGTCGAAGGCAAGGTAGAGTCGAAGGTGAGGTAGAGAGTCGCAAACAATTCAGTCAATGGCAACTGGACGCAAACGCTGAAACGAGAGGATGCCTCGGCAGTGGTGGTCGAAGTAAGGACAGGAATCGAGCCGACGTCGAACGAGAGATGGTGGCAGATTGGCAGACCAAAGGACGAAAGGTCAGGTGGCACGCGACAAAGTGTGCTAATCGAAACGGCCGCGAGACAATGGAATGGGTCGAGTCAGTCGAAAACGAGAGCGGGCGCCACAAGGGCTAGAGACATGGGGCGAGTGCGGGAGGCTGGAGGGAAGCGAATACGTCGAGAGTAAGATGAAGAAAGCAGGAAGATGTTGAAATAGTGAGGATTAGAGTAGAAATAGTAGCCATAAGCAAGGAATAAAGTGAAGAATATTAAATAAAATAAAATATCTGCCAGCCGTTGAAGGAGTGGGAAAGGGGCATGGAATCCGCAGGAAATCCGTAGGGAATTGGGTTGGGTGAAGGATGGAACAGGAATGCGAGAATCGCGACAGATTAATGAAGAATGAAGATTGAGAGTGGGTGAAATAAGAATAAACATTGATTGAAAAGAAGAAAAGAAGAAAAGAAAAAAAGAAAAACAAACCCAGAAAAGAAAAGAAAAGAAAAAAGAAAAGAAAAGCAAAGTGCCGACAAGGAAGGCGCAAACAAGGTTTTAGGATGTACTCAGAGGAACAGGTCAGAACGGGAAGGCGCGCAGGTTCTCCGCAAGGCAGTGCTGCAGCCAGACGACACAAGCGTGAATAGCGTGCATAGCGTGGTGCATACAGACGAGGCGGTACGTACGACGTACACATGCGACGACTCGTGTAGGAGCCAAGTGGAGAGCGCAAGTAGAAAAAGACAGCGAACGAAGACGGAAGGAAGAAAAGAAGGAGAGAAGACTAGGAGCGCTAGAGTCGGAGATCGGCTGCTCCGTCGCAGTGGCTTCAACTCCTGTCAGCAAAGGCTTGGTGACGGTCAAGATGAGATCCAGATCGCGGCTGAGTTGGCCTCGGCGGGATGAGACTGAATAGATGGTGAGACGGAAGCCGAAATATTGTCGGCTGTTCAGGGCTGAGGGCTGAGTATTGAAGAGGTGACGAAAACCGAAGAGCAAAGACGAGAGACCTGAAGAGGCCGGGAAGAGGCCTGGGCCACGGCCAAGCACGGCCAAGACGAAAGCCGGTCTAGCCAAGAGCCGAGAGCCAAAACCAAGTCGAGCACGACTAGAAACAGGCTGGGCGGTCGAGAGACGAGGCGCAAGAAAGATTGGACAAGAAGAGAAAAGGGGCCGAGCCGAGGAGTCGAATCGAAGGAGGGGCAGAAGAGAAAGGATAAAGGATACGACGGTGTCGAAAGGCAAGACGAATAGCAAAAGGCGGGATGCCGTTTGTAGGATGGCGTAGGGCGGGTGAAGGCTTTTCCTGTGTTGAAGAGCGGGCTAAGCATGGCACGAGAGAAGCAAGTCAAAGTCACGATGCGATGAGCACGATATGGCGCATATAAATACAGGAGAAGGGGCGATGCGTGTATTATCAGGCTACGGAAACAGCGATGATAAACACCACAACGAGAGGAAAGAGCCAAGGCAGCACTGAGCCAAGGAACCTGAACGGACAGAACACGCAAGAGGCTGACAGGCCGCATCAGAGACTACGGTCACGGATGACATAAGACGGTGCAATAATGTGCGAGCGCAAGCAAGGACGCAAGCATGCGGCAACGCAGAGCACAAGGCTGGGCATGCAAACAGACGACAAGCAGTTCAAGCTGGACTGCATGTAAAGATTGGGTCTTCTGCGTCACATCAACTCCCGTGGCGATGTGTGCCAGTAGAACATGAGGCAGACACGGACATGGATATAGACGACAGAGACAGCAACAGCCAGGCCGAGTGTATCGTAGGATCTGTTTATCGTAGCATGCCCCTGGGTTAGGTGACAGCCTGTCTGAAACAATCTCTACTTCTACCGTCTACGAAACAGAGTGCGAGCCTTGCTCTCCGGCAGTCTGTCCGGGGTGAGGTGACGATATCTTACCATACGTGCGCCCTATGCATAATATATTAAGATACTTCTCTATCTTCAATTCACCCAACAGCGTGTCGACGGGATTCACAGTCAGGGAAACCCAGGCTGCACGCGCAATGCACCATAATCCGCTCACCAGAAAAGTGGGGCGATCGAGCAGGCTGGCTGTACGACTGTGCTACTGCGCTATTAAGCTTACACTCTACTTTCGGTAGAATACTGTACGAGAACAGTTCTGGGCAGTCTGACTACTATCGTTCGATGGCTTAATGGCTCGAGACTAGAAGACGAAAACGACTGGTATATGTACACTGGCTATGCTGCGTAAACCTAGTCGAGAGTCCTGCCTTTGTTCTAAGCTGGCAGGTGTATCCAGAGCAGATACGAGTTGTACGAGTATCTTAGATACGGTATCATAGAAACGAGTTGTATCTTAGATACATCTCTTGTGTCGCGTGCTGTCGTTGCCGTCTCTTGACAGTGGCTGCACGACGTCATGCCGTTTTGTTCTCTCACTCTCGGAGTCTTGAATTCCTGGATTCTTGGTCAAGGTTGCACGGATTTCAGTGGCCGACACTATGTGATTGAAGGTGCTGCCAATGCACGCAATAGGAGACGCGGGGCATCAAAGATAACAAGACAGCAGAACAAGACTGATGGAGGGTGGCAGTAGTTGGTAATAAACGCGCGTTCCAGGTGAGTAGCGTGGCTATGCAAGTTTGATGTCCAACACTGCAAGACTGGGCTACAGTGAGAGCTAGTACAAGTACCAGTAACCCAAAAATAGATCAGGCAGTGGCGAACAAAGAGTCTTTAGCAAAGTAAGCATACAGAAGACGACTTGTGCGTGCTGTATGCTCTGTGTTGTTCTTATTCCCCGGTTATTAGCAAGAGCAACTGCCTATTTGGGAACATGGTGTGTAGCCTCCGTCGTCTGCTCCGTTTCCTCATTCTTGCAGCAGCTCAGGGGCTCACACTCAAAATCATACCATGTAAATGCTAGGACGCGCCGGAATGACGATGCCATCGGAATGCACATAACGGCAATGCGGGTTCCTTTGAACTGCCAAAATAAAGCTTGTTGGATCCAAAACCCAGTCACAGCGGACACAGGAAGGCGTCTACGTGCCCGGATCTGTGTCAACATCACGAGGCTGACAGCCTTCTCGCATCTTTAATTCACCCCAGACAGAAGAGATCATATTAAATATAGAACAAAACCTGTATTCCATACACAATACACTAGCCGACTAGAATAAACAATCCCAAGCCACCTGGGCGGCAGCACACAAACCCATTTTGAGCCCTTCCAATGCATCGTGTTTCCAGGCAAGAGAACCAAAAGAAACAATGAATACGAAACAACGTGAGACGAAATAAAATAAGAAATTTGTTCTCTCCCCGTAAGATTAGAAAGGTTACGAATATAGGCGGAAAACGGAAAGACAAGATGCGCAGGATGCCTCCTCAGTGATGAGAGTGAGGGCCATAGTAGAGGCACGGGAGTTGTCCAAACACAACGATAAGTGCAAGAGAGCAAGGCCTTTAGCTGTTCGCAAACAGCACGTAACGAACATCAACTGCTACTCAAAACTCAAAATCAAAACAGACGGTCAAGCGGATCAAGCAAAGGCCGAGCACGGCCAAGGACAGACGAAAAACGATATATTGGAGTAAAATGACAAACTGGCACACTGAAAAACAGGGAGGGGAAGACAGTAATAATAGATGAGTAAATAAGTAAAAAAGTAGATAGTAAAAACAGTAAAAAACAAACGGGCAGAAACTTGTATATACGATCGCTGTGCCAGACATGCATGATCGAGATCCCGAATTTGTAATATTGGTTTTCGTCATGCAGATTCGTGGCAGACACAAAGGAAAATGGTGGGTGGAGGGGGATGTTTTGTGATACCGTAACGGTAAGAAGAAGATGTTATTAAGGAGTGGCAGTCCTTCTGTTCGTTTGAAGAGAACAAGAAGAATATGGTTTGTTGATTAAGACAGTGTATGTTGAAAGGGCGACGCGAAAGCAGATGGTCAATGTGAAAGCAAAACGCCAAGGAAATGTTGAACAGGCAAGAAAGAAAAAGGCGTCCTGGCAGTATACAACCCGCAAAACACGTACAACACTCGATCCATTAAGTAAAAACGCCAGGGACGCAAAAGGGCAGATGAGAAGGGGGGGGGGGGGGGGGGGAAGGGGGAAGAAAAAGGAAAAAAAAAAAAAAAAAAAAAAAAAAAAAAAAAAGAAAAAAAGAAAAGGAGAGAAGAGAAAAAGAGAAAAGAAAAAACGAAAAAAAAGAAACGAGTAAAGGAGAAAAAGAAAAGAGGAAAT